>MUZC01002196.1:1194304-1246796 GCA_002072015.1 Radix auricularia
TATATATATATATTAGGGCTGTTATCGATTAAATTAAATTTAATCGTTAACTTAAAAAAAAATACCGATTAATTAATCGATAATATTGTTAAGCTAAAAATAAAGATGTATGACGTCATTAAACTGAAAATTTCAAGGGAAGTAATAAAAACTTGCAATCGGTATGTCCATTAAGTTATTTTTAAAACAGTTAACACTGAAAACAAGTTATATAACGTGTTAAAGTTGAGGCACTTGAATGAAAAGTTCAAATTAATTTTATAAATACAAAAGTAATACAGTTGTATAGAAATTGTTTGATGATTAGTAAAAACATAAAGATCATCATTTTATCCCAAGTGGTTCGAAAGCTATGATTTTTTTTTCTAAGACCTCATAATCTCTTTTTTCAATATTTCGTTTTCCTTCATATTTTGTGCCCTTTTATTGCATTTTTTAAAATGCCCATAATCTAAGTATTAATTTAATTAAATTTAAAACACGTACTATTGTTAGGGGATATATTTAAAAATAAGTAGTTCAATATAATGTCAATGAATTTAAATTTTGTTATTGTTGAACTTGAACTTGAACTTGAACTATCCCTTAACCCGACGCTGGGTCGTTGGGGCACCATTTTGAGCTGCGCACTATCTCATGCCAAGTGTCACGGTTCTGAGCTGCCTTCTGGGAATCGCTAAATGAAAGGCCGGTCCACTCTTTGATGTTGTCCTCCCAACTCTTCCTTGGTCTGCCTCTTTTCCTTCCTCCCTGGACTGTGCCTTGCAATATCGTCTTTGAGAGACCTCCAGATCTTGACACGTGTCCGTACCATCGTAGTTTCTTCATTTTAATTGAGGTGAGAAGGTCCTCGTAACGGCCAATGACAGCACTTATTTTGTCGCGGACCGCTTTGTTCGTGATGTGCGCCGTGTAGGAGATGTTTAATACCTTTCGAAAACATCTCATCTCAAGCACACTAATTCTTTTTTGGAGGTCTGCGGTGAGCGTCCAAGCCTCACAACCATAAAGGAAGACTGACATCGCCAGAGAGCGCATTAGTCGAATCTTTGATCTCAGGGAGAGCTTCTTGCTTTGCCAGATGTTTTTCAGTTCGCTTAGTGCTGCAGTTGTTTGGGCCGTTCTGGCAAGAATTTCTGGCTTTGAGCCTTCATCGGATATTACAGCCCCTAGATATTTGAAGGTAGGGACCTCCTCGAGTTTTTGACCGTTTATCCGTATTTCACTTGTGAAATTCTTGTTTGCCATGGCATGACCTTGGTCTTTTCTGCATTAATTTCCATGCCATAGGCCTTCGACGTCTTCTCTAGCTTTGCAAGGAGTTCTTTTAGTTCGTCCTCGCTGCCAGCTAGGCCGTCTATGTCATCGGCGAAGCGTAAGTTAGTTATAATCCTTCCTCCGATGCTGACCGTTCCGACATGGTTTTCGAGCGCATCAGTCATAATTCTTTCTAGGAAGAGGTTGAAGAGGATGGGGGAGAGTAAACACCCTTGTCTGACACCAACAGTGGTCTTGAACCAATCTCCCAGCTTGCTGTTGTAGAGTACTGCGCTGGATGCTCTGTTGTATAGGTTCTTGATCACATTAATGAGGTTGGCGTTAATATTGTACTTGTGCATGGTTGCCCACAGTGCTGCATGCCACACTCTGTCAAACGCCTTTTTGAAGTCTATGAAGACATGAAAGAGGTCCCTCTGGTGTTGCAGACGTTTTTCACAGAGCACTCGCAAGTTGAAGACCTGCTCTGTTGTGCTCCTTCCTGCTCTGAAGCCTGCTTGTTCTTCTGCAATGATCTGCTCTGTTTGTGGTTTTAGTCTGTTTAGTATTACCATGAGCATGACTTTGCTGGGGTGACTAATCAGGCTAATTGTACGGTAGTTCTGACACAATTGCAGATTACCCTTCTTTGGGAGCGTTATAACCAGCGATTGAGTCCAGGGTGTTGACCATTCTCCTGTCTGCCAGATCTTGTTGCACATGCTAGTTAGAATGTTTATTACTGGGTCACCACCTGCCTGAATCAGTTCACCTGGGATGTTGTCAGCTCCAGCCGATTTCCCCTTTTTCAGCTTTCGCACAGCAAGCTCCACCTCATCACGGAGAATGTAATGCATGTCCATGTTAGATGACGTTGGGCAATTGAGCACTGATTCGCCTCCCTTTGAGTCTTCATTGTATAGCTCAGTACAGTATTCGGTCCATCTTTTTATTATTTCTTGTTCTTCTGTAATACATTTCTCAGCTTTATCTTGAATTGTTGAGATGCGACCTTGCTTGGTGGATGTCAGATCTTTGACAATCTTGTAAGCCTTTTTTGAGTTGTTTCTCTGTAGATTATCATCGATGTCTGAGCATTGTTGTTCTATCCAGTTTGTTTTTTCTTTATTTATTTCTTTCCTGATCTTTTTATTGATTGTTCTGTATTTGATTGCTCCTTCTGCAGTATTCTTTACGTTCTTAAGTTTTCTTCTTTCATCGCATATCTCTAGGATATAAGTGGAGACCCATGGTTTTTTTATGGCATGTTTTTTGCCAAGTATATCTTATGCTGTCTCAATTATTGTGGTATTGAAGGTATCAGTGATTAGATCTATGTCCATGTCTTTTTCCGACTCACATAGTGTGGTCAGTGGAGCAAATTTCCCTCCAATTTTTGCCCTGAACGCCTCTGCGATTACCGGATCATTCAATTTTTCAAGGTCGAAGCGTAATCGTGTATTGCTTTGTTTTGCTATCCTTTTCAGGTGTAGATGGAAAGTCATCAGCACCAGGCTATGGTCGCTGCCGATATCTGCTCCACGGAAGCTTCTAGTATTAGCTGCTTTAATGCATGATTTAAATCGTCTTTTGACCAGTATGTAGACTATTTGGTTACTATGTTCCCCGCCTGGGCTGTGCCAAGTCCATATTATTGTTATTGTTAAAAAATTTAAAACAATGTTTTTTTTTGTTTTTTTTTTATATCATTGTCCTTATAAAACAGGTTATTTTAAAGTATACTCTTTCTGAATTCCATTAACGGAGAAGTTTGTACGTACAAAAAAAAATAATAATAAAAAAACTATTATTAATTATTTATTAATAAATCGAATTTAAAAAAAACAACAACATTTGTCTATTTTAATCACTATTTTATCGATTAAAATAATTTTAATCGATAAAATAATTTACCGATTAATCGAGAAATTAATCGGTAATTTCCGCAGCCCTAATANTATATATATATATATATATATATATACACTAGAGGCAAGTACCCGGCTTCTCACGGGTTTTAAATAAGGATTTCTGTAGAGATGTACACAATTCTTTTTCGCAAATTAGCGTTAGGAGAGTGTACTTCCCAAAGTTTCATTCTCCTACCTACATGGGAAAAGTAGAATGGGTTATTTGTAGTATTTATATAGCGTGTAGTAGTTAAAATAACCTACATTTGGGCCCCCGGCTCCCAGTAAGTGATCATTTAAATATTTTTCACCTGTTACCACTGCAGGCGGGTACTCAACAATTTCCTAAAATTTCATGCTTCCACCTAATCAGATATAGGAGAATTAGTAATTTTCAATTTTATATAGCCCATCCAAGTAAAATACGTTTTTGGGCCCCAACCCCCACATGAGCGGGAAATTTAAACGAAATCTACTTAAGAAACTTCATCATAAAATGTCGTATAGGTGTACTAAATTTCACAATATTTCGTTGTCGGAATTTTGTTAATATAGGTCATTTAAGAAAAAAAAGTACACTTGGGCACCCCATGAAAAAGAAAGCCATTATTGCCAAGAGAGTCTGCTCAATAATTTCCAAACGTTTCATGTTTTTACCGACACGGTAAATTGGAGAATTAGTGATGATTTTTTTTTCTAATATAAGAAAAAACAACATTTGGGCCCCGGCCCCTCATGAGTGAAAAGTTTAAAATTCTTTCTCGCAAAATATCGTCGGGGTAGCGTACTTAACAACTTGCCAAAGTTTCATGCTTCTGCCTTTCCGTGAAATAGGATAATTAGTGATTTTCAGTATTTATATACAGTTCATATAAGGAAAAAAACTACACTTGGGCCCCCAGAAAGAGGTAATTTAAATATATCTTTGCCTGTTACCATTGCAGAAGTGTACTCAACAATTTCCTAAAATTTCATGCTTCTGCCTCCTCGGGAAATAGGTAAATATTTTTTTTAAATTTTTTATATAGCTGAAATAAGGAGGAAAAACGTTTTTGGGCCCCCGGCGCCCATGAGTGTAAATTTATGGAACGAAACCTATTTAAGAACCTCCCCCATATGATTGTGGGTACGTTTACTAAATTTCACTTTACTGGGTTGTCTGGATCTTGAGTTATTAGGGAACAGACAGACAGACAACAAATGCGTCTTATATATATAAAGATATATATTAGGGCTGTTATCGATTAATTTAAATGTAATCGTTAACTTTTGAAAAATTACCGAATAATTAATCGATAATTTTTATGAAAGCTAAAAATAAGATTATGACGTCATAAAACTGAAAATTTCAAGGGAAGTAATAAAAAAAAAGGAATTTGATATTTTTTAAATTTAAATATAAATAGTTCAATATACTGTCAATTAATTTTCTTATTGTTAAGTAAAAACAATGTTTAATTATACAAATATTTTCTTTATAAAACAGCTTATTTTGAAGTTTACACTTAAAACACATTTTTTAAATAGATACGTTTGTACGTAAAAAAAAAACAACAACTATTGTTAGTTATTAATAATAAGTTATTTATTGATATATAGATTATGGTTATCAGAGTGTTCCATATGTTATTAAATTTTAATGGCTACTTTATCGATTAAAATAATTTTAATCGATAAAACATTTTACCGATTAATCGAGAAATTAATCGATAATTTCCGCAGCCCTAATATATATATATATATAATTATATATATATATCTTTACATATACGTCACTTTGTAACGTAATTGATTTTTACCCGTTTTCTTGCGGGCGTTACGTAATAATATCTCCATCACAATAATAAAATTGAAGCCCTCAGTAATCACGAATAAATTTAATGCAGCAACTTGATGCATGTATAATTTTTTACAAGGTAAAACTTGTCACAGACGCAACTAGCCAACTAGCACTTGTCTCTCTCGTGCCTTCTCCACTTTCAACTAACGCCTTCCAATCATTCTGGATTCTTTACTTTCGTCACGTGACCTCCTTTGAACCAAACTTTTCGCACGTGACAAACTTTTAATACTTTCCTCTTTCGAAAGGGGTCGGCATATGATCGAACGGGCTAAAAAACGAGTATATACGGTACTTATATTTTTAGAATTGATAAAATCACTGCTGATTTTTTGGGCACCTCATTTTAGGCAAAATACTAATGGCAGTTATGGACTGTAAATTTACAAAGCCGTAACAAAACTGTTAAGTGCACAATTTTATAGAAATTTGTATATCCACATTATTAAAAATAATATGCTGTATTTTGGATTCATGTTAGTGTACAGGTCTGTGGGGCATTGAATAAACAGTTCAATAACAACTCAAAACAAAATATTTGAAAAATTTTACAATTATGTTTAACGTTGTCAATGGAAACAATTAAATCCCGTGTATTTAGTTTTTACCACAACAAAGTAACCCTTTCATTCACTTTCACAATTTTACATGGAAATCGTCATCTAATTTTACTTTCATGTCTCGTTAACTTTAATAATTTCAATAGGCCCTTAGAAATGCTGAGAACATTGGAGAAAAATTGAATGGGTTGCCTGAAGAAACCAGAAAAGCCAACACTTTATCATCATTTAAAAAACTCAAATAAGAATGCAGGACTAAACATAAACCATAAATAAATGTAGGACGGAATAAGCTTCTGTATAGGAGTAGTGTCTGTAACAGATGTTTAAAATTTTTTTTAGTTAGTTAAGTTAGCAACTTAGAAGGGTAGATTGCGTATCTTTAATTGGCCACTTAAAGGGAAAGTTTCCGCAAATGTGTATTATTATATTTATTGAATTATTTCTGCTAATAATAACTAAAACACCAGGAGCAGATTTGACTTGTGTGCATTGCGCTGTAAGAAATTTGTGGACTTATATATTTCTGCATATGAGGTGTGCATTGAGCTGTAAGAAATTTGTGGACTTATATATTTCTGCATATGAGGTGTGCATTGAACTGTAAGAAATTTGTGGACTTATATATTTCTGCATATGAGGTGTGCATTGAGCTGTAAGAAATTTGTGGACTTATATATTTCTGCATATGAGCTGTAAGAAATATGTGGACTTATATATTTCTGCATATGAGGTGTGCATTGAGCAGTAAGAAATTTGTGGACTTACATATTTCTGCAAATGAGAATCAATCTTTTTTTTTATAATCACTTTCATAATGATGATTAATTTTGACACATCTACATGAAATTACCAAGGCAATGATTATTGATGATGACACCACGTAAGTACATGTAAGGGAAACTGATATTGCAAACAGACCACACAACTCTGAAAAGCCATCAAAAGCTATGAACTAAGTAAAACAGGTTATTGTTAAACCTATGGAGCAATAAAATATACATCCCCACAACAAATTATTACTGCAACAAAAAAATCTGATTTTTCATTGACTGTGCCAAAGTGCAGCATGATATATACCTACCTGCAGAGAGCCAACAAAACAACAACAATCAAAGACCACAAGTTTCTAATTTGATTATTGATCTGTCAAAATTTAAAGACAAAAGAACACATAATTTTTTTAAAAATAATAGTTTTTATTTTAACTTTGGATAAAGATTTTTATTCAAAAATGAACTCTCTTTCAGTAAAGATGAAAACAATGGAATTGACTTATTCAGATTACCATGCCTTTGTGAATATTTATAATTTATAGATGAATGAAGTTCAAAGTCCAGATTAAAAGTGCCCAATACAAGTTGCTGCCACAGAAATACTTAGGCTCAGCTCTGACTTTCATGCAAATGAAAGAAAGCCATTAGGATTATAACTAAGCCTCTATATGAAATCCAGCATTGACAATATGTCTGCATAAACAATTATGTAACAGAGCAGCTGTCTGTGTGCTAGGACAGCCGTTGGACCGAAACAGTTGTATGTAAAAAATACATTTTGGACCAACAGGATTTTGTCTGCGTGCTATGGATTTTGCTGGACCAAAGTAGTAGCATGGCTGTGTGCTAGGGCAGCTGTTAGACCAAAATAGTTGCATGTTTGTGTGCTAGGGCACTTGTTGGACAAATTGATTAGCTTTTTCATTAAATGTGGCAACAAATTCAGGGTCTATACATTGAAGTTTGATCATAAAGTCTTTGCGTTCTGCATCTGTCCAATTTGAGAACCACTGAGAAAACAGCTTGAGTTGGCACTGAAATATGCTAGGAGGCCTGTCACTTACACCAAGCAACTTCATGGAGTCAAAGAGTGAATCAACATTGTTAGGCACAAATCTGAGGAATAAAGAAAAGGAAGCAGTAAATATTTGTTGTTAGGCACAAATCTTCTGAATGCATAATTTTAATTGTCTTGAGATGGCTGCTACCACTGAATGATACTAACTTATTGTATTTCGGTTTCATAAACATAAAAAAAAATTCAAAGTTAATTTGTTGCTTGTCTTCACTGATACAGTTTTAGTTTTGATTACATATGACTCAGAGGAAACATATATAGTGTAAAATAGCTCAGGAAGAACATGTATGATTATAGGAAAATGTTTGGATATGCTACGTAAACAAAGTTATAAGTTTTGACTCACTTATCAAGCAGATCCTTGAGGAAATCCTGCTTCTGAAAGTGACTCCATGTTGTAAACCAGTGTACAGAACATTGAATCTCTTTCTCTACATTACCAAGTGACATGACTGTTGAAAGGAGACACATTAAAAAAAAACAACAGTTTATTATACAAACACCATGATCATAGCATTCAATAATATTATTATAAAATTGATTATGTGATGTCAAAACTGCCACCGAGAAGCCACTGCCACAGTACTAAGAGTAGTTAGAGTCACAGTCACAGACAGTGTTCATAACAAAAATGCTTTAACTTTGTCTACTTTGACTATTACTTCATAATTTTATCATAATCATAATAATAATATTTATTAGGGCTGCAAAAATTACAGATTAATCTGTCAACTTTTTTTATTAGATTAAATTTCGATTAAAATTTAAGAAAATATTTATAATATTTTCTTTTCCAATTTATTAATACAGTAATTTATTTTTATTATTTTTTTTTACATACCATTCCCTTGTATTAATATTACTTATTTAGATGTGCATACGAAAACAAAAATGTTTCCCTTCCTTATTTCTTGCATGGCAGAAGGAATTTGAAGTTTGGAGCCATGGAATTACGGGGACTTAACCGATATCGCGAAATAATGAATCACAACTTAACGGGATCTATACTATCAGAGGCGTCACTAGGGTTGGTGTCCCGGGGTGGTAGCTCATGGTCTCAACCGGGGCGGTAGCTCATGGTGTCACCCCCTCACGATTTAACCCCTAGAACTCCTCCTATTTTTCCAGTGCCAAATAACCGGAATATATAGAGTTTTACAGTCTGGTGTCACCCCCCTGATGGCCCGCCCCTCACCGCACCCCCGTAGTGACGCCACTGTATACTGTATATGCATTATAAAAATAGAATTAATCGAAATTAAACAAAAACATTTATCCCCATTAATCTAACAATTTTTTTTTAAAAAGTACCAGTCCTAATATTTTAACGTTCTTATCTTCATTCTCTGTCTTCTTTTATATTTAATAATGTCTTAATCTTTGTAATATTAGTTATTAGATTTAAATTGCAGTTTGAAGCTGATTTTAAAAAAATATTTAAAGTTTAATTTAAAGAATTTAAAGTTAGAGTGAGTTTTTTTATAGAAAACTAGCAGACCCGGTCGTGCGTTGCAACGATCTCAGTAAAAATGACAATTTAAGAATCCAATGAGTGATATGTTTTAAAAACAATTATGCCAGAAACCTACACGGAAGTGTGACAAAAAAAGTCCTAGTTTCATAGCAAATAGATCTATAAAATAATAATTTAAAAGCTTAAAAAAAAGAAAAAAAACGGCATTAAAGGGCAAGGCACTAAAATAAGTGATAATTTGTACTCAAGCTATGTTTCTCAATATAGTGTAAAATTGCTTGGGGAATTAAATTATTAACGTGCATTACAAAAAAATTTGGGGCCGCCTACCCGAAGGAATGAACATAAAGAGTTCAGTTTCCTATAGTAATTATTTAAAGACTCTTGAATTTTTATAAAAAAAAAAAAAAAAAAAACGACATTAAGGGCCCCAGGGCCCATTCACGACAAGATATAAAACTCAAAACGATCTCAGTAAAAATGACTATTTAAGATTCCAATGCGTGATCTGTTTTAAAAACTACTATGCCTAAAACCTACACGGAAGTGTGCAAAAAAGTCCAAGTTTCCTAGCAAATGGATAAATAAATCTCTCTATATATAAAGCTTTGAAAAAAATAAAGGAAAAAAAACGAAATTAAGGGGCTGGGCTCTAAAATAAGTGATAATTTATTATTTTTTTTTATCGCCATTGTACTCAAGCTTTGTTTCTCAATATCGTGTAAAATTGATTGGGGAATTAAATTATTAACGCGCATTACAAAAACATTTCGGTACGCCTGCCCCGATGGAATGGATTAAGAGTTCAGTTCCTTATAGAAAACATTAATAGACTCTTAGGGTTTTATGTACTCAAATTGGCAAGATCCATTATTTTCTTAGTAACTTAAGCTAACACTAATTTTTGTAAAGGTAATATAAAGGAAAAAAACGTCATTAGGGGCCCCTGTGCCCATTCTGCGCAAGATGTCAATTTAAAAAAGCTGTTCGTTTTAATTCAGTTTCATCATTCATATATATTCCTATAGATTGTTAAAAATTGAATATATTCAATATATATCTTAAGCATATACCAAAAACAGACATTCGGGGCCCCCGGCCCAAAAGTTAATTTTCATTAGAAGTTTAGTGCCCTATAGAATTTTAATATGGGCTACCAAGATTTTGTTAACAAATTTTGGTTAAGATCAATTCTTTTACACAAGACCTAACGCATAAACTTAATTAAAGAAAAAAAAAGACATGATGGGGCTCATTTAAAGCCAGATGTAAAGTTGAAAACGATGTTCATTTCAATTTGCATGATAATGATTATATTTGTCGTTAATTAAATATTGAATTGACAAAATCTCTTAAACATTAACCTCCCCCCCCCTTAAAAAAAGACAATTGGCACCCCCAGCCCCCAAAAAATGGTCATTAAAAATTAAGGACCGTATAGTATTTTAATATAGGCTATCAAGTTTTTTTAAAAACAAAATTTGGTTAAGATCCATCAATTTACCAAGTAGCTAGCGCTCAAACTAATTTTCTATTGCTCATATAAGCAAACAATTTCATTATGGGCCACCGGCGCCCCATGTGTGTATAATTGACGAAGAAAATTACCTGTTAACTTCCTGGTAGTGTATGCAATAGTCTGCAAAGGTTTCATTACGACCGAATACATGGTTTAGTCAGCTATAAACCAGCACCGATGGGGCTGCCATTAGGGGTTAAGTGCTCTATGGTATTTTAATATTGGCTATAAAGAATATAATTGCTAAATTTGGTTAAGATCCATCAATATAGCAAGTAGTTAGCGCTTAAACTAATTTTTATATAGCTCATATTAGCAAAAAAAATGACATTATCGGCCCCCCGCGCCCTTTTGATGTTAATATGGAGAAAAAAAGTATCCAGTTACCATTCTGGAAGGGTACTCATTGGTCACAAAAATGTTCATGACGATGGGATATATGTTTTAGTCAGCTTTAAAGGACATACACTCACACACACACAATATAGAGATAGATATAGAAGGAAAAACATATTAAGGGGCCCCCGGCCACATTCAGTGCAAGATGTCAATTTTAAAAATCTGTTCATTTTTATTCCGTTTCATTATGAATATATTTATCGAGATTGTTAAAAAATGAATGGGAAAAATATCTTTAAAATTTACGAAAAAGACATTTGGTGCCCCACGGCCCCGATGAAATGGACATTAGAAGTTCATTGCCCTTTATTATGTTAATATGGGATACAGAGTTTTTTTATACAAAGTTTGGTTAAGATCCATTCATTTACTCAGTAACTAAGCATAAACTAATTTTTATATAGCTCATATTAGAAAAAAATGAGATTAAAGGCCCCAGGGGCCCATTCAAGGCAAGATATAAAGTTCAAAACATCTATTCATTTCAATACGGATAATAATAGATACATTTATCATTATTTGTTAAGAACTTTAATAATTAAATTGAGGGATAAAATCTTAAACGTTTACTAAAACTGGTATTTTTGGCCCCCAACCCTGAAGAAGTTGCCATTAGGAGTTTAGTGCCCTATAATATCTTAATATTGACTATCAAGTATTTTTATATACCCTGTTTGGTTAAGATCCATCAATGTAGCAAGTAGATATCACTTAAACTAATTTTTTTATAGCTTATATAGGCAAAAAACTACATTAAGGGCCCCGGGGGCCCATTCAGGGCAAGATATAAAGTTCAAAACAACTGTTTATTTTAAGATGGATAATAATGGATACATTTATCATTATTTGTCAAGACCTTTAATAATTGAATAGTGAAAAAAATCTTAAACGTTTAAGAAAACAGGTATTTTGGGCCCCCAGCCTCGAAGGAGTTGCCATTAGGAGTTTAGTGCCCTATAATATTTTAATATTGACTATCAAGTATTTATATACCAAGTTTGGTTAAGATCCATCAATGTAGCAAGTAGCTATCGCTTAAACTAATTTGTATATAGCTTATATAGGTAAAAACGACATTAAGGGCCCCGGGGGCCCATTCAGGGCAAGATATAAAGCTCAAAACAACTGTTTATTTTAAGATGGATAATAATTGATACATTAATCATTATTTGTCAAGACCTTTAATAATTGAATAGTGAAAAAAATCTTAAACGTTTAAGAAAACACGTATTTTGGGCCCCCAGCCTCGAAGGAGTTGCCATTAGGAGTTTAGTGCACTATGGTATTTTAATAATGGCTATCAAGAATTTAATTGCAAAATTTGGTTAAGATCAATCAATATAGCAAGTAGTTAGCGATTGAATTATTTTTTATATAGCTCATATAAGCAAAAATTCACATTTAGGGCCCCCGGCGCCCCTTTAGTGTTAGATTGAGAAAAAAAAAAGCCAGTTACCATTCCATGAGGGTACTCAACAGTCTTAAAAATTTTCATGACGATCGGATGAATAGTTTAGTCAGTTACAACGGACAAGCACACACACACACACATACTTTGATTTTTATATATATAGATGTATTGATTTTGTTGTAATCCATAGCTGTTTATGTTAGTGAACCAAGCCTATAATTATAAATTTAAAAAAAAGTTTCACTGTTATTTATACTCAATACTCATATAGCTTACTAAACAAATACTAAACGGTAATCCTGCATTTTTTACACGTATATTATTTCACAGCGAAATTTAATTTTATCTTGAGAACTTACGTTTTTAATTTATTAAATACATTATTATATGTTGTATTTCAGCTATTACAATGCTAATTTGTATTAATTTCTAAGGCTTTCTTCAGCCTTTGAAGCTACATAATTGGAGTATGATACATCCATTTTGTTTATCTAGCATCCTACTAGGGGGCCGTCCATAAAGTACGTCACGCTCCAGAGGGGGAGGGGGTGTAAGAAAGTATGACATTTTGTGACAGGGGGGGTGTCCGGCCATGTGTAATGTCACAGTGTTTTATGTTAAATTTTAATTATTTTATTAATAAAAAAAATATTTTTGTATGAAAGTGTGACATATTTTAGAGGGCGGGGGTGTCCGAGATTTGTGACAGTTTGTGACAGGGGGAGGGGAGGAGTTAAAAATGGTCAAAAATTGCGTGATGTACTTTATGGATGGCCGCTAGCCGGATTTTCACAATAAGATGCCAAATGAAATTTTCTCACCTAAAAACAAACGAAATAAAAATCAAACATCTAGTACTAACGAATTAAAAAATGAAATTGTCATAAAAATATTTATTTATATTCTAAGAACATAACAAAGATGAATTATACATTAAAAAAAAAAAATCTTCAATTTCAATTCAGTAAATTTTTAGAATGGGTAAAAAACATCAGGCAAGCCGGCCCTAGTAAACAAAATGGAAGTGTATTGTGACTGGATTATGTATCATTCATAGAGAGCCAAAAAATGCTTTAGAAATTAATACAAATCAGCGTTGTAATAGCTAAAATACAACATATAATGATGTATTTAACTCTTAAAGTCGCAAAGCGTCGTAATGCGTCTCTTCCCGCTATCCCTAAAGCGTCGTAATGCGTCCCTAGATACAAATCTCGTTAGAAATGAGATCTCGGAAAGTAAAAACTCTTCAATGCTTGAAAAACGATGTATTTGACTTCCGGCAATGGCGGCCGTTGCCGGCACTAGTGTTATCGCTCGATTCGCGATGTTTTTCTGTAGTTTTAACGGGTTTTTTTTCGAAGATACGTTTTCGTTATACTTTATTACTAAAATAATAGTACTAAGCTACAGGTAAATATTGTTTCAAACTCAGTACGGTCTTTTGGATGCGTAAAATAGCCATTCTTAGCCTTAAAAATGAAGTCAGTATGACAATAATATTATAAATGGAGTTTATTGAAAACCTTCTAGCACTTTAAGAGTTAATAAATTAAAATCGTAAGTTCTCACGAGAAAAATAAATTTCACTGTTTAATATACGTGTAAAAACTGCAGGATTACCTACTAAACTACTAGTCACTAGTACTGGAGTATAGTTAATTTTTTTTACTTATACTTAGTGTAGCTTATGAATTGGACTTTCCTGATTCCTAGTTAACCTAAACTTGTAACTTTCCTTGCAATTTGAAATTTCACCACCCATACCTCTGGTAAAAATGTACTAGTAGTAGTAATAGACTAAGACTAAACAGTACTACTACTAAACTTAGCAGGAATCTCAGTAAATACTGAAATTCACTGATTAAAATTAAATCACTGATATCGGCTGGGTAGCGAAGTCAATGGTGCGCTCGCCTCACAAGCTGAGGGGCGTGGGATCGAGCCCACGAATAGCCCCTATAAAATTGTTGAGAAATGACTAACGCTAAGAAAGTCCTCTGCTGACCTGGAGAGGGATGGGCGCCGCCAGTGTCTATTAATATTAAGCCCGATAATGTTCTAATGGAAACATTAGAATCCCCTACGACCTAGTAAAAAAGAGGTTATGGGACTAAAAAAAAATTAATTAATAAATAATAAAAAAAAAATATATTATATATGTTAAATATATTGTAAATATTATTAATTAATAATAAATTATTATTATAAACAGAAACTTGGTTAAGGTTTAAGTTGGTTACAGGTGACCACCTAGTAACTAGACGACACTGACACTAGCTAGATCACTGCCACGGCAACAAAAAATTAAACAATATACTTAAGAAAAGTTAGACCTAGAATTGAAAAAAGAAATGATTGTCGAAATAAAGGAGAATCAGATTACCATCAAGTATATAAAAACGATTGCAAAACTAAGTAACTTTTACTACTCTTTCGAGCTATAGTTAAGGCCCAAATTTAAGGCACAGTTAAGTGTTAATAACTTAAAAGCGAAGCGAATGCTGAAATCTAAACAAAACTAGAGTGCTCTCCCACTAAAATAAAAAATATAAATATTTCCCTTCAATTTAAATGAAACAATTTTTATCGTTGTTTGTAGGGGGGAAAAATGGGTGCATTTGTAAGGACTATAATATACAGCATTGGACTGATTGTAGCTGCTGGTGGTTTATTTTATTCGGTCACACCTTCAGACACAGCATACAGTCAAAAACTAATTGAGGTTAGCAGCCTGTATCATATGGGAAATAAGGGATTACACGTCTAAACTATTAATTAGTTACTGTTAGACTGTTAGATGTAGGTATTTATTTAAATACCTACATCATATTCATAGTATGATTCATACATCTAACTAATAAAGAAGGAACCAGAATAAAATACACTGTAGTTTAAATTTTAAACTATTTTATATTTTGATGTCTGGTTCCTTCTTTAAGAAGATATTGTCCTTAGTTGTGTAGAGTGTTTTTTCACCTTGGATGGGCCAAGATTAATGATGTCACTTTCCAAAAAAATCTTTAACTTGAATATGAAGAGATTTTTAAAAAATAAATAAATTAGGTTTATATTTTGTTATAAGTTATAGAATGATATGTATTTATTTTTTTTAAAAATTCTTTGTTACAGCATAATGGAAATTATTTTTTTTGAAACTTCTCAGTGTTAGATTATTTAATGCTTAACTGCATGTAATCACAAAGAAGTTAAATAACTGTAAAATGTAGGGGTTTTTTTTTGTTATAGGCAATGTGGCAATTTTTTTGTATCTTCAGAAACAAGGGATGTTACCACAAGATGTTTTGGAGGCCAAAAGGAATCAAGAATTGTTAATGTCTAAATTGAGAAGTGAAGCTGGATTAAAGCCAAAGGAAAAATCTTAACCATTAAGTTTTAGAAATTTTATAAAACTGTTATTAATAATAGTTTAGTGTTTAATTCCACATGATTAGTAGAGGTAAAATGATTCTTATGTATTGATCATTCTGGCTTCTTTTGTTTTCCCAACTTAAATTATCTAAAGAAATTTCATATGGTTTTTCAAAACACATTTGGCTGATATTTTAGATTGTACTTGCCATACTAATAACCTACTACCATCTGTCTTATTACTGGTATTTTGTGAAAAAAATTGTTATAAATTTCTTTATAACTAGTTAACTACTTTTAAAAATATATTTTCCAGATTTTATTATTGCTATCTCCCTTATGCCCTTATATATAAAGATAAACTTGAGTATCCCTATTTCTAATATCAAGTTTATTATGAGTGAATAAAGTACAGTCAGTAATTATGAGTGAATAAAGTACAGTATCTTTTTATTTACAACTACATGTAATGTAATTCTTTAAAAACCCGCCCCACGACTTGTTTATGTAATAATGATTGCAAACCAATTGGTGGTAAAAAAAAAAAAGGATTGTCACAGAATTAGTTACTTAAAAAAATATGATGACCTTTCCCTTTTTTCTCAAACTTATAATTTGTTAATAAAATAAAATTTAATGGATCCTTGATGATGTAATTTGTATATTTATACATATTGCTATTCATTTTGTGTAATGTATTGAGCGTGTGAAATAAACCATGAAATAATATACCAGTTTCTGCAAACTGTTGGATGTATTTGTAAATAGAATGTTTATTAAAAGTTTTATTACATGTAATTATTGCTTTTGAGTCATTTATAGTTTGACACTTGATCCAGTTTGTTATAATTCTTGACCATGAAGATCAGGTTTACTACTTAAGTAATAAAAGGATTTAGTTTCTGTTAAAAATGGTTGATAATGCTTTTTGAATGTGATCTATCATTGACCTTATACAAAATCTCAAGTTGAGCTGATTTATCTAACTGAGATAGCTTTGTTGTTTAATCCCTAAATTCAAATCTTTAACTCAATGAAGATGCTTTCTGAAATTTTACTTGATGATACCCAATAACAAAAAACAAATGAAGCAGCACCCATTCCCTGTTTTATATTTTTTTCAACCTCCCAAATACTCCCAATCATAATGTATAACTGTGGCATCACCCACATTTCATTTACAATGAAACAAAACAGAGGTGAGCAATAATGTTGTGCCGTTTGAGTTCAACCTCACTTGTGAAAATACAAAGCTACAGAATGATGATATGTTAAAACACAAGGGATATTATATTATTTTGGAAGTCAAAATTTCACCGTTTAATAGAAAAATAAAAATGGCATTTTTAATTACATTTACAAATTACATATTGTTTGACACTACCCATGGCACTTATATATTATGAATGCAGCAAATGTAAAAAAAATTTTTACAGCCTCTCCCACGTCATAAATAATATCATTATTCAAATTTCTTATTAAAAAATACAAGACTAGATATAATCCATGGCTTCGTTAGTGCAATAATCTTCTGTGGTCTATATTTGTTTCTCCTCAGCCAAACAGTGTATGCCTTTCCTCTTGCTACACTTCTCTCAAGTGTTATTGACCTCAAAATGTTAAATTCAATTTTGAGATCAAATTGCATCACTTCAAATTTAACAAATATTCCAATGTGTTTTAATGAGTGCAAGCTTGTCATTATTTCCACTCTATGAGAAAGTCATTATTTATATCCCCTATATGAGAAATGTATTATTTACCGTAATCTCTATGAGAAAGTATTTATTTCCACTCTGAGTATGAGAAAGTCATTGTACTGTCTCGTAAAGTTTGTGATTTCCACCAGTCTTCTGCCTCAGTTTATTTTATCACTATTTAAAGACAAAATTAATTTTTGCATATGAACACCTTCAATTGAGGCCCCTCTCAGCAAGCATAACCTCTTAAATCAAGCCACAGCCAAATTGCTATCTGATGATTTCAATAACACCTCCGCTTCTGTACTCAAAAGGAGTTAATTCAACAACCTTTCACCTATATGCATGCATAATGAAGGAATGGCCCCATACATTTAAATGTAATTAGAGTTTAAGAATGGCTGTTCTTAAATTTGAATAAACATTGCCCACATGATTAACTATATAATTATGGCCCAAAAGCTCATACTCATACCAAGAAACAGAACAAACAAACTCAGCATGTTATTTGGCAAAATAAATTTTTTACAAGAATATTCAAATAAATCTCAGATCTGTCAGGATGCTTTATTTGTTTCTCCAGGATTGGATTGTGAGGAAGAAACTTTTGTTTTCTTGTTTCCCTAAGAAAGGATTTAAAAAATTTGTTTAGAAAAGAAGAAATTCAGGAGTTAAAATCTAAACCTTAGAATGCTCTCAAATTACCAACATTTATGCAGCACTAAAATAATACTAAAGATGTGTACCTATTAAAATATGAATTTACCTGGTCATCATCTTTTCTACTTGGCTTGATTTCAAGAGGGATAGTTACAGGACCATCGTTCTGGATATGAACTTGCATATATGCTGCAAATTTTCCATCTGTTTAAAAAAAACAACACAATAAACTATTCTTTACACTTATCCACAAACAACAGTGTAGTTAAAACTAGTGCTGATAAGTCAGAGTAAAAACCAACTCTAATTCAAAGCTATTATAGGAGCCTACAGTATTTATTAAGTTTTTAAAAAGTTTTATCTGACAAATGTTAAAAATCATTTTTTTAAAAATAATTGAAAATGATTTTTTTAAAAAATGACCTTACTTATACTAACTTAAATAAAGGATAATATTATATAGACCACCTTGAATTTTGTCTGGTTTATACTGAGTCTTTAATGCTTCCAAAAACTGATTGTAAAATGGCTGTGCAGCTCCAGGGGCCATAGCATCACTAAAGTCTGGCTTATTTCCCTTTAACTTGGCCTCCAGTGTAAACTGCATGATAAATTAATTATGGTCATGGGAAGTAAAATGCACAGAAATTCAAAAGTTAGATTTCCATTTCAAACGGATCCCTTTTTTATGCCTTAAGTTACTTTATTGATGGATAAAACTACTGGCTGTGATACAGAGGCACTATAATAAAAATATCCCCAAACTTTGGTCTCCTTGTGTAGCAATGTTTTCATCATTAGCAAGGCCATGAACTAGGCTGATCAATACATTTAATTTATTTATCTATTAACATTTCTTTGGAATAAATTGCGTATTTATAAAGATTCTCCTTCTATTTCTATTCGCAAATCCATGGGTTTTGTTTGTAATTGTAAGGTTCTTTTGTGCTTTTATTGACACATGACTCTCAGTTCATAGCATATCTCTGGCTGACCTTAAAAGAACACCTCGGTGCTGGAGCTTTTAAGCCTTTATTGTTTTAAAAACAAATATATCTACTTTGTTACTATATTTTAAAGACTCCAATTTTAATACCACAAAACTAAAAAGTCTGTGCAAAAAATCTTTCCAAAAATGATTGAAAACAAAAGTTATTTAAGCTTTTTCTACCTTAAAAATGCATTTCAAATCCAGTGGCTACCACACCAAGTTGTATTTCTCAACAGACTTTTGTAGAATGATTGATTTCAATTCAATATATTTTTTATCATATTCTACTTTTAGTTTATTTAAACTTTGAATTTACATGTTATTCATATTTAATTAATCCTTTTTTTAAACTGCATACCAAAATATTTAAATAAAATGGTATTTGAGTGAGTTCTAAAAAATCAAATTTAAATTAAATATAAATAATATGTAAATTCAACAAATCATATTTAAACTACTATTACGAGCTTGAAATTGTTTTTGAAAAATGGTTATTTAAAATAAGGATAGTTTTTTTAAATTCATATGTAGCAAAAAGTAATTTTTTAAATTCCAAAAGTAAGATTTAAAGAGGAATTCTAAAAGTCTAAAATGTAGTGCAATCATAAAAGGCATTCTGTAGCATGGTTTACCTGACTGATACAGAGAACTTCATATCCCATTTCCATAACATTCTTCATCCATCTTTTATCAGACTCATCACTAAATAATCTAATATTCAGAATTTTTCTAACTCTGAAAAAATGTAAATGAAACTTTAAATAAATTAAAATTTAATATTTTAATTGTAATTCCATAGATAAGCCCACAAAATAAGAAGGCAAAGTAACATTTTGAAAATGTATTAATAATAATAATAAAATGATAATTTATATAGCGCTGTATCCCAGCTAGGAGAGGAGCCGGGCTCACAGCGCTTTACATGGAGATAACAATACATATATTAATTAAGAAACATTCATATCGTACTAACTACATAAATGACAATACGTTATACATCAGCTACATTGGTCATTAAAAGAAATGTTGTTTCATTAATTTGGAAAATAAATTTTGAAAAGATGTGTCTTAAGTGCAGTCTTAAAGGACTTAGTAGTTGAAATACTACGGATGTGTAATGGTAGAGAATTCCATTGTTTGGCTGCACAAAAAGAAAATGACCTTTCGCTTAATGTTTTAGTGCGTGTCTTAGGAACACAGAGAATGCGTGTGTCTGCAGAAGAGCGTAGCTGACGACTTGGTGAGTAGACCGACAAAAGTTCAGCAATATAGGAAGGGCATGATTCAGAAAAGAATTTGTGACACAGAACGGCCAGTTTGTAATCAATTCGGGCTTGTATGGGTAGCCAATGAAGTGAGTATAGTAGTGGAGTAACTTGGTCATGTTTTTTGCCTTCAGAACTAATCTGGCAGCTGAATTTTGAACTCTCTGTAGTTTTTCAATGCATTGTTTTGGCGCACCTGACAGAAGAGAATTGCCGTAATCAATATGAGCTAGAACAAGAGCACAGACTATCTGTTAAGTAATGACGGATTGAACTGATCTGGCGAATGGCAGTATAGGCAGAGCGACAGATGTGATTGATGAAGTTGTTGGTAGACATGTTATCAGAAATAATGTAGCCAAGATTCCTAGTCGATGTTTTGAACAGTATATCAGAACTAGTCACCTGAATAGAATTGGGAAGAGTCAAAGTACTGCGTGATTTATTGTTACAGAATAGCAGTGCTTCTGTCTTATTATCATTCAGTTTGAGCTTGCTTAAATATTAGTTGAAGAATATTTCCAATATCAGTCAAATGCTAAATTCATGCTAGTTTAATTTCATTGTCATTGTTATTCTGTAAATATAAAAAAACTCACATATATTCCATTTCTTTCTCTGTATCATGATGGGAAATTCCAACTAAAACACATAATCCACGTCCTATAGACCCAACTGTTTCATTATCAACTAAAATGGGGTAAAAAAAATATTTAAAAATATAAAACTTAAAATTTCTAAAGATGATCATTACTATGTTTTTGTTACTAAAATTAAAACAATCACAAAAGCTATCTATCCACACATAAGTATTGCTTACTGTCATTCATGGTGAGGTAGTAATTTATACAAAAAGTCAAAAAAATCATTTTCTCCCTTGTGCTTCTTTATGCTCAAGCAATCCTTGATAAAATTGTTTATTTAAGATCACTCATGAATGCTACTCAATTTTCAAGTTGGTATATAATTTTTTCATATCTGTACATAATATATTTCAATTATTCTTACAGTACTTAGAAAGGTCAATGTAGCATTCTAATTTTCTAACAGTAATTATAAAAAAAAAGTTTGACATTTGGAAAAAAAATATGGACAGGCAAGAATAGTAGTTAAAAAGTAAGTCTTTTAAAACATATTAAATATGTCAATACCAAAGAAAAAATAAGAACAGAAAGTATATTGTAAGAAAACAAAAATAAGGGCAATGTTTAAAAAATAAAAAGAGCCAAATGAATTGTGATAAACTAGACACCTAGACTACAAAAAACATACATTTAATTAATAGAATAGAAATTCATATGACAACAATGGTGAGTAGAAACAATGTGATAAAACCTTATACTCATATAAATGTAGCCATACCTGTAACACTTGCTTTCATTACTCTCTGAATTATTGCTTTCATTTTCTGTGTGAGCTGTGAAAAGGGGCAAATATATAAAACATATATAAAAAAATTATTCTTAAATTACTTAAACTTAAGTGAATATTTTGAGAAATATTATTTTTTCTTCAAAATATTTAATAACTCATGTAAGTGAAAATGCCAAGGGGTCTGTTTAAGTATGGAAGATAATTACTAAAGTCACAATTTATTATTGATCACACTTTCTTTGGCCAAACCAAAATATTATAAAGGTAGAGTTAAGTTTTAGAACATAAAGAGCAAAATAAGAAATAATAACGACGCAATGAAATTTACTTATTATTAATTAGCATCTGATAACTCAAGAATTTAAAAATAATTTCAATTAATGACAATCCATTTTTTTGGAAAAATTTATGAGTAAACAGTAAACATTATTATATTTTTTAAAAAAAAAGACACTACAGCAAAAAAAGCAACAAAAAACTTAATTTCAAAACAAGTAAAAAAAATAAGGAATGAAACATAAATATTCCAAGTTCTAATAAAGAAATTGAAATACCTTGGTATTAATGGTATTCAGACAAATCATATTTTTATTCTCCTTTCAAGTGTTTTTCGGATAAGAAAGATAGCAATATATTATATATTATAACCTGGCACAAAATAGTCATGAATTATGATTTTGTGTAAGTGGCAGAAAAAGAATAGTTATTGATTTACATGACATTACTGCAGTTTTAAAGCCCCAGCTTTGACACTGTAGTGTTTTCTTCTGATTATCTAAAATTACAACCAGAAGTAGAAGTTAGATTTGATTAATATATTATTATTACAACATTCTTATTAAAGGTTTTCTATTTGTCTCTAACTCAAGCTGTTGTCCTTTTCAAAACATCTGATAATTAAAAAAAAAATGTTTGAAACCCATTAGTAAGAAGTAAGAAGGAATATTTGTTTCCAAATGGAATTCGTTCAACTGAAATAAATAAATGTAATAATATGAATTTCAATTTTAAAAAATTGTCAACTCAAGGACTAATTTGATTTGTTCATGGGTGGCTACGTTTGGATATATGCGTGCAAAGCTTTAATTTTGTTAAATAAACAGGTTTGTTCATTATTTTTGTTGATGCTTGAAATCAAAAGACATTAAAATAAAAATGTTTTGGTAGAATAAACCATCTAAGTACGCCAACAAATTTTCCAGTAATTTATTTAAGTTTAAGTCAAACTTGAATCAATTATATATACCACAACCATATTGTCATATTCGTACACTAATTCAACCCCTTTGTTTTCCCACTTCAATAGCATTAGTATCAGAAGACTTAAGATTCATAAAAGGAGTTTGAAGTTCTGGCATTTGAAATGTTCACGTATATATTATAGTTCATTTAATTCTTTGAATTTTTTTACCTTTGCTCTATTTTATTTTAATAAACTTTATTTTAACGCTTTTCATTTTTGAAGCTAATTAACGAGGAATTAGCCAACCCCCCTCCCTTTACACACAATGTGCCGCCCCGAGCTTTCAATTGGCTCATGTTTTAAGTAGACAAAGTTTTGATTTTACAACAGGAGCAGATGCCAAATTTTAAGAATCATTTAAGCTACCACTACTTCAGTGCTACATTATCATACTACTTAAGTACTCTTCAGGACAGTAACATTAGAATTAGAAGAATTTATATCCAATATGGAGTTTGAAGTTTTGACGTTTGAAAAGTTCACATGCCTTAGGAATCTTTTGTTTCTGTTATTAATTTCTTATTTATTTTCTTTTATTTCGATAAAAAGTTTGACTTTATTTTAAATTTTTAACGACCAGGAATTTACCGCCCCTGTTGAAGTGCCCCCTGGGGCATTTGCCCCCCTTCGCTACGCCACTGCACTAACCCTAAATTCACAATTATAACTAAACCTAACCCCAACCCTAAATTAACAAATAAAAATTCTAAAACTAAACCTAAATAACAAACGAAGAGAACACAGAGCTAATTGCTATATAAGCCTTTTGGGAATGTCAAGTCAGATTTAGCCAAACTTAAGTCTTAAGGCGAACATGGTGGTCAAGTGGCAGCGTGCTTGACTGGCGTACCAATGGTCATGGGTTCGAATCCATGAGAAGGCAAGGAAAAAGGATCTGGGGCGTCACTGAGTCACCCAGCTCCGAATGGGTACCTAACACTAGTTAGTATGCGTGGAACCCTTCATTAACTTCAGAGTTCATAGCCATGGTCTGTGAACACTGCATCACTTGTCAACAGTAACAGCCAACAGATCATCCATCATGGTCTGTGACTGTGGAGGCAATTATCTTCTGCTTAGAAGGAGCGTCAGTATAAGTATAAGATAAGATATAAGTAAGTTTAAAGTTAATTAAGTTAAGATTAAGAATTAAGTCAGACTTAAGTTAAGTCTAATTAATTAATTATTAACTAACGCACTTTAGTTGACTTACTTTTAAGACTTAAGAAAGTTCACTTACTTAAGTAAGTAAAGTCTTAAAAGACTTAACTTGCTCTCTTACTTTACTCACTGGCTACTGGTTGCTGGAAAAGAAAGTTCTATAAATTCAAAAAGAAGGATTATAAAAAATGGAAGGTTTTAGGGTTTGGGTTAGGTATAGCTTTAGGCTAGAATTTTCGGAAAATTGAAGATTTTAGTAATTTCAGGGTTTGGGTTAAGTATAGTATAGTCACTATAGTTCACTATAGTCTATAGTATAGTCTACTATAATATAGTCTAAGTATACTTAGTATCAGTGCTTTTTTTCTGAAGAAAAAGGTCACGGAACGCATATTTAAGTCCGTTTTGTCATAAAGAAATAACACTGAAATGAGTGTAGTAAACATAAAATTTTAGATTATATCAAAGAAACAAAATTACAAGGTTTAAACTGTTAAGTTTTATTAACTATGTAGGCTAATCTACTAAAAAGACAACCTTTGAGGTTTTACAGCACATCCACAGTTTTCGCATGTTTTCATCTGACAAATCATCTCGATTTCTTTTCCTGCTTTGACTGTCTACAGCTGAATGTCTTCCTCGAAGTAACCAGGAATCAACGTACTTTGAAGGATAGAAAAATTTGAGAGGTGGACCCACCAATCTGATGAATAACAGTGACGAAACTGTTTTTGTCATCAAAGAAGCCCTGGTTGGGGTGATTATAAAATTCATCTGCGAAAATCCTCTCTCGCACTCACTAGAAGAAATAGAAATAGTATGTATAGCACGAATCAACGGAAGCAGTGTTTCTGGATATGTCTTTTCCATAAGGTATTCACGGAATCCACAAATCATTTCTCTTCCATTTAGTTGTAGTCTGTTTGACAATTTTCCAATTTCCATTTCTCCAAATGTTATCTGGTTGGTAACGTTTTCTGACCACTGTTTTTGTTGCAATATGCGAGCCCACTGAGCTAATTCAGCATCTTCGTTAGTAAGCAATCTGTTCTCAATTGAGTTCTTTAGTTTTTTGTAAAAGGCGTTAGGATCAATAGGAGGATCATTAGGTGAGTTTTTTGTGTGTAATATAACTCCATGAAAGCTGAGATTCTCGGCGGCAGCTGTTGCAGTTTTATAATATGTGCCTGCATTTTGACTTCTTTCCTCAAAGACTTGTACAAATGCTTTTATTTTTTGATTTGCCTTGTATATATCTATGTTGCGCTCCTGTAGATCCATGCTCAACTCAGATAATTCCTGAAGAGCATCGCACATTAATCCTAGATCCATTATAAATTCTGTAGATGTAATTTTCTTCTTCAGGCCTTCATAAGTGCACTTATCACTTGCGCTTCTTGTTTGATCATTTGTCGCTTCTTCAAAATGCTTCACCAGCGCTGCATAATTATTCCACACTGCAAACACCGAACGAAAACTAGATGATACCCATCGCGTGCTTAAAACTCATCCAACTTTCAACAGCTCAACTTCCAGTATTTCAGCACAAGAATGCAACTCTCTGCTGTTTTTTGGTGAAGCATGATACAGGACGTAAAGCTTATCCAGAAAAGATTTAAATCTATTGATTCTTGAAATCTCCTTTACAGTATCAGCTACTGACAATTCGAGTCTATGAATTCACTTTACACTATCAGCGATACTGCATTCAACGAAACCTGAAAAAGCAGTAAAGACCAAACATTCCAAGCAAAAAAATAAAAAAGTCTGTGGAAAAAGGTGCGAAAAAAGCACTGCTTAGTATAGTATAGCTATACTATAGAACTATAGTCTATACTATAGACTATAGAGTTTTAATTTTAAAGCTTTTTAAAGGCAAAGGACGTGCTATAACAACAAAGAAGGCCGCCATGACCGTGACGTCACGGTCAACATACTTCGCTTTTACCCATTATTTTTGTTAGGCCATTTATAAAAAAAATCAATAACATTTGGTCTAAACTCTAGATCTAAACCTAAAAGTAATCTTCAATAGGTTTCATTTATCCGCAAACAAGCTAAGAGTCTATTTTATGCCAAGAATACAGAAGAGCTCCAAAAAATTTCTTTTAAATCTTCATTGCTAGAAATTACATTTTGTAAGGCTTGTTGTGTTGCTAGGTGATATTTATTACTTCACTGTGGTTTTCTTATTCAGAGAAATAATATTATTTATCCTTAACTAACAAGTAAGTAGTAAGTTAAATATTTGTTTTCTTTCATTACAAAAATTAATTAGTGCTATACTATACTCTGTGCTATATTCATCACGTATTTGGTTGTTTGTGTAGCGGATTCATTGATGTTTTATCTGATTTTCTCGCCCAGTAAGTTTAAGCTTAACTTAGCCTGCCTTAGCCTTAGGGTAGGCGCCTTAGCTGTCAATATTAATAAGGTAAATAAAATGAATATATATATAATATACTGAACAGTGACCGTGCGTAGATTTTTGCAGACGTTTGTTTCAGTACGTTTGTCTTTTTATCCCATTTTAATTGTAGCTAATAATATGTAATAGGAGTATGAGTATGAGATATAAATATAATGATATGAATTATGAAATAGATACTCAGCTGCCCGATTAACCCCTGATGTCACTGATGTAATTGATGAATTAATATGTTAATAAGTAATATAATGACATTACTATTTTGATGGGTTTAACTGGAAAAATAACATTTCCATATTCATATGGTCCACGGCGGTTCAATGGCAGTCACCCCTGTTGCATAAGTACTGATTAGTGCTGCATATCACATTGAAATTGCATGGGATGCAGAGATTGCTATATTTCTGTAAACTGTAAAGTAAAGGCATATTCTATTTATTGTTAGCCATGGTCTATTGTTGGGATCCCTTGAAAGCAACATATTTCAACTATACTTTGGTATAGTACGGTATAGTATAGAATGCTTTCTTTCCTCGGTCTACAGCTATCCTTTTTTATCTACAACACTAATAAACATTGATTTTGGAATCGATCTTTAGGTTATTCTCTTTAATGTCATAAGTAAGCCACCTCTGGTATGTTTTGTTGTTGACTCTCCATAAGTCCAAGTTGGAAGAGCAATTTCTCAATATTTAGTTGTATTATAATGTTGTTTTTTTAAACTACATTTTCCAACCATTAGTTACGTAGATTTTTTGTCCAGAATTCTTCATTTTTCAAACATTTTAGCATAGTATTAATAGATAATTTGAGGATCCATTTGCCTAGAAGAGCATCTATAGATATAATGCAGTCCAGCAAATGACAGCTTTCTTTGTACTGAAAACCCACAGGAACACCTGCTAAAAAGCACCAGGGACCTCAATAAACATTCAAAACAGTTGAGGTTACAAAAACAATTGAAACATGTGTCCATTGACTCTTTCCTTTTAACCTCAATTCGTGATACACTCTCCATGTAGCAATCAGTGGCAGATCCTCTTTCATACCACAGAAACATCAAAAGCCCACTCAGCCCAAAATATCAATAAATTGAATGTGGGTTTCAAGATATAGAAAAAGATGTGTTAAAATAATAGTATTTTACTTTAAGTCATTAAATTATATTGTATCAATTCAAACTCAAAAAGCCTTTACTTGAATTATTTAATGGTCATCTTACTATCTCATCAGCTGCATGGACATAATATTTACATATTACACATACCTAAAAAAAATTTGAATCATTTTTAAATATTCATTCACAACTATACTTCTTAGATTTTATACCAAATAGGATTAGATTTAGTTTTTCTACTTAAATATTCATCATTTACATTTCATTTTTAGAAATGTCTGAGGCTGAGGGCTCTCATTATCGGGGTCCAGAGCCAGTGTGTATTACTTTGGAAAGAGTCAAACATATGGTAAAATTATTCATGATACCTAAACATCTAAGTAAAGTAGATATTAGATTTTTAATCTTTTGATATTTAAAAAAAAATACATTCTCATAATGTAAAAAGTCCTTATTTGTCTTTTTAAAACTTTATAGAGCATCAGATATTCATAAATGCTATGAATTTGAACAAATCTTATAGAGAGGATCGAGAAGTGATGGTGCCACTGTCTTTATCAAGTTTGAAATTGGTGAGCGCTCTCTTGGTGAAAGCCCAAAGATTGAGTGCACACCTGATGTCTCTGCTGAGAGTAATTTTAATGCCTTCCTTAATATAATCTTTGATGATCCATCCAGTCTTGATGAGATAACAAACAGGCCAGTTGTCTGTAAGTACTACATATGTTAGATTTTTTAAAGACTATGATAATCCATGCGCTCATTGACTTGACCATTTGATGAGTCTAATATTTTCAATAAACACATAATTTTGCAAATATTAATTATTAAAATGTTTTAACAAAAAACTTGTTTTAATAACTTGTAAATGAAAAAAAAAGAAATATAATTTTTATTAAAATGTTAAGATTTTTTAATATATCATTTCTTTCTTTTCCTTAATTTATAATACTTTTTAAACTTCATTTTCTTATTATTTGCAATTCATTATATTCAGTGACAGTCATTGAGGTATTACCTAAAGAGAAGCGACAGAAAGAAGAAAGGACCATCACACTTGGACAGTGTTGCATAGATTTGTCTCCTCTTGTAAAAGGCAAGAATTTTTTAGATTTAAATAAAGCTCATTTTTCACTGTTTTAGGATTTAATTTCGATTTCTTTAAATTTATTCTTAAAAAGTGCATTAGAAAATTTATACCTTTTGAAATTAATTGAGAGAAGCCCTTAAACTCCAATACAAATGGGTTAATTGGATAGTAGTTTCAGGATTTTTTAAAGTAATATGTGAAAGAGGTCCCTAATCTGTGTGAGAAAGTGAGGAACTATGCAGCATCCATAATTTTATATATTTAGCACTTGATTATATTTTTCATTACAATAAATCTTCACAAAAATAAATCATTTAAAATTTTCATATTTTGGGAGGCTTATAAATTGAAATAATTTTATGGTATAAAATTAATTGTTGATAATCTATTTTATCTTTTAAGATGTGATTGTGCATTTTAAAAAATATTTATGTACAACAAGTTTTTATATATTTTTTAGGTTGCACAAAATTAAAACAAACTTTGCAAATACTACCTATACCTGGATCACCATTGGACAATCTTCCACCAGATAGTTTTAAGGTCATATACTTTTTTTATTTTACCTGTAATGCTCTTTATCATTTCAATCAAGTACATTAAATTTTAAAAAATATATTTTTGACATTACCATTGGGAATAATTTTATTAATTAAATTTTAAAATAAACCTGATTGTCTTATTCATTTTTAATAAGTGTTTATTTGTTAAATTTTCTAGCCTGAGGTCGACATTAAAATCTCTGTCAACCAGCCACTGTTAGATGAGGCCCAACTCCTTTGTAGTAACATTTTAACTATATCAGTTGGTGGACTCTTCTCACCCCCTGAGTCATGGGCCACGAGTGGACCTCAGTACAATTATAATGCTTCTATTTCTGTACCCCTCAGTGATGAGGTGAGTTTAAGCCTTTTATTTAAAGGGGTTCTGTCCCTTTACGGTTTGGATAAAATCAGGGAGATATCATTGAAGAGTTTTTGCTACCAAATTTGAGCATATTTTACCACCTTAGGTACTAGTTCCTGTCAGTCAAAAGTGCAGGTGACTTACAAGACACTGTCTTTACCAATGATGTAATGATGAGGCCATAGAAGGAAAGTACCATATTTTTTGCTGTATAAGACAGAATATAAGATGCACTCTGTTTTTAAGGAGGAAAATCTAGAAGAAAAAAAAGAGTCTGAACCAAATACTGTAGTAAAATATTTTATACCAACTGTATAAAGTTAATAGTAGTTAAAGAACAATGCCATGTCACCCATGTAACATATTAAGAACTATCTTTACTCTCAGTAACAGTCAGAATTTCAATAAACAATGAAAGTAACAAAAATGAGGATGTATTATTTTTATTTGAACCCCAATAATTTCTCTTCTTTGCGGCTATCAGATCTATGCAGTCATTGTCATTGCTTTCTTCCTCACACTCACAGGTGTCAAATAAGACTTTGTCTTCTATTCCATCTAAAGCATTACTAATGCCAACACTTTTTGAAAGATTTTACAATTTTTAGTTTGCTGATTGCTAATGCAAACTGTCTATTTGTCATTTAAGACGCACCAACTTTTCCCTCCCAGTTTTGGGGAATGAAAAGCATGTCTTATACCGCAAAAAATACGCTATATTATATATATTTTTTGTTGACAGCTTCAAAAAATGAATTTTTATAATAAGTAAAAGTGTTAAAGTAATTTAGCATTTGAGTATTAGTACAAAAAAATTTGATGTTGACATTTTTTAACTATCTTGTATTTTTTATAGAAAGATGCAACTGTTCTGTTTGCAAATGGTGCCTTAAAGCAAGCTCAGGACAAAGATACAAGCAATAAACAGAAAAAGTGGGCAAACCCTGGAACAGCTGTGGGTCAAGCTGTTTTCATACCAGAGAGGTCAGTTCAGATAACATTATGACCTTTTAACTTTCATTTCTTTTTTCAACAACACATGAGATCATGCAAAGGTATAGTCAACTGTCAGTCATACACTTTTATCTCAAAAAGCACTTTAATTATCCAGAATTAAATATAAAAAAATCAGACTTTATGGAAATCAAATCATTTTCCCAATAAAATTTAGGAAACTTAAAAAATACTTAGTCAAAATTTAAATCATTTTAAAATGAAATGAAAGAATAAATTTCAAATAAACAATCAGGCTTTAAATTTATGTGAGTTATTTGACTGAATTAGTGTTATGGGACCAGATTTAGAAGTGCATAAAAAATAAAACAACATCTTTTTACAATGAACCAATTTGTTAACTCTTGAATAATTGATAGCAATGAGAATTATTCAAAAGATTTTAGGGTTATATTTTTAATTAAGGAATTTAAAGACATACTGATTACTTAGTCTCGGTGGTGAGCACGCTAATGGTCACCAGTGAAGTGCAAATTTAGAATTTAATAATAAGAAGATGTAGAGAAATAAATCCAAAACAGGTGTCACTATGAATCAGAACCATTTAATTGTCCATTAATATTTAGACCATTTATCATTTATCAAAAGTGACACTTCATCTTCAATTTTATTTTAAATATTGAATCATTGAAGAAATAAATAATTTCGTCCCATCCTCATACTTATTCATATTAAAAATCTTCTAATAATTGTTTTAGAAAATTAAAATCAACAGTAAGAGTAAAAAAAAAAAACAAAAACATGAAATAAAATTTTTCTTTCTAGTTACTTATTCAGTGATCCCATAGATGATGAAGATGGAGAACTGAAATCAAAGGAAGACCGTGAGCATCGCACTATAGCAGAAACTGAGAAGCTTCGTGTTACATGGAACATGGAAAGGAGATGTTTTTTAAACTCTTCGGCTGTAAAAGTGTTGGTGTCTTAAATTCAACTGTTATTCCCTATTAAGACAGACTTTCTATAATATTTTAAAAATTACATTTAATCCCATTAAAAAAATATATGTATAGTTCACTTTAAGTAAACAAAATCATTAGTTAATTGATACAAAATATTTTTGTGGGTTTTTAAATTGAAATTTAATTTTCAAAAACATGTAAAAATTCATATCCTTGCATTGTCCAAAAATCTAATTCTTCAATTGAATATAATGTCACATAAATGTCTATTCACTATCTAACTGTTTAACTTAAACATTTAGATTTCAAGAATCAATTGGTAGATGTCGTTACTGGCCACTAGAATTCATGAGATACCCAATGCCAGTAGCCAGCAGAACTAAAAAGGTATGTTAAATGAAAAATGTACATTAAAAAAAAACCCTAAATTTTACAAAAGTGTGGCAGTAAACTTGAAAATTCATATCATACAAAAATGTTATTCCATATCACTATGATTTTTCAATTACTTTTATTTATTTGTAAACTGTATAATAAAAGCTCTTTGCTTTGACTGCCTTAAAAATCCAACTAGATCAAGATTTACTTTTTCATGTATTTGAGTTCTTAAAGCAAGTATGAAACATTTTGTATGAATCTGAAGCTGTGCTACCCATTTTCCTTTTCTGTCAAATTTTCAAGTAACTCTTAGTACAAAAATAATCCGTCACAATGAAAAAAGGGAGGCTTTATGTTATATTATATATTATAGTCTCACTTAGACAATCACTACTACTACTATAGGTATTTGGTTACGTAAACTGTAATCATGTTTGTCAATCTCTCATTAACTTTTCTTTTGGTTTTTTGTAGAATTGGTCACGTAAGGTAAACAAATTAAGGAATGCACCTCTCACTGTGATAGCTCAGCCTAGTTGCATAAGTAGATTTTTTGTCAGATTTCATTAGCATGACTTGTATATACAAGAAAATGTGTTTTCCTTTATTCTTTGTGAATACTGTAAAAATGGTTTATGAATTGTTTCAATCTTTTCTCATCCCCATATCCATATTCTCTTATGGTGTTTCTAAACGAATACCCAAAAAATCCTTCATTTCAAAAATTACATTGAACACCTACAATTAATCCATCATATCTCTCTCCAAACCCTATCTTCCAGCCCAAAAACTATCTCTTTCAAACCCTTTAAAGCTCCTTATTTAATTTGAATACAATAGATTTTGGGAATATTTTTTAATTACAACATTGAATGGTTTTTAGCAATAAACCGTAGGTAGAGTATACATTCTGGTGTGTCACATCCATAGAACATTAAATAAATCCCCGTTAACTGTTTATTTACATATTTTTGTGAATAAATTTTTCTAATTTTACAAATCATATTTTACATTTCAGAAATAAGGGTGAAGTTATTTGAATTATCTTTCCCACACAATCATTTGGTAATGAGGTGGGATCTAATACAATTGTATATGGGAATGTTAATGTCTTACCTTTTATTTTGATTAATGAGTGTCCATCGCCAGTAGTTAAGTTTTATATCACTATTCAATGTGGTGTTATTTCCCATAGACCTCCCAGGCCACATTGTCTTTTGGAGCGGTATAGATTTGATTTACTTTTGGATTTAGTTGTACTTTCTTTGAAAAATTAATTTATTGTTTTTAATTTGAAAATTTGTTTGCACAATTTAAAAAAAGGCAACAATAAAAAAAAGCACTTTTTAAAAAGTTCTTAATTTTTTTTATAAACATTTATTTATTTAACCAAACAAAGCCACTTTTAAATGTGTTGGTGATATTCTAAAGTTAAGCTCTAATTGTAATCTTCCATGTAATATCTTTACTATTCACCTTTGACTTTATATGTTCATTCAGTGGCAGCTCTTCAATGATTTTTCCAACAATTTTTTGATTAAAAAAATAAATTATGTTTTTAAACAAATGAACTTATGTAAAGCACATTATTTTGTAATAGAAAGCATAATTTAGAAAACAATTTAATTGAAATGTTAATTTCTTAACAAACTGGCCTATTATAAAAATGGCATCAAAATGGTCTTTCAATCCCCGTTGATTATTTTTCATTAATATATTAAAGCAATAAAACCTTGATATCAAACTATTGCAAATGAATTTAAAATTCTGAAATAAACATTATCCTAAATATTGCAGATCATTCTGACTATATTTCTATACAATACATCTAGCTAGTTCTTGCAATTTAACAATTTATCTATACTATTTTCTGTTTGACGATGGATTTCATTGTAAAGCTTCTTTGTGGGTAGTCTAAAAACAGTTATCAGACTAAGTTCAATGGCAAAGAGATTCTGTTAGTCAGTTAAAATGAGCTTAAAAAATTATAACAAAAATTATCTCTTTGAGTTGATGTTTATATTTATTTCATTCTTAGGAAGATGAAAATGCTGCAAGCTTCCATGGTGTAGCATTTTTAAACTTAGCACCACTGCTGTACCCAGGAGGTAAGGAGTTCTTAATTTTTAAAAATTAAATTGATTTTTCATATTTATTTACAATGATTATATGTGAACTTTGTGAGTTATAAATTTCTTAAACAGAAAATCAAGACAATAAAAATCTTATATAAGTTTGAAATTTTAAACATTGAATCTATGCTTTATATTTACCTTCTTGGCATTTTAGTTAGCAAAAATTAAAATTAAAATCACAAACTTTTTTTTTTTGGTGGTAAATAATGTTTATAAATTAAATGTTTTTAGTTCAGCGTATCAAAGGTGCTTTTAAAGTTGTAGCATACACAGACAATGTTATCTCTGATAAGGTAAGTATTATGATGATTAACAAAAAATAAAGGCATGTTATGATTGAAATCTAAGAGTGAACTGAACATATGAGATCTGAAAGGAAAATGGGGTTACCCAATTAATTTATGAATGCAGTTTGGCTGAAAATGTATCTGTGTCATCACTTTGATGATAAATGTCTTTTTAATAAGTCAACCTATTTTTAAATAAAATTAAAATGTTGCAATAAGTTTTGAGAGCGTTTTTGCAAACAACATTCGGAGAGGGTAATAAATGTATGTTAGAGCAGAAAATATGAAATTTATTTGATACATGTGTTTAAATTAACAGAGATTTTGAATTGCATATGCAAGATTAGATAACCTTGGATTAGACAAATGAATTTCAGTTGACAATATCCATAATAAATAGGTGCCTTCAAGTGTGTACAATCAAAAAATATTTATAAAAAAATAAATATATTAAATACTTTTGTAATAATAATAATGAACTACATTTTAAACTTCTCATATGACTCATTTGTAATGAGTTAGCGATCTTTAAGTAACATCCTTATACCTTAATTTATGTGACATCTTGAAATACAGATTAAAAGAAAGACAATCATTAGTGATGATGGTGTGAAACAGAATCCAGGTGTCCTCACAAGAGCAGTTAACTCCCCAATAGCAAAGAAAAGTGTGAAGGAGGCAGAAAAAAAAGATCAAAAGAAAGTAAGTCTCACTAAAGATTGTTGGGAAGGCACATTGCAGTTTTCATATTAATTGAAAATTAAATATTTATGGAAAAAAATGGTGTTTATTTTTAATTTGTCTAAATATCTAAAGTACGGCTAATGTAAATCATATTATCTCAATGCTTAAATTTTTGAAATTTTTATAATGAATGACTTTCAAAACGTGTGTCATTTTCCTTGGTTCACTTTCGATACATTTTCATTTTAAATAATTTATAAAAATTATTTTTGGCTTCACTATATACTTATACCTGATATATTGTTTGAGTACTTAATGAAAGATTTAATGAAAATATATTATTATTTATCTCATTTCAAACCCAGAAAACTTGTGCAATGCTATTTTAAAAATTCTTAGATACTCAGAGGTTAAAAAAAGAAAAAAAAATCAAATTTTTAAAATGATTAGATTTTCTCAACAGCGACCTGGGAGTTTGGTCCCACCCTCTAGTGAAGCAGAGGTAAAAATTGCACTGTATTATATCTAAAAATCATTGCAGTCTAACAAATGGTTTTAAACTTGCAGCTCCTGTAATGATTAAGTGTGGCTCTTTTATATACGACAATCCTACTCATAAAACATGTGTTACTTCTTAATTCTATAAAACTGTCATAATAAAAATCGTAAAATACTTATAATCATACTGATTTTTACAATTATTTTACTAAATTATATACATATTTGACTCAAAACCAATTAAAAATAACATTATTTTTGTCTTTTTAAATGTTCTGTATACATACATTTCACCCATAACATGTCATAAAAATCTCTCTAGTGGCATTTTTAATTTCTTGTACCATTAGGAAAAAGTCATATTTTTTTAAAAAAATGGCCAAATTATAATTTTAAAATTATCAGATCTAATTATATCAAACAGACCCCCTGTTGTACACGTTAAAGCCCCAGATCTTTCTTTAAAAAAAAATATAGTGATGATGTAATGAACATTATAACAAAAAGGGATATTTAGAGGACAGTTTGATATTCTTCTAAGTCAATATTTGGAAAAAATTGAAAGGACCAGAAAAATGATCATTAAAATGTATACATGCTTTACGTAAGATATGGGCCTAGTAACATAAAATGAAAAGTTAGAAAATTATAAAAAATGTAAACTTAACAATTAAGTTCTTGTAGGATATTAATAAAAAAAATTATCTATATGTTATTAAATATTTTTGTCAGCTTTACTTTTATAAATCTCAGCCTTTAAATTTTTTTTAAAAACATGACCTTAATTAAATAAAACAATTGTTGGAATAAATACAATTCCTTCATGTCATAAAAAAGGGAATTTTAATATATATAGTTTTGGTGTGTGATTAATCTCTATATTTCTGATTGTTGTGATGTGTCAATTTGGAAAGTGTTAATTTGTATATGGGGAGCATAACAGTCTTATATACTTGCTTATATGTTTGTTGAATTGAAGGTTTGAACATGGTACAGGACCCATATTAAGAGGTCAAATTTTTTATGCTCTGCAAACTTTTTAAATAGTATTGAAATTAAATATAATAACATTTTATACGTTTTTAAAGATGTGTCTTAGAATCAAGTAAATCTTTATCAATATTTTATTACCACTATAACTAATTGAAGTATTCTACATCAGATTGAAATTACTTTCTAAACTTATTTAAAGGAAAACAAGTGCATACTTCTTCCTAATAAAATAAACAGAATAAATGGTATATATGCCATGAACTTATACAAATATGAATGCCTTTAATTTTAATAAAGAAGAGCTTATTATATATTACCTCGTAAAAACCAATAGGCAATAACATGAAAGTGGAAAATCTAACCTGATCATTTAGAGGATCATGGATTTCAAGTTCATCTAGTCCCTAATTGGGTGATTGTGGAAATATATTTTTATTATATTTTATGATTAAATTTTATTATTGTTTAATTAAATTAAAAAGCTAATACCATATAGAGATAGATAGGTTGAACAAAAAAAAACCAACCAAAAAAAAAAAAAAAAACAAAAAAAAAACAACAACAGAACAACAACAAAAACAACAACAACAACAAAAAAAAAATAACAACAAAAACAACAAAACAAACTTAATGCCCTTTTAATTTACACACATTTATCAAAATAATTTTTAAATTTCAAATCTTCAGTTCTGATAAAATTTCAAGTTGAAATTTGTGTAAAGCTACTTCTTGAGTTATGAGATTACTTTTTTTCTCAGTGTAGATTTGTAAGAATTTAAATTTTGTTTTTTAGTTGACAGGAAAATCATCAGATCTAATGAATGAAACTGACAGCCTGCAATCTATGAAACTGGATGCTGTTCAATACATTGAAGCAAAGTCATATGTCATGGTTGAAATATCACTGGATAAACCACTTGTTCCGAAACGACCCCCAGAAGCATTGGCAAAAAGGTTAGTTTGCTGTGTCTTTTATTATGAACAGTCAACAGGTTAGAGGAAACTGCTTGACACAACCACTCTTCTTTTTTACTCTATATGTCACTTACACCCTGATTATAAATGTAGCATAATAATATTTGAATATTTTATTTACTAGTAAATCCTTTTTAATTAAAAGTTTTTAATAATTTTTCACTTACTTTGCATTTTAAAAATGTTAAATTATTTTTTAGCTCACAGCACACCAGATTTTGTCTTTAGACCTTAGTTAGCTTAACCCTTGTCCTAGTTCTAAACAAAGACATTATAGGTAATTATTAGTTACAACAACATTTAGGAAATAAGCGTATATTTATTTGCAGGGTAGCTGAGCTTATTCCTCCTAGACTTGCTTTTCCAAAGCGAACAGATGGAGCTCAAAAAGTAAATTAATTATTATTACACTGAGTCATAAGTATCTGTTTGTTGATAAAATAATATATATATTTTATAGCTTTTTAATGGAATTTTGTATTTTCAGTTTTGAATAATTTTTGTAAGCCTAATTTTATTTTTAATTACTTGACATAACAATCAATTTTGGAAATGAATTTAAAATGCACCACATTTTTCATTACCAGATTCAAGTTTATATTATTGACTTGATATAAGACATTTAAAAAAATTAAGAATGATTTTTCTTTTAAGGCTGTAGAAGACTACCATTCTCAAATAGCCAGTGTCGCAAATATTATTTTGGAGGAATTCAGGTTAAAATTTTGTATTTTTAAATTCATATTTATATTGGCACCTTTAAAAAAAGAATACTAATTCTTAAAACAATATAGAGATAATTTATTATCCAAATCACCCAAATAATGATATTGTGGTAGTTGTTAGATAAGTCTAAAACAATTATTTCTCATAGTTTTTATTTAATTATTATGATTAATCAAATTTTTTTCTCATAACAAAAATATTTAAGAATAGTTATTGACCCTATTACCTAGGTATCAAGGTATGGAACTGGTCATATTTTAATTATAAAATAAGAAACTGTACTAATATATATAACAACAATATATAATAATAAAAAATTTGATAATATTTTAACATTTTTGAATTATAAATCTTGATTTACAGAGATTTATTTGGGGATCAGATTAAGGACAATGAAACTCAATCCGTTGAAGACATGGAGGCAAGGTAAAAAAAATTAATTCCAATTTCTTGATCAAATATAATTTTAAAAATCACATGATCTTTTTTTACTTTGAACATTTTTTTTCCATTAAACCAGGAAGCAAAAACTTGTCTATGAACTTAATTCATCTGGGAAGTATTTTGCTTTCAAAGAACAGTTGAAGAATTCTGTGGTTAAAATTGTTCGAGAAAAATACTTGAGGACATCAGGATTTGAAGATAGACAGGAGTTACAGGTATAGCTTTTAAAATTGAATAAAATCAATGACCTGTCTTTACAGTATTCCTTTGATATTCATGGGGGTTACGTTCTTGTTGAAAAGCCATGAATGTTTGATGCAGTTTTAAAACGCCTACTCGTTAGATTTTATATTAATTACTAAATGCTTCCCAAACACTTTCTAAATACACTCTTACTCATTAATACAGTAATAATGTAGTTGCATTGCTTGCAATTATGAATTTCACTAATGTGTTTTTAAAGTGAAGTAATAATTCTGTAAACACATTTTAATTTTGTACTGCAACAACATTTTAATAAAAAAGAAACATAAGTACAGGAGGACAGTAACACATATCATAGTTACCTGTACTGTATTATTGTGGCATAAAGTCAATTTCTATGTGTACAACATATGCATCAGAATTGACAGAAAATAGAACAAATTTAAAGGCAATCATAGATAGATAAATACAGTATGCACAGTTCAGGTAATAATAATACAGTACAGTACAGTACAGTTTATTTCAGTAATAATATGCAATTGAAAAACATTTTAATGCACAGTCACAAAAAATATGCACTGAAAATACATATGTACATTTTGCACATAGTGAATGCATTTATCTAAAAAAAAAAAACTAACTGTATTGCATTTGCAATTATAATTTTTAAAAAGGTGTATTATGGTATGTATGTTTATGCAATAACCAATAATGAATGATAACAAAATGATGGGATTGGGTTTAGAGCTTAACCCCGCGGGGTAAGAATGGGACATTGGGAATAAGCGAGGGTTTACTGTATATAACACACACACAAAAAAAAGAAAGAAAAAAAAAAATTCAATGAATTTAGAAATATTTCGCTCAAGTTTTACTTAAAAATAGTGATCCAATAAATTCAAAATGAAATGCAGGAAGTTTAAATATTGTGATTGTAAATTTATAAATGAGGGAATTTCATGATAACCTTCAAGCATTTTCCTCAGTACCGTGCAGTTAAAAAAGGATTTACCATCGTTTAACTACCTCAATATCTTCCTCAATAAACAATGTGACTATATATTATTTCAATCATATAGGAATCTTTATTCTTACAGCTAGCTTAAATAATGAAATAATTATATTTAAATACAATTAACCCACTATCATTTCATCACGTGAGGTTTCATTCTTGCAAATTTTAACAAGAAAAGGAAAATATAAAGTCCGACAAAAATCTGATTTATAAACTAAATTAATTTATAAATGACTTGAATGTGCTTAAAAAATGTACATGTAGCAAAGATGAGATTATTAATTTTTATTCTTGCAATTTAAAAATTTATAAAAATGATGTGATGTTGCCAATGGCCCAGTTTTTTATATCATACAGAGTAGAATGTGTAGTTAATGAATGGGGGAGTCGTGCTAACAATGTAATTGTCTGATATCTTCTAAAATAAACTTAAAAGACAATGTTATTTACATTTACTTCAAAGTAATAAACGAAAAGTACTGGTAATACATTATATTGACTTGTTTTTTCCATAGTGGAATATTTGTTAGTCATTATCAAGTATCTTTTATTTATTATTATTGCATTAGGAAGTGCAATTAATTAAATTCAGTAACATAAAATAGAGTTTTAAATTCACCAACATGAATTGCAACTTGCGAGTGCTCTGTGAAAAACATCTGCAACACCAGAGGGACCTCTTTCATGTCTTCATAGACTTCAAAAAGGCGTTTGACAGAGTGTGGCATGCAGCACTGTGGGCAACCATGCACAAGTACAATATTAACGCCAACCTCATTACTGTGATCAAGAACCTATACAACAGAGCATCCAGCGCAGTACTCTACAACAGCAAGCTGGGAGATTGGTTCAAGACCACTGTTGGTGTTAGACAAGGGTGTTTACTCTCCCCCATCCTCTTCAACCTCTTCCTAGAAAGAATTATGACTGATGTGCTCGAAGACCATGTCGGAACGGTCAGCATCGGAGGAAGGATCATAACTAACTTACGCTTCGCCGATGACATAGACGGCCTAGCTGGCAGCGAGGACGAACTAAAAGAATTCCTTGCAAAGCTAGAGAAGACGTCGAAGGCCTATGGCATGGAAATTAATGCAGAAAAGACCAAGGTCATGGCAAATAAGAATTTCATAAGTGAAATACGGATAAACGGTCAAAAACTCGAGGAGGTCCCTACCTTCAAATATCTAGGGGCTGTAATATCCGACGAAGGCTCAAAACCAGAAATTCTTGCCAGAACGGCCCAAACAACTGCAGCACTAAGCAAACTGAAAAACATCTGGCAAAGCAAGAAGCTCTCCCTGAGATCAAAGATTCGTCTAATGCGCTCTCTGGCGATGTCAGTCTTCCTCTATGGTTGTGAGGCTTGGACGCTCACCGCAGACCTCCAGAAAAGAATTAGTGCGCTTGAGATGAGATGTTTTCGAAAGGTATTAAACATCTCCTACACGGCGCACATCACGAACGAAGCGGTCCGCGACAGAAATAAATGCTGTCATTGGCCCTTACGAGGACCTTCTCACCTCAATTAAAAAGAGGAAACTACGATGGTACGGACACGTGTCAAGATCTGGAGGTCTCTCAAAGACGATATTGCAAGGCACAGTCCAGGGAAGAAGGAAAAGAGGCAGGCCAAGGAAGAGTTGGGAGGATAACATCAAAGAGTGGACCGGCCTTTCATTTAGCGATTCCCAGAAGGCAGCTCAGAACCGTGACACTTGGCATGAGTTAGTGCGCAGCTCAAAATGGTGCCCCAACGACCCAGCGTCGGGTTAAGGGATAGTTCAAGTATTGTCACTTGGTCTTGGTGTAATTACATATATTTTAAAAAACACAACATAAATTACCTAATTGTTTAAATTTTAAAGTGTTAAATGCTACTTGCAATACTTGGAAATAAATACTCATATTCATATATGTTTTTATTTTGATATTTTCAGACATTCCTGTCAGAGCTGTATGTTTACCTCATAGACCAGATGCATGTTTCCCTTGGCCATGTACTTGCTTTGGAAGACCAACCTCCTATTCCTAAACCTCTCACAGACCTTGCACAGCTCAAGCATTTTGCCAGGGAAGCAGAAGTCAATCAAAACTTTAGTTTAGCTGAAACCTTTTATAAAGAGGTCAGTTCAAGACTTTTTAAAAATAAATAAATAATACAACCATCTTCTTGACATACTTTAAGATATATTGACAGGCTTTAAGATACTTGAAAAATAGAAAATTTTAACTTAGCAATTGTTGCTGACTTACTGAGGCATAATTTATCCAAGGAAAGTCAGATTCTTGATTATTGAGAGACACATCCTCAATCAACTAACTGAACAAATATTTAGGGCACAATATCATGTCAAATTTTCTTAAATTTATTTAAGTGATTTATTTTCATTATAATATCTAGCGGATTGCAAGGGAAAAAAACAATGCGGACTGTTGGTTTGATTATGGAATCTTCAATTTGTATATTCATGATATTTCAAAGGTGAGAAATTTATTATATTTATTTGAAGAGTTTATGCGACTTACATCATGAAATATATGTAGTACTTTCTAGCTCAACACTCATGTTAGGGGAATATATTTTATAGCTTTCATTAAAAAACTCCACATTTTTTTTCAAAAATAAATCTTAGTTTATTGCTTTGGATTTCAGAAGTTTAAAATAAAAAATTCCTGAAATAAATTATTTTGATATTTAATGTGATCTATAAAAAAGGGGAAAATATATATGTTCTGCAGATTCAATTTATTTTCAAATGAGACTTAATGTTGAAAACAAAAAAATATTGCATTTGTTTAGATGAATAAAAATTAAATGGCATGGTCTTAAATCAAGTTATTGTGCATTATTTTAGAGGGGAAAAAAATATCTAATCAATAGAAAATATGTCAATTAAAATATAGAAAACCATAATTAGATTTTTTTAAATGTTAATTTTTCCTGTTTAAAAGAAATGCTCTCTTTTACTTCACAATGTTTAAAATTATTAAAACCTTAAAAATGCTTTGCTTATACCATGATTTGAAAAGGCAGAGGAGTGCTTAAAGGAATGTATTTCTATTGACCAGAAGCATATGAATGGGTAAGTTATAGTTGTTTTTGTTTGTTTGAAGGTATTTGAAAAATCAACTATTATTTAGTCAGAATGAGTTTACAAAAAGAAATGTGTGATTAATCTGAAATCTTGGGTATCATCCACCTTAGAACCACAATCACTTTATTATTTTATTATTGAAACCAATCTATATCTATGTAACTAAAGAGAAGTGCCAGAATAGCCATAGTCTGAGGGGATAATGACAGGGCTCTTGGTTAAAAATTTATTTTGTTGGGAGGGAGACATTAGGTGTTTCTGTAAGCTGCTAACATTGGCCATTTTGGGCAGTTAAAAACTCAAAATTACAAAATATGTATGCCATGATATAGTGAGCATAGCTGGAGAAGACGGAGCACTTGGTCAACCGGCTGCTTTCCCTTCCGGAAGCCCGCCTGGTTAATATTCAGACTATTCGTACTCTCCAGGTACCAATAGAGTCTGGCATTAACCATTCTTTCATCTACCTTCCCTAAACACGATGTTAGGGAGATCGGGCGGTAGCTGTTCAGGAGATCACGATGTTTCCCCTCTTTGGGTATTGGAACGATGTTTGCTCCAAGCTCCAGGCAGGGCACCCGTGGCCCACGTCCTGTTTATGATATTCAATAGCGAGGACATTGCTATCGTGCCAAGGTTTTTAATCATCTCGTTATTGACTTTGTCCTGTCCTGGTGCCTTGGCGGTTTTGCACTTACTGATTGCTGTTTGCAATTCGGTCATAGTGAAAGGAGCGGTGAAGACTTCAGCACGCGGTCCCCACTTTTGGCTTGATAGGACTGTTCAACCCCCACGAAATAGACATAGAACAATTAGCGTCCCAATAAAACCGCCCTATGCGGAAATGACACGTCCCACAATACATTTGTCAATGACTGACACGACAGTAACGAAGCGCAGCCCTGAATATGTACAGAAAGTGGCTGCCCTTGAGACAATCGAAGGGTTCGCGGGAACCCCAGTGAAAGTGTTCACGGATGGGTCTGCCAGCCGGAGAGAAAGAACTGCAGGATATGGTGCGCTCATCCTATACCCATTAGGAGGGCCACCAAAAGAGGAACTTTCAGGACCCTGTGGGACCACAGCATCGAACTACGATGCGGAGCTTGAAGCTATTCACAGGGCCCTGGAAAGTGTGCACCTGACACTGCAAGGGTCGGGACTAGTAGGTTTCGACACGGTCTTGTTTTGTGACTCGAGATCGGCGCTCGAAGTCCTGCTATCTGAGAAACGTAGCACCCACCTAGTCGATGCCATCTTGGAGGACGTGGGCAGACTCGAGAGACTTGGTGGCAGGGTCACAGTGCAATGGATCCCTAGCCACGTGAATGTTGAAGGTAATGAAATAGCAGACTCAGTGGCAAAAGCTGGAGCAGCCCAACCCCAATCAGATGTCCCAGTCACATATCTTGGGGCAAAGACGTGGCTAATGGACCACTTCAGGGAAAAGTGGTACCAGGAGTGGGAAGATGGAGCTACAGCCAGAGGGGTGTTCGCTAGCATGCCCAGGCCTAGCAGATCAGACCAGTGGTGGGGTCTAAAACGAAGGGAACAAAGTTTGGTGACCCAAATGCGCACCGAGCATTGCCCAACCAAATCTTATTTTAACAGAACAGGCTGGATCACAACAGGGACCCCAACTGCCGCCATACCTTTGAGATGATCACACACTTGTTGACGTCATGTCCCGCGCTTGACATAGCCGGGGAGGTTAGGGGGGCAGGGTAGTCCTACGTTCAGACAATGTTGTATGGCACTGCCCAACAGATGGAGCAGATTGCCCAAGTAATAGCCAAGGCCTTAAGAGAGTAGATCTCAGGCCCAAAGAATATGTGTTTAGTTTAGTGAGCATGGCTGGCCTTAACAATTGCGGGCCCCTATGCAGCTTAGTATGCAAATCAGATTGCGCTTGGTCCAGTCTGGATAAGAATAAATAAGTGAAGATTGGCAGGGCCTTTGAAAGTGTGGGACCCCAAAGGTTGCAGTGGCCCAAAGGCAACCCTGATAGTGAGTACTACTGATGAAATCAATATTATTAAGATATTGTTCAAACATGATTCAGGAAAGAAAAAAAAAATTGATTTGTAAATTGAGTTTTGTCACCTTTTCAGCCTGATATTATATGGCATTGTGTGTACACTGACAGAGAGGAATGAACTTGCTGAAACCTTCTTTGAGGCTGCTACATGTGTTGATCCCAACAGTATACTTGCATGGACCATGCTGGGTAATCTTAATGGTTTTATTTTTATTTTACAAACTTACTCTAGAAAATAGATTTGAATAAATGTTTAAAATTGATCATACTCGTATAATTTAGGATGCAGACACTTGAACATTGGAGTCTTATTTAATTTTCAGGATTGTTTTACGAAGGAGTTCCTAATGAGATTCGTGCAGAAATGGCATATCTGGAGGCTGATAAACTAAACATGGCCAAACTGATTGCTCTTAAGGAAGAGGAAGACAAGAGAAAAGCAGAGGAAGAGGCAAATCGAAGTAAGCAGTTGCATTTTATTTTATATGAAACCACTTTTGTATACATATGATTGTAAGTGTGTGTGTGCATGCATGTTTGAGCTCACGGATGCAGTTAAAGAATGAGAGCTTAGAAAGTTATGTTCAGTCATCTTTGAGGATTGTAATATCATGAATTTCTAAATATTCTTCCCCAAATAATGTTGTTGAACCTTCTCGTCTACTTATCATCCTCGGTGTCTACGATTCCTCCATGGGCATAGGCCACCTAGGAGCGACCTCCAGGAATCTCTATCCTGGGCCAGCTTCTCCAGGATCTTCCAATTCTCTTGATGTCTGCATCCAATTCACGCACCAAGTGTTTCTTGGAAGAGCTCTTTTCCTCGTACCCTGGGGGTTCCATTTTAGGGCTTGTCTTGTTGTATTAAAAGCAGGTTTTCTTAGTGTATGACCGATCCACCTCCACCGCTTCTGAAGGATCTCTTCCTCAATAGGCTTCTGTTTTGTCCGCTGCCACTGCTCCTTATTTTGTCAGGCCAGTGAATTCTGAGAATCCATCTTAGACAATTGTTGATAAATGACTGGATTCTGGTCAGGTTTAAGGCAGTTTTCTCCATGTCTTGGCTCCATATAGCAGAACAGGTTTCACCATAGCATTAAAAATCCTTACTTTTAACTTGCTGCTCAGGTTGTTGGAGACCCAAACTTTCTTGCTTTTCCAATCCTTATTTGGACATCAGCATCTGTATCACCTTGTTTATCTACAAAACTGCCAAGGTTAACAAAACGGTTAACCTCCTCATGGGCTTTCCCTTCAAGCATGATGGGTGTTGTCCTGGTGGTATTAACCTTGAGGATTTTACCCTTCACTTTGTGTATGTTCAGACCAATGCTAGCAGAAGTGGCTGCTACCATGTTTGTTTTTCTGCCATTAATGATCCTCCTTATTTTAAAAAAAAAATGTTTATCAATTATAAATCATAGAAATGTTTTTGTTTTTTGTTCATTTTAAGTCAAAAGATGCTTAGTTAATAAAATAAAAGCTGTAAATTTGAAATCACTTCCTGAAAAATTAATGTTTTTACCAAAAAGAAACTAAATTATTACTCAAGTCCAGCTGATCTCTCTCTACAGTAATTGCAGAAGCCACAGAGGTGCAATCTCAAGAGATTTTGGAACAGGAAGCAGTCCCTGAGGGAAAAATCACAAGCCCAGTGGAAAAAAATGTCACTCCTGACCTTATCAAGGCCAATTCATCTGAAAAAAGAGGTGAGCTGTCAAAGATTTTATTGTTGAGTTAAAAATAAGAAATCTTACATTATTGATTTTGTGCAGTATGAAAGTGCTTTGAAATCTGTTTGATTATTGTCTTTGTACAGTATAACCACCATGCTATGTAATCGGTAATTATTGTCTTCTGTATAAACACAATGTTATTAATTATTTACGAATGTATGAACACCACTATGCTATGATTTGAGAGAACACTTGCATTTGAATGATGCAAATTCATTGTATGTGATAGATAATTATTTTCTTAATTTCAACTTGCTCAGTTGTATGTTGACATTATAAAATTGTATTAAATATACTATTAAAAATGTTATTTAGGAATCAACTTCAGCTCACAGAAACAAAGCTGTTAAATTTCAAATGGTGATATATACTACAATGAATATTTAATTTACATTATGTTTCTTCTTTTTTTGAAATTGTAGGTTCTATTGCAAAAGGAAGCCTCACTAAACCTCCGGTAATGTCAAGACCTGTCAGTACATTTGTGAATACAGGGCAGCAAGTGGTGTCAGAAACTGAGACTAAAAGTGTCTCATCTAGAGAATCAATCCTCCCTGAAGGAACCAGCATTTACATGCAAGCTGTTGATTGGCTGTTAGAGGTCAAAGCCACTCCTGTAAGTTCAAAATTCTCTAATTCTGCATATTTTAATTTTTTTGTACTGATTTTTCTTGCAATGCATCATTTTAAAACCTTTTGGTGATGTGTATAAATCATCCAACACAAATATGCACCAAAGGACTAAAAGAGTGTCACTGTGTTTTTGAATTTTCTGTTTGAATGAGTTTCCCCATAGACTTTGTCAGAGAAACACAGGATTGACTTCTTTTTTAAAAAACTTTGTGTGCTTCCAAAATTATTATTCTCTTGACTTAATACAGCACAAATATGTTACTGGTGGAACTTTTTTAAATGCAGACTTTTACTTTCACTGTAAGTCACCAACTAGCATCAATGAATGACCAAAATTATAGTCTTTATCACAGTCTGTAACGTCTTGGTTGCTGGAGTTATGGGCCATTGACTAATGCATGCTGGGGATTCAGTACTGTTACTTTTGATGCTTTATATTTTTGCTTTTATTTTATTGATCACCTGTTAGCACAAGCTTTCTGTTTTTTAATTGCAATATAGAGAACATATGGCTTTATTGTTATAAGTTTATAATTTATATGGTGGAACAGTGAAAGGAATACACAGGTTGTCAATCAAGTTAATTTCATAACCTAAAAATAATTGTAGTTCACAGAACGAGCCCTGGGCCATGAACTTGTGACCTCTCCAGGAAGTCCCACATCGGCTTACCAACTTGCCTTAGCAAGACTGAGACTGCAGAAAGGGGAATATGCTGAGGCAGAGCAAACCCTCAGTGAGACAATTCAGACAGACTTTCAGGCAAGTCTATTATGCTGATAGTCTTATTTAAGTAAAATAATTTTTATAGAAGGGCATATCACGAAGTTGATATGTCTTAGTTTTCAATGTGACAAAGTGCTGCTGTAAATGTTATTTGCCTTATAAAGTTACCATTAGCCATAGGAAAATCTGAAATAAATTTATTAACAATGAACTAGAATAAAAGGTGGTTCTGTTATGTCTAAACATGTATACCAACATTAATTCAATTAAACATATTGTTTTATGATTCTTAGAACCCTGATGCATGGTCCTTGCTGGGACATGTCAAATATTTAACCAATGACCACATAACTGCCAGAGACTGCTATGAAAGAACTCTTGCATTTGTTAATGATGCGAGTGAAACTCATTCAATATATTTACGACTGGCCTCCATTTACCTGCAAGAAGAGAAGGTAAATACGACATTTTGAAATTACCCAGTGTTCAGCAATCAGTAAAATTTAATTAAAACAAACTATTAAAAAATGATAACTTTTGCTTTGGGGCCACCCATAAAGTACGTCACGATCCAGAGGGCGAGGGGGTGTAAGAAAGTGTGACAGTTTGTGACAGGGGGAGGGGGTTCCAGCTATGTGTTTTATGTTACATTTTAATTATTTTGTTAATAAAAAAATATATTATGAAAGTGTGACATACCTTGGGGGGGGGCCGAGATTCGTGACAGCGGGGAGGGGGAAATTGAAAATGGTCAAAAATAGCGTGACGTACTTTATGGGCGGCCCATTTAGAATTTTATATACTTTAAATTGCTGATCTCAAAATCGCTTCCAGGCAGAGAAAAATCACCTTTGAATTTAAAAATATTAGTGAAGAGATCAAAGAATGTATAACATTTCTTTTATAGTTATCATTTGAAAACTCTGATACTTAAGAGATATATATCATTTTATTTGAAATCTTTAAGATTAAAATAGAAAAACATTGTTTGAAATTTGATGAAACTTAAATTTCAACAAATAGAGATATAACTGAGAGAGATTTACTGGGTGATTAAAATAAGTAAAAAAAATTATATTTAATTGATTTTCAAATAAAATAACCTTTATATGTTATGTCATGTTGAATCAAAACTTTCAATTGATTATAGTTTGCTTGGAGTCTGCTTTTTCAATGTTTTCTTTATTCAAGTATCAAAATGCCAAGGACACTTTCTTGAAAGCTTGCAAAAGATCTCCCTCATGTATATCCTGGTTGGGTGTTGGAATAGCATGCTTCAGGGTAAGCAGTTTTAAAGAAAAATTATGGTAAATTTCATGTAATGATAAGGGATCATTATCTTGTTATATAATAAGATAATTTTTCCTTCCCTACTTTCTTTTTCTGGGTAAACCATTTAATGGATAATAAATTTCTAATACTGATTGCAATTAACTTTCTAAACTGAAACATCTGATTTTATTTATATTAAAACTATATTATCTAACTGCATTAGGGTTGCAGCAAAACACATTAAGTTGTTTGTATTCATTGGCTTTACAGTTGAATGAACTGTCAGAAGCAGAAGATGCCCTCTCTGAGGCAAATGTTTTGAACAATAATGATCCTGAGGTGTGGGCATATTTGTCTTTAGTCTGTTTGAAGACTAATCGGCGCCTTGAAGCTGAGCAGGCTTATAAATATGCTATAAAAGTAATTTTTATTATATTTTAAACACTAATAGCTATATAAGAATTGTATAAAGTATCTTATTCCAAAGAAATAACTTTATTAAAATAATTATAATTATATTATATTAATATATTAGATTTGTCTGTAAATACAACTCCAACTGTTTAAAATAAAAACATTTTTATTAAACTAATATATTTAATTAACATGTTATGTAAATTGGGATATTTTATTACAATCTGTTCTCTAGTTGAATCTTGATGATGGACCACTTCTTGCTGAGATCCACAGAGAACAAGTGGCAAGAGGATTTGGCAATCCTTCATTTTGAATATAAAATTCATTCACAGTCTGATTAACAAAACAAATCATTTTAATTTTTACAATTTATATCTTGTCAACAACTGTCTGATAGACTGTAATTTAAAGCAAATCCCCTCCCTCCCATTCTTTGAATTAGCTATCAATGAGATACATGTAGATGTGCAGTGATAAACACCATTGTTATAATATTAGTTATGTTCTTTTGATCTTTGTTTATACTCAATTTGAAACATTTCACATTTAAAACAGCTAATAGTGACATTATCCAAATTAAAAACTGCAATAGCCTAGCATGTACATTAAATTCTATATTATTTTCAAAATAAATAGGCCAACAAAAATGTAAAAAATAAATAATGGAAAAAAAACAACCCAGCTTTGTAACATTCCAAATATAATTACAGACGAAATAATGTGATAACAATAAGATATTGTTTGAAAAAAAGAATAAACTCCTCAATATATTTATAGAAAATATGAGATTCTCATATGAGATTCATTTATTACACTACTTGCAGACATTAGATATTTTAAAGAAGTGTATAACAAATAACAAGTTGAAAAGAAGATACATTTTTTAAAACAAAAAAATTTAAAAATGGAGTAGGATTTAAATATTATTTGTTTTATAGATTATAGATATAAGGTATATATGTAACACTATTTTGAGACATAGTTAAGCTTAATACCATATTTAAAAAATATAAAATTAAGTAAAATTTAGAAATTGCTGCAGACAAGATTTCTTCTTAGTTTTTTTGGTCAGTGTGAAAAATAAAAATTCTTGTAAAAAGTTGCATTGAATCCATTTTTTATATGCACAAAAACTGATATTACATTATCTGGATCGAACTCTGCTACGCTGCAATTCAAAACTACTGCACAGTATTGGTCATAGATCTGAGAGAACATTGAGGGTTGTCCATAAATGACATCAGGCAACTCGGGAAGATGCGAGTAGATGACTTGTGTGCATAAATATACATATTGACGCATAAATATAAACCCTAAAGCCATGCCATGTTTGTGCTGTATATCTCCTCAACATGCTTGTAATAATTTTTTTTCCCTGGCTTGTTTTATGGTGGACAAAATAATTGTTCAACTTAATAATGTAATATTAAGAAATATTAATTTGCATGTTTTGAAACATTACTGAAACTATCACATTTCCATATATATTGGAGTTATAAGAATTATGAATTGTTATTTTTTAATTTAAAAAAATTAGACTTATTTTTTCGTGAAGCTTTTAAATTTAAAGTGTTTATAAATTTAAAACTCTTCACAGTTTCTAAATCACATGTGAAATTCCTAAAATAAAATTTTGTTTGAGATGAAACTGTATAAAAAATTGTGTTGTCTTATTTTTCAATATTTCCCTGAATACAGATATCAATAATTATTAACATTATTGTTTTTACATTGCTTCACTTACCCTGGCTATAAATACAAAAAATAGATTAAGAAAATAAATTCAAAATTCAAACATTAACAAGACTTTAATTATTATAAATTAAAAAAAAACCAAACAAGATAGGCCTACCTTACACTTCACACACTAATAAATGATAGACTGAATGTGTACCATGACAACCACCAAAAAAAAAATTATTTAAATCTTACAAGAATGATGAATTTTGAATGGGAGGATCAACATTTAAATCAGTTAAAAGAGTTTTGGTTCTCCACAAATTTTATTAGTCACGCATTATTTCACTCGGACATTGCTACATAGGGGCCGTCCATAAATGACGTCACGCGATTTTGGCCGATTTTTTACCCCCTCCCCCCTACGTCACGCGTCGTCACAAAATCGTCGACCCCCTCAAAAAGTACGTCACAAAACTTTGACACCCCCCCCTAAAAAAAATATTTTCTATTTGAAAATAAGAATGTTTCAAATCATTTTTTGTCACTCAAGTATTTATTTAGTGTAGGTGTAAATTGTATTATCGTTATCGTAACATGAGTTAAGCTATGTAAAAGATATTAAATAAATTGTAAGCCAGTGATTCTCAAACTTTTTCGTATCATACGACCGGCAAGAATTGTTCAATTTCACCAGGTACCATTGCATTCTTTTCCCGTTTTGACATGATTTTCCCTGTACTTATTTGATATCATAATGAGTCCCTACACAGCTTAAAGCCCTATAAGATTAAGTATGAATTCGGATTGTTTTATATATTACATTAAAAAAAAAATGTTTAGTTGCCATGGCATAGCAAGACAGCTAACGAACAATGCAGCGGTAAGGGGCCGTCCATAAATGACGTCACGCGATTTTGGCCGATTTTTTACCCCCTCCCCCCCTACGTCACGCGTCGTCACAAAATCGTAGACCCCCCCTCCAAAAGTACGTCACAAAACTTTGACCCCCCCCCCCTTAAAAAAAAACAAAAACAAACACTTTATTCTCTATTTGAAAATAAGTATGTTTCAAATCACTTTTTTTGTCATTTAAGTATTCATTTAAT
>MUZC01002196.1:1252264-1271903 GCA_002072015.1 Radix auricularia
CATCACTGGATCCAAGATTTCCTATTGGGTAGGGAGCAAACTGTAATAATTAATGGTTCTAAATCTACACCAATAAAGGTTAACTCAGGAGTTCCACAAGGAACTGTCCTAGGTCCCTTACTATTTTTAATTTATATAAATGACTTACCCAACAATATCTCAACAGGAACTAAAGTTAGGTTATTTGCTGATGATTGTATAATCTATAGAACAATCAAGTCAGAACAAGATAGCAAAATTTTACAAAAAGACTTAGATGAATTAATAAAATGGGAAACTAACTGGAGTATGTCCTTCCACCCAGAAAAATGTCAACTGCTAAGAGTAACAAAGAAAAAGAAACAAATAAATTCAAAATATTTCATTCATGGAAAAGAACTAACCCAAACTAAAGATGCGAAATACTTAGGAGTCATAATAAATGAGAAACTATCTTGGAATCCCCATGTCAATGAAGTTATTAAAAAATCAAACAAAACCTTAGGCTTTATAAAAAGAAACTTTTACAAATGTAACAAAGATATAAAACTAAAATGCTATCTCACCCTGGTGAGACCTATACTAGAATATGCATCTTCAGTATGGGACCCATCCACCAAAGAAAATATTGATAAGTTAGAACAAATCCAAAAAAGAGCTGCCAGATTCATTACTGGAGAATATTCAAAACTGACAAGAGTAACACCATTAGTTAAATCATTAAACCTTGAAACACTAGAGGATAGAAGAACCAAGAGTAAATTAGTAATTATACATAAGGCAATTAATTCTAATTTAGAAATACAACACAAAGATAACCTAATACAACCCTCAAATAGACATAAAGACAAAAACACCTTTCTTATTCCATATGCAAGAACAAACACATACAAGTTTTCTTTCTTTCCGTCCGGTATTCGGGCGTGGAATGGGTTGCCTGAAGAAACCAGGAAAGCCACCACTTTATCATCTTTTAAAACTCTAGTAAGAATACAGGACTAAACACAAACCATAGAAATACGTAGGACGCAATAATCTTCTGTACAGAAGGAGCGTCTGTAAAATATAAGATAAGATATATAAATTTTAAACGGAGTGTCTACTGCTACGACAAAGTAACGGCAGACAACCCGCGCGGATGTGGCTGGTGCTACGACATGTCGTAACGCCAGCAACATCCGACCGGGTTGTCTGCCGTTACGACAAGTTACGACATGTCGTAAACAATTTTTTGTATTTTCAAATATGCTATTACTAATACTTAAATACTTAACCATAATTCTCATAATGAAATATCATAATCACTAGATAAGCGTATTAATGAATTTTAAAGGTTTAAAGAAAATCTAGATTGAGCCATTAAATGAAAAACAGTTATAATTTAAAAAAATTACTAATTCTCATCAGCTTGGCTAGATCAAGTGTTAGTCGGGTTGCTCTGTAATGATACGACACTAGTGATAGAGGGATCGAATCCCGCCGCCGTCATGTTTTTTTTTTAAAAAATTTAATTAATTTTTTTTTTTTTAAACATCATAATGAGTAAGCTAATAATTTTTGTTATTACTCTGAAAAGCAGATGAGTTGACTAAATCTGTTAAAATAAAAAATATTTAGATTTTAGACTAGTCGTAACACTAGCCAATCCACATATGCTTGGCTAGCGTTACGACAACCGGTCAGGTCGTCAGCTGCTACGACAGTCGTAAAAATGTGTTATGTGCTTACTTACAGTTACGACTAAAACTGTATTTAAGTATGCTAATATTATTTTTTTCTTTTTGATTCGCAAGTTGACACTCCATCACCAACGAAAAAGGTGAGGCAAGAGTTTAAAAAAGGACTATAAACCATTACTGTTACTGTTACTAAATTTGTTTGAAAGATATTTTTGAAAAATTCTCTGAATTGAAGGCATCGCGAAAAAGTGCTGAACACAAGCGGGGAAAAGGGTGGGGGGTGCGGGATCAATTTGAAGCCATTGTCAGACGAATGAGGCAAAGCGTATCATGCCCCGCAGACTTGCTCGTCATAAATAGTGGAAAGAGAGGCGGGGTGGGGGGGTGGACGCTGAGAAAACGGACACAAACAGTAGCACGAAGTAATGGGTAAAAAGGCGAGTAAACGAGGAGGCCTGTGCGGTTGTTATTACCTGCCCCCCCCCCCTCAATAGTAATAGTATTAGTAATAGAGTGAAAATGATGTAGAAGGATGAATGGAATGGTTTCCTGTGAAATGTCTGCACACGGCACATTTTATTATTCCACACGAAACGAATTATTTTAGGCCTACATTCTTGCGATTATGCGCGAATCAGTTGCTTGCGGATTTTCATTTACGGCTTTAGGCTTTACGGTATACTCTAAATTTTAATTTATCGGCATCACTTACACAAGTATACTATAGTATAGCAAAATCGGCTGATATTCTTATAATCGGTAGACCAATACTTAAATTAAATCAAAATCTATTTTAAAAATTTATTTCAATAAATTTAGATTTTAGAATTAATACACACACAAATAATGTCGTATTTTAATATATTTATGCGTTTACAATTTACAGAAGAGTTTCTTAAGATTTAATTCTTTCCAGTTCCAGGTGTTTACTGCAAAGAGTGACTAAAACTAGTCGTAGCAGAAGTTGCGTATGTCGTAGCACTAGTTTCCTGACTAGCGCTACGACATGTCGTAACGCTAGCAACATCCGACCGGGTCGTCTGCCGCTACGACAAAATTGTCGTAGCGCTAGCCACATCCAATTATAAATTATAACTATAACTAACTATTAACTATACTATTAGTAGTATTACTAGTATTAGTATAACAATTTAAAATTTAAATATTAAAAAATACAGACTAACATTAATTTTGATTAAAAATAAATTTTAAAATTTAATGATCCTTGCCTTACCCTTGCTTTAGTCTTAACTAACTTAACCTACACTTGACTTCAACTTAGAAGCATAACTAGTAACTAGGTTTGGTGTCACCCTCTGTGGTAGCTCATGGCTCATACTCATGGTGTCAACCCCTCACAACTTACCCCATGCCCATAGTCATAGACTTCCTCCGAATCTGCCAGTGCCAAATAACGGGAACATGCAGTTACAGAGTTTTACATTGTGATTTGGAGTCACCCTTGTGATGGTGTCAACTGGTGCAGTCCACCCCCTTGCCACCCCTTGGTGCCTCTGCCTACACTTTAACTTACTTATTCTCATTCATTAACTCATTAGGCCTATACTATATATTACAGGTGCTCCTTCTAAGTCTATGCCTATGCAGAAGATTATTTCCTCCTATGCTCATCCATGGTTAATATCAACTCTTTCATAAATTCTGCTTTTTCACTTCATTGCTTATGGAATTTCGGTGAGAACATATGTGGCCTGAACTATGAATATTGCTATGGCTCACTGAGACTCACTTCCCACTTAAACTTAATCTTACACTTTACAGAATTAAATTTTATTTTTTACTGCCACTTAAGTTTACAGTATTATTAAATTAGTATCTGTTTACTGTTCAACTATTATGTGCTAAGTTAAGTTTTATTCAGATTAAGGTAATTGATTAAAATTAATATATAAAAATGTATATATACATGTACCTGATTATTCTGTGTACTGTTACTTTTAGAATGTCTGAACTGAGACAAGTGCAAGTGAAATTGTACCAGAAGTTCATTAAATGTGCACAGAGTAACAGTTTCACCCAAACATTTCTTGATGAGGTAGATAGGAGTTTCCTGAAAGAAGCTCTTACATTAAGTAAGCCTTATTCAAATTACAATAGTTAAGTTTTATTATTATTAATTAGCATCAAGAGAAAATTTTAATTTTACCCATTTAAATTTTTCTTATTAAAGTTGTGATGAATAGTGATGATCATTATTTTAACAGAAGTACAGTAATAGGTTTATAATTACTTTTAACTATTAACTTAAACGTTATAAAATTAGCAATTCACAATTAGTAAAAAAATAATAAAAATCTAACAGAAAGAGCAACCAAAAAATAGTCTCAGACCTCAATTTAAACGGGGAAGATCAGATTATTGTTTATTATGTGATTGTTGCTGTGATATGGTGATACATTTTAGGAGACATCATTGAAAGATTTGGCTCTATGTTATGTCATTTAAAAAATCCACAAAACTTTTGTAATAATTGTGCAGCCACATGCATATCAAATCATCAGTCTGAACGTTCTTCAATTATTTTGTTATAAACAGTCAACATTTCAGCTCAAGTCATTCTCATATAAAAGGTTTATAAATCACAGGTTCTCAAATTACAGTGGGTGGTTTTTGAGTTTACTTTTACATGCTCAAATCTGTATAAGATTTTCCCCTTATTAAAAAAAAATTGAATGAAAACAGTTATTTTTGTCAACATCTCCAAATAAGAGAAACTGATTTTAGCTTTAAAATAATTTTGAACACAACCACAAAATGTAGAAAGGAACCATGGCGACAATAGTGCATTAAAATTCTAAAATTGTAAATTCCCTTAACAGATTGATCATTATCTAAGACAAAGAAAGTATTGAAATCAGAGATATGACTTTTTTTTCCCTATTTTAACCCTTACTTTCAGTTTTTATAATGGCTACTTAAATTATGAATGTATCACATCATTAGTGTCACTAGGTTTAGTGCCATCCCTAACAGTGTAACAGGCCAAGAATGTTCCCCCCACCCCCAAGAAAAAATATGTAGTAGTAAGACGAAATTGCTATTGTTCACATTATGTAATACTAATAACTGTATCATAAATATAGCAACTCAAGGAAGAGTCGAGTAGACACATGACAATATTAGAGAAGAAATGTTCAATTTTAAATTGTTTTTTTATTATCATTTCCATGTCTAGCAGATGTTCCTACCTAATCAAAATTCTTGCATGAGCATGGTATGTTTCAATCTCATTATATTTGTATGTGTTGTGTTAAAATGTTGGTAGTAGAGATGATATTTTAATGTGCATGTAACATTATTTGCCAAAGCTTAAGAAAATTTGATAATAACACAATTCCCATTATAAGAACATAAATTCTCATGTCTCAGTTGATGTTATACTATTTCTCCTACTAACTCTATTTTCTTCTGTCTACCAGCTGTCACTCCTACTTGCTCATGCGCCAGATTTTTTGAGCAGCACCCTACAATTATTGAAGACACAGAAGAGGAATGTTTTGAACCCTTTCTTCAAACTTTGGCCCAGGGGTTTTGTAAATGCTTTAAAACACTACCAACAAATGATGCTGACTATGTGAGGGTCGCATCCAAAACATGGCTACATGTGGCCTCAGCCTTAGGCTTGCTGGATATGGTCAAATTTCTTGTCAACAACGTTCAGCTGGAGATTAATGCTGTCACATCTTTGTATCATTTTAGCTGCCTTTCTCTAGCTGTTATGCAAACTAAAGGTGAGCTCATTAAAGATGCTATCTTGTAAAAAAAAAATCACTTTAATGATGTTTTCTGGTAAAAAAAGAGTGTCTCAATCAAAGATGTTATCTTGTAAAAAAATTTCACTTTAAAGATGTTTTCTGGTAAGAAAAGAATATCTCAATTAAAGATGTTATCTTGTAAAAAATACATTTAACCAGGATTGGTCTAGTAGAATTTTGTCACTTATTTCAGATAATGTCCTCATTCACTAACAGAGCCATAATATATATATATATATACACACACACAGTAGGACCTCTCTAAGTTGAACTCAAAGGGACCAGAAAGAAAAAAATGGAGTTAGGGAGTTTTCGAGTTAGGGAAATAAGTGAAATAGGTAATAGGCACAGATTAAGCAAGGACAATGTTGATATTGAGAGGGGAGGTGGGGACAGCCTTATGAGTGAGAATGCTTGACATGAGGGAGGGGCGGTGTGAGAAGTTTCATTTAACAAAAAAGCTGACTTAGCTTTGAAATACATCCACCACTGATAAAGCCGCTCCCCACACTCGTGACTCCCTCCACAGTTGGTGTGGGGGCATTAAGATTTTTCCTTTACTAGTTTTAAACAAACGCCTTGGAAAATTCGACTTACGGAGTTTGGAAGCCAAAAATCTTTGAGTTAAGGAGATCTAATATACATAAGTCTGATGGAATCTGGCTGGACCTAACAATTAATTCGATATAGGGAGGTTTTCGACTTAGGGTAATTCGACTGTGAATATATATATATATATANTATATACGATAAATATGTAAGTATCATAATCAGTCCCGTGACCCTTGTGGTCATTGGGGGGAGTGCATGGACACATTAACAGATAATGATCTCCACATTTGCCTATCTTGAGTGGCGGCCAGTAGTTCACTCAATCCCATCCTTGTCTATTCCTTTATGTTGTCAAGCCAGCTTTTCCGCTGTCGATCTCTTCACTGGCCCCCTTCTTCAGGAGATCTGGAGAATTTTACTCATGCATTTGTTTTCAAATTCATGCAGCTTGCTTTCGGTGGTCACCATTAGTGTCAAGGTCTTACATCCATAAAGGACAATGGTTTTAATGAGAGCTCTGTAAAGCCTGAGCTTTGTTTGCAGGCTAACGCTTCTGCTGCTCCATACTTTGGTTAACTTTGTCATGCTGCCATTGCCGACCCAATTCTAGCTCGAATTTCAGGTTAACTGGTGCCATCTCTAGATACAATGGCCTCTAGATATTTAAAGTTATGTACCTCCTCCAGTTTTTGTCGGTTCATTACGATGTTGGCCGTACTGGCATCTGGGTATTAACCAATAACTTGCTTATCTGTGAGCTGATTTCCATCCCACATACACCTGATCTGTCTGCTAGTTTGTCAGTGAGCTCCTGTAGTTCTTTACTGTTCCCAGCCAAAAGATCTATGTCATCAGTAAATCTTATGTTGCATAAAGGTCTATATAGAGATGGATGTGCGATGATATCTGAGTGTTTCTTGCATGATTTTTTTTCAAGAAAGACATTGATCAGAACAGGTGAGAGAATGTGTATTTACAAACTTTTAACTGAGCCATGTTTTATTTTGAAGTTTTTAGGTTTCATACTGGTAAATGTATAAATGAAAATTTAAAACATTAAAAAAAAATAATGTTATGTTATGTTGTAAGTTTATGGTTGAGTGTTATTTCTACTGAAGGAGGCATTTAGACAGATAGTCTTCTTAACTCTTCTGTTTTGTCAAATCTAAAATTAACTTATTTTACTTTGAATATATTATAGTCAGTTTTGCAAATTAATATGTTGGTAACTTGAATTGTTTGTTAACAAATCTAGTGAGGTAAATGCTTTCCCATCCTTTCCCATCACTTTTGATTCTTTCATTTGAGCTACTGTCCTCTTATGACTCATAATTTAAATATAACCTTCACTTTTATGTCACATTCCATTTACATATAGCAATGTTAAAAGAGGAAAAGCCCAAATTTATCATCATCATTAGCATTAAATTCTCTCAAGGGCTCTGTCCTGCATCAACTCTCCACTTTGACTAATCTGTTGCTATAATTCTTATTTAAATCATCCAGCTGGATTGAGCTACCAAATCAATCAAACATTTAAACTTAAACAGCATTTATTTTATCATGGACCAGCAACAAACTTCAGTGGGCTTTTGTTATCATCTGGAGACCATTGTTTTGAAAAGACGCACATAAAATTAATTTTTGAAAAAACCATTTCATTGTTCAGATCAATTGGTCAGCTGGTTGTGTTCCCACCCACTGATTGACGTGAACATCAAAGCTAAAGGTGAACTCCACACCCCCCTCATAGATGCCATGTTAGCAGAGAAGTTTCACATTGTAGATATTCTTAGCCAGACACCTGGCATAGACTTAAATACTGTGAGTCTTTTATTACACATAGTTTTTTTTCTCTGTTATTCTTACATTTTTTTTTTTTAACATCATAAGAGCTAGATAATACAAATCATTATTTTTATTTAATTAATATATCATAAGAGCTATGTGCAAGCTTGCCACAAAAAGAAGGGGCTAATTTTTTACTTAGTCATTTACTTAGATTTATATTACAAATTAATTTTACAAAATTATCAGCATGTAGGAAAACATTATCAGAGATATTAATACCATAGTTTTTATTATATTTCAAATTGGTTGAACAGGTTTTGTTATTTGCTTTTTCCAGACCAATTTTCGGAAAGAAACTCCTTTAATTATAGCAGTAAGAATGAACAATGCACGTTTGGTAAGGATGCTTTTGGGAGCAGGAGCAGATTACTCTATTCCTACTCTAGATGGGGTTGAGCCCCTGTTCCTAGCCATTCAGTCCAGTCATCAGGTGGTGCAGGAATTCATCAATGCTAAAGTTCCTCTCAATAATCTCAACTCTGATGGTGAATCTGCTCTGACTTTAGCTCTTAGAAATGGTAAGCAGAGATCAGTGTTGGTTGGGACTTGAGTCCTACCATGGTCCTTACTGCCCAATATGTTTTGGTTGTTTATTGTTTAGTTTGTTGATGTCGTTTTTTTTTTGTTTTTTTTGAGTATGTTGGGTAGGTTAGTGCTCTCAAATACTTGTAATATCAGGTGTATAAAAAATATTGGAAGACATGACTAAACTGATCTTTCACCCTTCACTAAATACAGATTTGAAAAGTTTGATTTTACAACTGCTTTACTGGCCTTGCAATGTGCATTAAATTTAAATCAAGTATTATGCCACCTGAAGCATGAGAGGCAAAACATATGTGAACATTGTAGTAAAAATAATTTCACACATTCAAATATAATTCTCTTATCTTATATTAGATATACAGACGCTCCTTCTATGCAGAAGATAATTGCGTCCACAGACCATGAGAGATGATCTGTTGGCAAGTGATGCAGCGGTCACAGGCCACGGCTATAGGGGCTCCACGCATTACCCCAGCCGCCTTACTATTGTCTAGTTAGGTACCCATTCAGAGCTGGGTGACTCGGGGACTCCTCAGGCCCCGGGAACAAATCCTCGCCTTCGCATGGATTCGAACTCGTGACCATCGGTAGGACAGTCAAGTGCGCTACCTCTCGACCACCACGTCCCACTTAAATTAATCTTTTGGTTTCATGTGCTAGAAGGCCCTTCAATATTTCACATTTATTTAATTCTATTTCTTTAGGATCATTGGACAAAATCCATGTACTTGTAACAGGGGGAGCTAATCCAAGAGCCAATCCAGCCAAACCTGCCCTTGTCCTGGCTGCCAGCTCAGGACATGTCCAAAGTCTCATCTACTTGTTGGATGTTGGTGAGGATCCCAATCAGACCGATGGTGATGGCTGGACAGCACTGCACTACGCCTGCATGAAAGGCTTCACACTCATGGTGCAGATCTTGTTGGGTCACGGGGCCAGTATCAACGCACTGACCTCCTTTAACTCCACCCCCTTGGCCCTGGCTGTGTTCCACAAGTAGGTCAAGTTATTCACAACTGACATGACATGATTGGTTAAATTAACAAATCTCGAAACACTAGAGCAGGGATGCCCAAAGTGCGGCCCGCGGGCCAAAACCGGCCCGCGAAGCAATTTTTACTGGCCCGCGACCTCATCTGAAATAATTAATTAACTAACGTATTATTTTTTAGCAACATTAAATATAAGAAAAGTCGACAAGTTTTACCGTTTTGATAACGTCAAAGGATGGCAAAAGTCGATAACATTGTATTGTTTACCAATTACTAGACTTCAGTCTTAAAGACTGACAAGGGGAACAAATGTATTTGGTTCTGTTTGTTCTGCTGTCTGTGACGTTAAAAAACCAAGTAAACGATATATTTATTTATTGCTGATGGCTATCGCCATGACTCGTGAGCACAGTTGACTAGCAAAACTTGTCTGTAACAAAGTCAGCTTTGCCAGGCTGGCAAAGTTTTTAAACTTCACTGTATCATTCATAAAGAAGTTCTTTGTGCTAAACACCTTTCATGTGATCGTGTCCTTAAGCAAGTGATAAAGGATATGATCTCTATTTGCTCTAAAACCCTGTTTCACAGTCAGTTTTAGCAGTGTCTTCTTGACATCCAGAGAGAATACAAAGATGTTATGTATGACAATGATATAAGATGGTTTAGTCGGGGGACAGCACTTCAGCGCGTCTACACATTAAAAAAGAAATTGGGCAGTACATGGAAGATAAGGAAAAAACATTTCCAGAACTATCTGATGCTGCTTGTCTTGCATAGTTTGCATTTTCGGTTGATGTGAAAAGACATATAAACCTTCTTAACACAATTCTCCAAGGGCACAATGCAGTGGTAAGCCAATTATATTCACATATCAAGGACTTTGGGAACAAGCTGCAACTTTTTCAAAGGCAACTTTTTCAAATGCAGCCTAATACCACACATTTCCCCTCACTGCAGGAAATCATGACAATTTTACCAGAAAGAATCTTCAATTGACAAATGCATAGGTATGATGCAGATATCACATCCTTCGCTGATGAATTTAAAGACGCTTTCATGACTTAATAACTATTGAAAAGGGTGACCCGTCAAAACGGCCCCTGACAAAACGGCCCCGGTCAAAACGGCCCCGGACAAACCGGCCCCAGACAAAACGGCCCCAGGCAAAATGGCCCCGGTCAAAACGGCCCCGGTCAAAACGGCCCCGGTCAAAACGGCCCCGGTCAAAATGGCCCCGGTCAAAACGGCCACATTTTTATTAGGATTTTTAAGTTTTATTTTTTTTTCCCCCAATTTTGTTCAAGTTCAAGCCATTTCATACACAATTTCCAGAAGAGAGGAAAGGGCACTTTTTAAAATGCGTTTATTGTCCGGGGCCGTTTTGTCCGGGGCCGTTTTGTCCGGAGCCGTTTTGACCGGGGCCGTTTTGTCGGTGAACCATTGAAAAGATAAACATGGTTGTTTTTGTTAAATCTTCATATTTCTCTGTAGATTTTGATAATACTGCGGCAATCTGCAGCTGGAAATCATTGAGCTGCAAACTGATGCTGAATGTCGCAGCAAACAATTTCTTCTCTTTGACTTTTACAGTGAGCTTCATGGTTAAAGTGAGATTAAAAAGAATTCAACATTTGTTTTTTAAAAATGCTTTGCTTGTTTGGCTCGACATACTTGTGTAAGCAGACATTTTCAGTTATGAATTTTAACAAGATCTGTGTGAGGACGAGAATAAGTGACTCTCAACTACATGATATCATGCGCATCAAAACCATGTCATTGAGCCTGACCTCACCTATTTACTGTATTCAAATATCTCAGTTTCACCATTCACATTAAAATTTTACAATAAAAACTCACCATACTATGTCATTTTTATAATATTATTTTAATCCGGCCCGCGAATATCTTTGCACAAAGGAATATGGCCCACCATGCAAAAAGTTTGGGCATCCCTGCACTAGAGGATAGAAGAACAAACAGCAAAGTAGTCATAATGCTGAAGGCTGTTAAATCTCATTTGGAAACACAACACACAGATAGTCTAATGCAAACACTTTTCTTGTTCCGTGTTCAAGAAAAAACACATATTAATTCTCGTTCTTCCCCTATGGAATTTGGACTAGGAACGGGTTGCCTGATCAAACAAGGAAAACAAACAATCTATCAACATTTAAAATTCTAATAAAAATGCAAGACAAGACATAAACCATGGATAAGCACAGGACGCAATAATCTTCTGTATATAAGCAGCGCCTGTAATCGATAAGATAAGTTAAAGCACCTTATCAACCTGCTTTAACAATTTTTTTTATTCATCCCGCTTCCTGGCAAATGATATTGTTATATATTATTTTTGTTTCAGGCACCAGGCCATCGCTGAATTGCTTGTCCACTATAAATGTGACCCAAATATCTGTGACAACGACCTTGACACCCCTCTACACTTTGCCGCAGCACATGGCAACAACGACCTCGTGAGGCTGTTGATAGACAGCAAGGCTGAGGCATGTTATTACAACAGGGCCGGGGCTACTCCGCTGTTCAATGCCGTGGTGTCAGGCAGTCGAGCCGTCATTCAACTTCTGCTACCCCATTACACCGACACTGACCTGCACGCCAGCAGCCAAGGATTCAGTTACCTGCAGTTTGATTCCAAGTCACAACCTCTGTACCTGACTCCAAAATCTCTTCTTTGGATAGCAGCCTCCACGGGAGACTTCAAGGTCATGGGGATGTTGATTTACGCAGGTTACGACACATCAGCAGAGACTTGGGTACACGATCGAGACTTCCCACAGGGCCTCACTGACGCAGATGGGATGGAGTCTGCCATAGACATGTTAGTCTGCAACGCCACTGTGCCCAGATCGTTGTTGTCTTTATCGAGGTGTGTTGTCCGCAGAGCGCTCGGTCCTGGGAGGCAGCGTCAGGTCAACCAGTTGAATTCGGTCCCCAGGAAGATAAAGAATTATATCTCACTTAGAGACTTCTAGACTAGAGGTTCCCTAAACTACTAGCAAGACTTCTAGACCAGAAGTTCCCTAAACTACTAGCAAGACTTCTAGACCTGAGGTTCCCTAAACTACTAGCAAGACTTCTAGACCTAAAGTTCCCTAAACTACTAGCAAGACTTCTAGACCAGAAGTTCCCTAAACTACTAGCAAGACTTCTAGACCAGAAGTTCCCTAAACTACTAGCAAGACTTCTAGACCTGATGTTCCCTAAACTACTAGCAAGACTTCTAGACCAGAAGTTCCCTAAACTACTAGCAAGACTTCTAGACCAGAAGTTCCCTAAACTACTATCAAGACTTCTAGACCAAAAGTTCCCTAAACTACTAGCAAGACTTCTAGACCAGAAGTTCCCTAAACTACTAGCAAGACTTCTAGACCAGAAGTTCCCTAAACTACTAGCAAGACTTCTAGACCAGAAGTTCCCTAAACTACTAGCAATACTTCTAGACCTGAGGTTCCCTAAACTACTATCAAGACTTCTAGACCTGAGGTTCCCTAAACTACTAGCAAGACTTCTAGACCTGAGGTTCCCTAAACTACTAGCAAGACTTCTAGACCAGAAGTTCCCTAAACTACTAGCAAGACTTCTAGACCAGAGGTTCCCTAAACTAGGTTACTGATATCTTACTTTAACTGGCAGGTTGCTGCTAACATTACCGTTACCTTTAATTCTTTCCTTGCCAATTGCCGATGTATCTGCGATCAAGCCTGGTCACGTTTGTGCCAATTGCCGATATATCACTGAATTAAGTTTTTGAGTTTATTTTGTTGCTTAGTGTATCCTATTAGACTTTTGAACTTTATAAATGAGAGGTAACGTTTTTCTACTTCCGTCCTGTTTAGAAATAGCATGTGTTTACATTCAGTTGTGATAAAATTAGCAACTGGTTTCAATTTATTTTGTAAACGAAGAAGATATGGCTACGCCTACTCAACGAAAAGAGTGATTTTTTATAGTATTTATTGCTATCTTATTAAATTTAAATGTGAATTATTGATGCAGAAACATTTGAAAACAATAATAAAACGTTAGTTTTGGGATTCATTTTAGATATTCATCCTTATGATACGGCATTATATGGAAAAAAGGGGCTATTTTTGACCATTTTTAACTACTCTCCTCCTCCCTGTCACAAATCTCAGGACCCCCCCCCACCCCCCACCCTAAAGTACGTCACACTTTCAAACAAAAATATATTTTTAATTAACAAAATAAATAAAATTTAATATAAAACACCGTGATGTCACACATGGCCGGACACCCCCTCCCCCCGTCACAAACTGTCACACTTTCTTACACCCCCCCCCCCCCNCTCTGAGTGTGACGGCCCCATAGAGCAGTGGTGACAGTTGGCTTTCTATATAATGAAATAATAGAAAAAAGTTATCTGCCATGGACATCATCAATATTTCAATATAAAAATTGTCATAACTTTAAAACTACATGGGATATTTTCAAAATTTAAAAAGCATTTATTTCATAAATGGAATTTATATTGTGATAATTAAAGGAGAAAAGGATTATAGCTATGCAGTCTTCCTTTTAGTTTGGTAAGTTCAGATTTTAAACAAAGAAAATTTAACACACAAAAATTAATCACAAAAATTTTGAAAAAATATGATGAAAATTATTATTATTTTTATATTTTATTTGCTTCTACAAAATTGTATTCTCTATTCAATTTCCTTTCTTTTGATATAAGATACACCAATGTTGCTTTAGAGATTTATTAAACATTTTACGATAGTTAAAATCACCCTCAAAAATTTATAAAACTAAAAAAATGGTCTGCCACGAACGTGTAAAACCCCCTGGCAGGGAAAGAGTAAAAACAATAATAATAATTAATTGATAATTTTTATAGCACTGTACCCCTGTAAGAAACTGGGCTCACGGTGCTTTAAATAAAAATAATAACATGCATATAAGCATTCATGCATTCAATATATCAATAAACCTTTGTGTCCCAACAACCACATAAATGACAGTATGGTACACATAAGTTATGTTTATCACTTGAAGTCTTATTTAATTTTGAATTCAAGTTTGAAGATACGTGTCTTTAGTAACTCTTTAGTGCAGTCTTGAAGGCCTTAGTTGTTGCAATACTGAGAATGTGTAGTGGTAGGAAATTCCATTGTTTGGAGGCACAAAAAGACAAAGAGCTTTCGCCAAATGTTTTAGTGAAGTGTGTGTCTTAGGTATAGAGAGAATATGTGTATCTGCAGAAGAGTGTAGCTGATGAGTGGATGAGTAGACAGAAAAGTTCAGTAAGATAGGAAAGGCATGAATCAGGTTAGAAGCTGTAGCAGAAAATGGACAGTTTTTAATTAATTTGGGTCTGTATAGGTCGCCAATGGACTGAGTAAATTAGCATAGAAATATAGTCGTGTTTTTTGCCTTAAAAACTAGTGTGGCAGCTGAATTTTAAAATTTATTTCAATTTTCAATGTATTGTTTTTGGGGCACCTGAAAGAAGAGTCAGAATTACAAGAATCAATACAAGAACACGGAGCACAGAGTAGATTTTTTGTTTCATTAACTGTTATCGGGTGCAGTTTCTTTATTTTGGATTGACAGGTTACTGGTAACTTGCCTTTAAACTGACAAGTTGCTAATAACTTTAGTGCTATAACACAGACAGTATTCTACTGTTGCCATGTCTTTTATTTGATTTAAATGCATTCTTAACTTTGACAAGTACCAAGTGCAATCAGTTTTTTTTCCCTTAAAGTAGCTACTGCTAGCTACCACTGGCTTTCATCACATTAATCGTGTGAATTCAATATGGATTGTAAGGCCTAACAAGATTTTTGAAACCCTTGTAAACTTAAAGCACTCCTACGAACTCAAAAATGTAGGAAATAAAAAAAGACACTGTATGACTGTTTGCATATCATAAGCACAGAGATAAAAAAAAAATAGGGCAAGAGGCCCTCAAAATTTGTCTGGGGGCAATGTTTCCTCTGAATAAGTTGTGTGAAAAATTGCAAAGTTTCCATTTTTGTGTGCAATATTTTTCAAAATATTGGCTGGGTCGCTGATTTTTAATTTTTAAAAAAAATCTCCGATATTTTTGAATTTTTACCAGGATAATATTGTTGATGATGTATGCTATTTATTTGTTTAATTATTGAATTGTGGTGGTTTCAAAGTAGTGGTTTCAATTACAAAATTAATGGGTGGTGTTGCTAACTTTGTCCTAATATTTAATTATTTATTATTTGACTTGCATTTTAAGATTATTTATAAACCGTTAAGCTTTCATGTTGAATAAGATAAAGTATTTTTGTATATATTACGCGCAAGTTTTATAGTTCCTTCAAATGAACGTTCAATATTTACTTTTCTCAAAATAAACATTTTTAAGAATGTTGAAATTTAGTTTGTTCTTTTTCTTACAAATTATCTGTTCACTAGCTTAAATATGGTCTTAAAACACAGCAACTGAGTAGTTTTCTTTCAAAATTATCAGAGAAGGAAAAACATCCTCAAAGTGGGATATTTCAACGAAAACGATAAACAGCTAAGGAGGAAAAAAAATCATGTTAAGCCTGGTCCCTTTTGGAACTCAGGACGTGTTAGCGCATTTTCGTATTATGTATCAGTACTTATGTTAGATATCAGCATTATGTAGTCATCAGTAGAAATCTAATTGTGTTTAGATTTTAGACATATTTTTATGAATTTTTTGTGTAATGAATATACCACAAATGATGACGTAAAACTCTCTAAACTTTTACACATATTCTAATGACGTCAACAACAAAAAACTAATACTTTTGATAATACTAAGACTTCCGGCAATGGCGGCCGTTGCCTGCGCTAGTGTTATCTCTCGATTCGCAATGTTTTTTGGTAGTTTTAACGGGGTTTTTTAACGGATCGAGTAACTGAGTGTTGATGCACAAATGGCAGGTCAGGACATACAAAAAACATATATACATCATGGGTCTAGGACTTATGGATGCTGAGATCTAGGGTGATGACAGACGGACGGACGGACAAAACGGGTGCAATAGCGCATTCGACTTCTCGAAAATGCGCTAAAAATAGGTCGCAAAAATGGCTTGAAAAAAAGTCACTTTTTTAAAAAAAAAAACATATAATCTTCTTGCTAGTTGAAAACAAATGATCAGACCAGTACCTTCTGTGAGTTTTATATAAAATGCTTCTTATTTGAACCAAGATTTGTCAACCTCGACCCCCTTACGTTCTGCTGTGGTGAACTTTTTTGGAAATTATTTAATTTTAACCCCCTATTAAGTTATCAAAGTGTGATACACTATATAAAACAGTTAAGATGTTAATACTAAAAAAATATAAATGAAAATTAAGGTAGTTGACCCCTCTTAAACTTTCAAAATGAGGTTATTGAGATTATTACAGGCTAGGTAGGCCTACTTGATTCTGCTTATAACCGATTATTTTCAGATGAAGGGGTAAAACTCTTGCATAAATAGTCTGAATGAAGATACCTAAGTTTTGACATTGAAGTTGTGCGGATTTTTAACTTGCTAAAAATTTCCCAAATCTTATTAGCCTATTGTTTAACTAGGTGAAAATAGCTTTTCAACGTAGCAAATATAAAAGTCCAGTCCCCAGGCCTACTACTTATTAATATTATCTTTTCATTTCTTTATTTGCGAAATCCAACCTTCTCTGCTTGACCACCGACAATGGTCCGAGAACAAAATAGTGTTTGCTGAATATTGAGTTACAAAAATAACACAAAACAGAACTGTTCTTTCCAAAGCCACATGGTTAACATTCTTAAACTACATCACCAAAACTGAACTTTGTTCCTAAATATGTCATTTATCAGTCAAGACAGTTCGACCAAAAGCTATAGAAAGAAAAAAAAAACCCAGATAAAAGCACTTAAAAATAATTTAAAGAAACTACTTGCTGGCAACGTTTTAAATTAAGACGTGCTGAAAGTACGGCCCGGGGGCTTAATCGGGACTTCATTCAGTGGTAAAAGGGAGCAATAAAAATGATGAGATCGGAATTATAATTCATTGGCCAATATGAGTGAGCTTGTAAGTAAATTATAAAACTCTTATCATGCTGTTAAAATAATCTTTACTTTAAATATTGTTTGTATCTTTTTTAGGTGCTTAAAATTATGTTTGCACTGTGTTCATAAGAATTACTAATTCAATTAGACCGCGTTTGAGGCCGTCCATAAAGTACGTCATGCACCAGAGGGGGGAGGGAGGGTGTGTAAGAAAGTGTGACAGGGAAGGGGGGTCCGGCCATGCGTGACGTCACGGTGTTTATGTTAAATTTTAATTATTTTGTTAATAAAAAAATTAAAATTACTTTTGTTCGAAAGTGTGACGTATTTCAAGGGGTGGGGGTCCATTATTTGTGACATTTTTTAACGGGGGGAGGGGGGAGTTAAAATGGTAAAAAATAGCGTGACGTATTTTATGGAAGGCCCCTTTAAAGAAATGATCTCCCTCCCAGTGGCGTAGCGAGGGGGGCAATGAGGGCAAATGCCCCGGGTGGCACTTTGCCACGGGCGGCTAATTTCTAGTTAATTTTTAAGCTTGTATCGAAATAAAAGAAAAGACAGATACGAAATTAATAACATAAATAAAGAACTATCCAAAAGCGTGTGAACGTTTCAAATGCCAAATCTTTAAACTCCTTATTTGGGTATAAATTCTTCTGATGCTTATGTTACTGTATTGAAGAACAAGAGGCGTAAGTAGTATGATAACGTGACACTGATGTGGGGTACCTTATCTGATTCTTAAACTTTAAATTTACAGCAGCTACTGTTGTAAAATCAAAATCTACTGTACCCTATCAATTCGAAACATGAGCAAATCGAATGCTCCGAGTGGCACATTGTTGAAAAAAAGGGGAGAGTGGGGGGGGGCAAATTCCTCGTTTTTAATTAGCTTCTAATAATGAAAAAAACGTTAAAATTAATTTTAATAAAAGAGAAGAAAAGCTAAGTAAACTGAAACGAAAGGAATAAACTATATTAAATACGTGAACGTTTCTAATGCCAAAACTTCAAACTCTGGTATGAATCTTAATTCTTCTGATACTAATGCTACTGAGCTAAAAACATGGGAGCTGAAGAAGTGTACGAACATGACAATAATGCGTTGATACAGATAACTGATACAACTTTGATTTTAACGTAAGTGAAATATTAAACAATTTTTTTGTCATACTTATAAATAGTTATATTATATATTTTATCCTTCCAAAGCGTCATTATTTTTATTTTAATGGGTTTTTTTTTGTTTTTTTTTTGTGTGAAAAAATTCAAAAGAATGTACAAAATTGCTCATCTAATGGAATTAAAACTTGGCATACATGAATACAGAATTAGCCAATCATGAACAAGGATGAAAGGTTTTTGTTTTGTTTTTTTGTTTTTGGTTTTTTTTTTTACATTAAAAGGAATCAGAAATCGGATTTAAAAAAAAGAATAACTTTAAGTTTTGAAATAAAATAAAATAAAGTGGCTCAAAGTTCTTTTTAGAATGTTTGACATTAAATCTTGGTAAAATTAAATGGAGCTTTTTGCGGTCACAGAGAGGACAAAACTGTTGCAAACAAATGCAATATTCTGGATCCGATGCAATATCTATAAGGATACGCCCGAGCACTATGAGAACATCGTGTGAAAAATGGTAAAAACCATTGACATTTAAAATTGAAACTTAGCTCATAGCAATTTTAAGAGATACAGTTTGCGAAAAATCAGTTGTCTTCAGGAACAAGATATCAAAGAGTGTCCTATTGTATTAAAAACTCTTCATATATTTCAAATAAGGATCAAACAAATCCAGTTGTGTGATAAGTAAAGATTGATAATAAAAAAATAAGACTTGTTTTGTAGAATATTTCAAAGATCTCATTGAAGCAAAAATGAATCTGCTAACGCCATTCCTGAACTGAGCTTAAATAGCACTTATAGAATTAAAAAATCATGTTAAGCCTGGTCCCTTTTGGAACTCAGGACGTGTTAGCGCATTTTCGTATTATGTATCAGTACTTATGTTAGATATCAGCATTATGTAGTTATCAGTATTTGTGTTTAGATTTTAGACATATTTTTATGAATTTTCTTGTGTAATGAATATACCTGACATTTTTTTAATTTAAAAGTCATTTCTTTACATTTAAAAAAAAATTATTTTCTCTTTAATCTAACTACAAGTCACCACAAATGATGACGTAAAACTCTCTAAACTTTTACACATATTCTAATGACGTCAAC
>MUZC01002196.1:1283196-1296980 GCA_002072015.1 Radix auricularia
TATATATATATATATACTAGTTGAAAGTACCCGGCTTGCCAGGTTTTAAATAAGGTTTTCTGTAAAAGCGTACAAAATTGTTTATTTGTATGCCATTAAAGGGTACATTTATCTTAAATCAATGTGATAGACAACATTTTTGACAGTTCCAATTGGAGCATGTACAAAAAGATTTTCCTCTTTGCCCACTCCGGAGCAGGCCACATACAACTGCTCATGGGAAAAGCATAGTTTCTGCAAGTCTATACAAACAATCCCAAGAGACCGGCGAATCAGTTATCACTGCTTCACCGTGGTAGTGAACTTAACAACTTTCCAAATTTTCATTGTTCTATAACAATGGAAAATAGTAGAATAGGTGATTTTCAATTTCAATATAGCTTATATTAGTAAAAAATCTGCATTAGGCCCCAATGATAATTTAAATATTTTTTCGCCTGTTACCATCGCTGAAGAGTACTCAACAAATTCCACAAAATGTCATGTTTCTACCTACTCGGAAATAGGAGAATTAGTGATTATAATTTTGTATAAGGCCGTATAAGACAAAAACATTTTAGGGCCCCAGGCTCCACATGAGCAGGCGTTTAAATATTCTTATTCGTTAATTATCGTCGTAAAGCCTCCTCAACAACTTCCCAAAAGTTTAATACTTCTACCTACACGGAACATTGGAGAATACGTCCGTTTTTATATAACAAAAAATACATTTGGGTCCCTTCCCCCAGGGGAGTGATAATTTAATTTTTTACACCTCTTACCATTACTGATCTGTATTCCTCAACTTCCCAAAAAGTTTCTTTCTTCTACCTACACGGGGATTGGAGATTTAGTGATTTTCATTTTTATATACCTCATTTTAGGAAAAAAAAAACTTCAATAGGGCCCCCCAGAAAGGGATGATTTAAATATATTTTCGCCTGTTACCATTGCGGACGTGTAATCAACAATTTCCTAAAATTTCATGCTTGTACCTCCTCGGGAAATAGTGGAATTAGTGATTTTCAATTTGTATATAGCCCATATAAGTAAAATACCTTTTTTCGCCCCCGGCCCCACATGAGCAGGAAGTTTAAACGAAACTTGTTTAAGAACCATCCCCATGTAATGTTGTGTACGTGTAATAAATTTCACGTTGTTTTGTTGCCTGGAATTTTGATAATATAATTGATTTAAGGAAGAAAAAAGTACATTTGGGCCGCTTATGAGCGTTAATTTTAAAAGTTTTTTTCACAATTATTCTCGGGAGAGTGTGCTTGTTAACTTCCACAAGTTTCACGTTTTTACCTAAACGGTAAATTGGAGGATAAGAGATGAGTTGGTATTTAATAAAAGAAAAACTACATTTGGGCCCCAGGACCCCCATGAGTGGGAATTTTAAAATTTCTTTTTCGCACATTATCGTCGGGAGAGCGTGCTTAACAACTTGCCAAAGTTTAATGCTTCTACCTACACGGGAAATAGCAGAATTTGTGATTTTCAGTTTTTATATATTTCATCTAAGGGAAAAGCTATTTTAGGTCTCAGGCCCCAGAAAGAGATAATTTAAATATATTTTTGCCTGTTACCATTGCGGAAGTGTAATCAACAATTTCCTAAACTTTCTGCCCACTTGAGAAATAGGAGATTTAGTGATTTTCAATTTTCACATAGCTCCAAAAAGGAAAACAAAAGTTTTTGGACCCCGACGCCCAAGAGTGTGAATTTATTGAACGAAACCTGTTTAAGAACCTTTCCCATATACGTTTGTACGTTTACCAAATTTCCCTTTATTTGGTTGTCTGGATCTTTAGTTATTAGGGAACAGACAGACAGACAGACAACAAATACGTCTTATATGTATAAAGATTATAAATACAAACATGAAAATCAAATCAAACATTGCTATCAACAATTTCATGAAAACTGAAGCGTGTTTTGTCGACCTCAAGGTCAGCCGTTGCCAACAACAACCAAACTTTTTATCTCAAGATAACTCAAACTTTTATCTCAGGCTTTCAGAGCTGGAAAAAAGATCCAGTGCGCCGGGGGCAACATTTTTTTTAATAAAGTGAATCGAAAGAGTTCTGACCTAAAATAGAGCAGGGCAGTGTCCTGGCAGCGACACAAGTAAGGGATATCCGTGAAGTGTGTCCGTTGTTGTGGAAGGAAACAAAAACCCAGACTAATGTCAGGCGTTAGAGTGGAGAGCAATTATTGTTTTGTGGGTGTGTTATGAACGTATCTATGCGTGTGTGTGTGTTTGAGTATGTGTGTTTAGATAACGTTACTCTATAAGCAAAACCTTTTCATGTCACAGGATTACATTAGCTACGTTTTGAATCTTATTTATTGCAAAAGTTCAACTGAGGGGTGGGACTGTGGTGGTTGTAGTTGGGGAAGGCGGGTGAGGGGGGAGATGGGTGAGGGTAGAAATGGGTGAGGGGAGAAGGTGGGTGAGGGGATAAGGTGGGTGAGGGGAGAAGGTGGGTGAGGGGAGAAGGTGGGTGAAGGCATATGGTTGATGTGATGTATGCAATCCAGAACTTAGCCAACTGACGGACATCACTAGTGTTACATATTATTACATTATCATACAGAATCAGCTCAAAATGCGCAGTACTGTGGTGAAAGATAGATTCAGTGATGTAAGAAAAATCCTCCAGTTTGTGAAAATGGTTTGATTCAACAATTTTGAATTTCACTTTTGTCAAAACCTATGCGTTTACTCCCCATCAACATCTAGATACGCCACTGTAAAAAAATATAATCAGCTCTCGGTTCTCTCTTTCTCTCCTTTCTTCAAGATAAAATTAGAAACACAGTGTTTTTTTTAGTTTATCAGACCTTAACGATAACAAAAAGTGGGTGTCTAGTAGTGAGGACAAGTGAACAGAATCTTGGGCGTCACAGTGTGGATCTTGATTGTTTTGAAGCCCAAAAAAACTCGGAGTGACAATGTCAAACGTGAAAAATTATCTAAACTTTTAATGGATGGTGAAATAAAATAAATTAACATTCGTCCACAATGTCCCAACGAGGTGAGTTCATTAACAAAAAGCTGTAATAATAATATTTTGTTTTCATTTAATTTATGCGTTGTTGTACATTGAACAATCGCACCTTTTGTGTATTGAAAAATCAGTCCTCAATAACCATCAAAATGTAGTTCCAAAATGTTGCAGTATAACAATAGGAACTAAATCAATGAAACAATGAAACAACCTTATTCTCTAACAAAGTTGTTGGTTAAAAAAATATTTACAAACATGTAAGCCAGCATTTGTTCATGGGAGTTCACGTGAGTTTATGGTACAATTTTAAAATAAAAATCGCTTGATATTTTGGCTTTCCGCTTTCAAATAGAAATTATTATGGTATGGTTCTAACTACAAGGAAAAAAATTAGTTCACTTTTTAAATTATTGAGCAAAAATACGGAGGACTTTTAATATCATTATGAAAAAAAAGTTGATTTATGCTTCTTACTTCGATGTCTTTATTAAACATTTTAAAAATTTTAAAAGCATTTCGATGACAGCTTCAACAAACATGCAGACATCTGATCGTCCACATGTCAAGTGGCGATTGTTTGGGTTGTGACTGTATGTCATATCGAAATTGTTTAAGAATGTGCTACCAAGGGGAATTTTATCTGAACGTACTTTTTGGGGAAGTTGTCTATGAATCTATTTCCTATCGAAATTATATGGAAATGTACTTCCTAGCGGAGTTGTCTTTGTCTTTGACTGTACGCAAATTATTATGTCACGCGACGAACGCATCTACACACGCTAAACTTAGCCAAGAAATGGCTGGTTATAAAGAAGTTGTCGATAAAGTGAATATGGCAAAGGATGGGAGAGATTTTCATGAAGCTGAGCAAATCAATTGAAAATAGAACAAACAAAATAGAACGAAATTTATTACTGTGAATATGGTGACTTGCAGGAAAGGATAGCAAAATAGACAAGTAAGAAAGCTAGAAGATCGATTTTGGTCGGTTGATCCTTAAAGTGAAAAACTATTATATTATATAATATATTTACATACATCAGGGAAGAGTTCAAATTATCCAAAAAATCTGCTCTAGGTGTGATCCTGAGTTATAAAAATACCTCTGATGTCCAGATTTTTCTTTTCTTTTACGGACATTTACATTAATAGGAGTGATCTTTGTACTAAAGGGAAGGGCGTAGGTTCTATCTTCTAACTGTGACTACATAGGAAAGGTGTGTCACTTGAATGATGATGGTTTCTATTATAGCATTACTAGGTTGTGCCGGAGCCCTGTGGCGCATACGCCCCACCTATTGTGGTTAATATTCCGAAGAGAATTCAAGGGCGCCAATGGAAACCACTTTTTTCAAAAGCCCTAGTGACTTACATGAATGTTATTGCATTGTTCGAATCAGTGTTCTTTTTTTATCGTTCATTTGTTCAAAATTAGAATAAAAGCTCAAACAACGACATGATATTTTATTTTACGACCAGAAACAGCGCACGCTCTGTTAATCTCGAAACCAAAATGATACCTTTTTAAAAACTGCAATGCACTGTTGTATTATGTCCCTTAGTGTTACGGAAAGAGGCAAAATGAGTGACCTGGGCTTTTATATTATGGACTAGCTAATTACCCGCGCTTTGCAGCGGTAATTTATGATTTCAGTTAGCGCTTAGAACCGGTAAACACTAATTCAAAACCCCTTTAATTTCAATGTGGATCATGATGGATATACTAAATATATTAACTAAACCGTCCTGCTACAGACGTTTGTAGTTCATTACCTCATTGGAAATTTTTAGGGCTGTTATCGATTAATTTAAATTTAATCGTTAACTTTTGAAAAATTACCGAATAATTAATCGATAATTTTGATGAAAGCTAAAAATAAGATGAATGACGTCATCAAACTGAACATTTCAAGCGAAGTAACTTCTTCTTCTTCTTCGTTCTCAATATTGATTATTGAGTTTTGCGTGCCACGAGTTTTGCGCTAATTGGCCCGTGGTCTCCGACTTCAGCCTGCATATTTTCTGGATTTGCTTCCATAGCCTTTGGTCAGCCAAGACCATCTGCAAGGCAGCAGTTGTTTTTTGTTTTTTTTCACATGCCACGGCTAAGGGTTCCACGCATTACCCCGCCGCTTTTCACCCATTTGGAGCTGGGTGGGACTCGGGGACGCCCTAGGCCCCGGGAACAAGTCCTTGGCTTCCCATGGATTCGAACTAACGAAGCGAAGTAAAAAAAAACATGCATTTTTAAAATTTAAATGAAGTAGTTCAATATAATAATTGTCAATGAATTTAATTTTTTTGTGTGTTAATTAAATAAAAACAATGTTTAATGTATGTATCATTTTCCATATTAAACAGCTTATTTTAAAGTTTACACTTTAAAAATCTTTTTAATTTTTTTTTATTATTTATGATACTTATTTATTAATAAATCGAAAAAATTGTTTAAAACATTTTCTTTGATTTTAATAGCTATTTTATCTATTAAAATAATTTTAATCGATAAAAGATTTTACCGATTAATCTACAAATTAATTGTTAATTTCCGCAGCCCTAGAAATTTTATTATTTTTTCAAAGCACATTTGGTCAATAGTTAATCCATTTACTCAGTAGACACCTTTTAAATTACCTTTTATATAACTAATGTTAAAAAATGGCACACCGGACCCCAGCCCTAAAAGGTGTTTTTACTATTAAAACTTCTTTAAAAAAACTAAAATAAGGGTCGGAGGCCCTATGGGTATAAAATGTATAGTTCAAAACAACAGCTTATTTCAATTTGGATCATGATGAATATATTTGTTAGTTGGAATTTGTTTTAAAAAATTGAGTGTAATCGAATGGTTAAAATGTCTTAAATGTTAACGAAAAAGAGATTAGGGGCCAAGGACTACAAAAGATTGAAAAAATATAATTTTAATGACCTAACGAACTTGAATATAGATCATCAAGTTTTTATCTACCAAGTTTTGTAGAAATACATTTACACAGTATCCGAAGTTTTTTTTACTTGTAATTTAGCTAATATAATTTTTTTTAAAAAACCCACAATGGAGTGATACGTTTGCCTGCTACGATACCAAAATTTCATGCGTCTACCTGATCAGGAAGTTGGAGAATTTATGATGATTATTTTTTAATTTAAGAAAAAAATAAAATTGCCCCCCCCCGGCTCCCAGTGAGTGGCAATTTAAATATTTTTTTCTTGTTACCAGCGCGGGAGTGTACTCGACAGTTTCCCTAAAGTTTCATGTTTCTAACTACATGGGAAATTGGAAAATAAGTGATGAGTCAGTTTTTATATCGAGCAATTTTTTTGCCCCCGGCTCCCAGAGAGTGATAATTTAAATATTCTTTGCCTGTTACGTTTGCGGGAGTGCACTCAACAACTTCTCAAATTTTCATGTTTCGACCTACCAGGGATAATGGAAAAATAGCAATTTTCAGTAAAAGGAAAAAAATCTATTTTGGGCCCCCAGCCCCGATGAAAGTAAATTCTATTTTTAAAAATATTTAAATAATTGTTGCAGAGGCTATTCAACAACTTATCAAAGTTTCATGTTTCTACCTACACGGAAAGTTGGAGGATTAGGAATGAGTAAATTTTTAATGTAAGAAAAAATACATTTGGGCCCCCAGTAAGTCAGAATTTAAATTTTGTTTTCACCTGTTACCATCGTGGAAGTGTACTGAACTACCCAAATTTTCATGTTTTTACCTACACGGGAAATAGGAGAATTAGGGATTTTCAGTTTTAACAAATCTCATACAAGGAGAAAAAAACTTATTTGGGCTCACGGCCCACAGGAAGTGATAATTTAAATATTATATTAATTTATTACCAATCGTGGAAGTGTACTCAACAACTTCCCAAAAGTTTCTTGCTTCTGCATTCACCGGGATATAGGATAATTAGTGATTTTCAGGGGGCCGCGGTGGTCGACTTGCGTTCCGATGGTCACGAGTTCGAATCCATGGGAAGCCAAGGATTTGTTCCTGGGGCCTAGGGGGTCCCCGAGTTCCACCCAGCTCCAAATGAGTGAAAAGAGGCGGGGTAATGCGTGGAACCCTTAGCCGTGGCATGCGAACGCTGAATCACTTGCCAAACAACTGCGCCTTGCAGATGGTCTTGGCTGATCAAAGGCTAAGGAAGCAAATCCAGAAAATACAGCAGGCTGAAGTCGGAGACCACGAGCCAATTGGCGCAAAACTCGTGGCACGCAAAACTCAATATTCAATATTGAGAACGAAGAAGAAGAAGTGATTTTCATATTTTATATAGTCCATGTAAGAAAATTTTTTTTTGGGCCGCCGGCCCCCATTAGTGTGAATTAAAAATTAGTTTTCCGCCAATTATTGTCACAATAGGCAACTCAACAACTTTGCAAAGTTTCATGCTTCTACCTACACGTGAAGTCAGAGAATTAATGATTAGTCAGTTTTTATATAAGAAAAAATACATTTGGGCCCCCGGCCCCCAGTAATTCAGAATTTAAATATTGTTTTCACTTGTTACAATTGTGGAAGTGTACTGAACAACTACCAAAATGTTCATGTTTTTACCTACACGGGAAATAGAAGAATGAGTGATTTTCAGTTTTTATAAAGCTCATATTAGGCAAAAACTTTAATTAGGCCCACGGCCCACAGGAAGTGATAATTTAAATATTATATTTATTTGTTACCATCGTGAAAGTATACTCAACAACTTCCCAAAGTTTCACGAGGGAAGTAGGAAAATTAGTGATTTTCATATTTTATTTAGTCCTTGTAAGGGGAAAAACGCTTCAGGGTCCCAGATCCCCATGAGTGTGATATTTAAAATTATTTTCCGCCAATAATTGTCACAATAGGCTATTCAACAACTTTGCAAAGTTTCATGCTTCTACCTACACGGAAAATTGGAGAATTAGTGATGAGTCAGTTTTTAATATAAGAAAAACATACTTTTTGGTTCCCGGCCCCCAATGAGTGATACTTTAAATACATTTTTTTACATGTTACCATCGGGGGAGTGTACTCAACAACTTTCCAAAGTTTCATGTTTCTACCTACACGGGAAAGTGGATAAATAGCGATTTTCAGTATTTAAAAAAGTATATTTTAGGCCCCCGGGCCCCATGAGTGTGATTTCTAAAAACAATTTAACGCCAATAATCGTTCCGAGAGGCTACTTAACAATTTACCAAAATGTCATGCTTCTACCTAAACGGAGATTTGGATAATTAGTGATGAGTCAGTTTTTAATAATAAGAAAAAAACTACAATTCGGCCCCCGGACCCCAGTAAGTGATAATTTAAATATTGTTTTCTCTTGTTATCATCGTAAAAGTATACTTAACAACTTCCCACACTTTTATGCTTTCACCTACACGCGAAATAGGGGAATAAGTCAGTTTCATTTTTTATATAGCTCATATTAGGAAAAAGCAAAATAATGGGCCCCTGACCCCAGGGGTGGTCACCTGGGGTTGAAACATAGCCTACGACCTTTTACGGGTCAATATGTGGTTCCATGCAAAATTTCTCCACCCTGAGTCCAACGGTGTAGAATGGTATTGATAACAAACAAACAAACTTTTATCTTTTATATATTAGATCAGTCCGTGCTGTAAGCTTGGATGACCACCGTGTTATTTTCAAGACTCTTTTTAAATGAAAACAAAAATGTTTGATAAATGCTTCATTACCATCGATACATTCTCTAAAAAAACTCTGAAGGCCCTTTTTGCAACCTAGGTGCTATAGTTTCAAAAGAGCTAGCTTCAAGAGAATTCTGTCTGTGTCCAATCACTATGGACACTTTTAGAAGGTAATGTGATTAAAAATCACAAAGATACCTGATTTAAAATAAGTTCTTTCAAATCACCCTGTGCCATTCTGTAAATAAAGTAGCTTGTTTAGTCAATTGATTATTAGACATTTCTGCCGCTATTGAATTGGGGCTTATTTTTTTTGGCGGGCATCTATAAATTAGCGGTCCTCTAAAAAAACATCCTAATCACAAGAGGAAATTCTGATTGATTTCACCTAACCCCACCTTTGTTTAGCTCGTCAAATGGATCAATACTGTGTGGTCCCAGCAACTAGTACAATGTATTATAACTTTGACAAATGTCGCTGATTAGATTCTAACATGCATTATTTATCCTCCATTAAACAAGTCTGAGTCCAATTATGTCTAGACGAACTAATTCTGATCAATAATTTTTCGACAAGAGGCCCTGATTAGAGCCCAGTAAAATATTTTGGATCCATGGCAGTTTTCCGATAAAACGTTTTTAAAAAAAAGGAATCTTTACTGGTTCTATGTTACACACTAAATATTGATAAAACTTGAACGCCGATAGATGTTGAGAAAAAAAACGTGAACGCTGATAGATGTTGAGAGAAAAACGTGAACGCTGATAGATGTTTAGAAAAAACGTGAACGCTGATAGATGTTGAGAAAAAAACTTGAACGCTGATAGATGTTGAGAAAAAACGTGAACGCTGATAGATGTTGAGAAAAAAACTTGAACGCTGATAGATCTTGAGAAAAAACGTGAACGCTGATAGATGTTGAGAAAAAAAACATGAACGCTGATAGATGTTGAGAAAAAACGTGAACGCTGATAGATGTTGACAAAAAAAACGTGAGCGCTGATAGATGTTGAGTAAAAAACTTGAACGCTGATAGATGTTGAGAAAAAAAACGTGAACGCTGATAGATGTTGAGAAAAAACGTGAACGCTGATAGATGTTGAGAAAAAAAACGTGAACGCTGATAGATGTTGAGAAAAAAACTTGAACGCTGATAGATGTTGAGAAAAAACGTGAACGCTGATAGATGTTTAGATAAAACTTGAACGCTGATAGATGTTTAGATAAAACTTGAACGCTGATAGATGTTGAGAAAAAACGTGAACGCTGATAGATCAATATAGATAATTGTAATGTATGCCCCCGTCCGACACAATTGTCCCGTCCGTGACGCTAGGCGAGGTAACTCCCGATTTAAAAATAATATAGACGTAAAATAATTTTTAAAATGTTGGTTTCGAGATTAACAGAGCGTAATCCTTGCAATAAAATATTTTGTCATTATTTAAGATGTAATTAATATTTAAAGAGAACGAAGTAAAAAGAGCCAATGTTTATTTGATGCAATTAATAATATTTTTTTGGGGTATCATATGCCCGTTTTTTTTGTTTCCGTGCATGTTCATATTATGTAAGTTATTCTAAATTAAATTTTCTATATCAGTGTATAAAATCTATTATTCATCTAGATGAGATTTACAATTGGTTTGTATTTGATTGTCAAGTTTCGATGCGTTTTGAACTATATTATCAATTTTTTGATTGAAGCTAATGAAGGTTGTCAATATATGCTTCAGTTTAGGGGTCGAAACGTCCGGGAACGAAACTCCCTGTTGTCAAAACGTCCTGTGGTCGAACTGTCCGGGGTCAAATCGCCCGGGGTCGAATCGTCCGGGGTCGAACCGTCCGTGGTCAAACCATCCGGGGTCGAAACGTCCTGGGGTCGAAACGTCATGTGGTCGAACTGGCACGATCGAACCGTCCGGGGTGGAATCGTCCATGGTCGAAGTGTCCGACCACCGATTTGCAACAGTAGATTTTAGAAACCCCACAGCTTAAAAGCTTTGATAAAATAAATACTGCACTAAAATTACCTCTTTTGGATCTTCCGCATACAACTGTTCAGTATGGAAATGAGATTTAATTTTTCTCTCTTTGTCTTCCTGTTTCCGCTTATTTACTATACCATTTTTAGGCAATAGGGACAGTTATAATTTAAAAAAAATATATTTACTTAAAAAATTTCCCTTGACGGGTAAAACCCTAGTGCTAAGATAAAACTTGAACGATGATAGATGTTTATAGAGGAAAAGACCGAACAGGTGAGAGGAGAGACATGTAAGAATTAAAGACATAAAGATAAAATATGTACACAAAAGTAGGTAAGATGTAGGCTGATATGTTTGCAAGTTTGTCAGTAGGTAAATTGGGGAGGTTGTAGGTTGGAACATTGGTGAATTTGTGGATAGGTATGATGGCGATTTGTTCACATGTTATTTTTTGGATTAAGAGGCAATATGACATAGACAGGCAAAGATATCCTTAATAGTTTGGCTTACAAAAAGGAACTGTGCAAAGTTTCTTGAACAATAAAATAAATAAGCTAAAAATAGACAAAAAATAGTGTTTTTTAACCATGCGATGAATGATGACTACATTAATATTTGTTTTTTTCTATTCTTTTCAGTGGGCAAGTTCTCCTTACTGTCTATAAAGTCAAGGAAATCTCTCCTAGTCCTAATGACTTTGCTGACCCTGATATTCATCCTAATGATTCAACACTCGATTAACTTTAAGCCCGCAGCTCGGGACGCCATAGAGTTAGAACCTAAGGACATAGAGGTAGAGCCTCAGGACTTCTGGCTGAGCCTGGAGGAAGCCATCAACAGTAGCTCAACCTTCTCTGATAATAGCTCCGAAGCCGCAAACATCAGCTCGCTGCTGTGTGTTTTTCCCCACGTCAATCCGTTCGATGAGGAGGTCCTGAAAATGTCCGGGCTGAACAAAAAGACGCTCAGCTGCGGCGGCCACTCACCTGATCTGACCTACGTTGACGGCGAGAAGCTTGTGGCTAACGTGACAAAGATTAAGGGACTTCATGACGGTAAAAACGTGACGTGCCAGTACAGAGATGTGTTTCGGAATCAATTTGATGATTTAAAAGTGATTCTCGGTAACTGGAGCGATCCTTTTCGGGAAGAAATACAACTATCTAAAAACACAGAATTCATTCATGTGATGTGCAAAGTAAATTCAAGTTCTGTTATCTCTAATACCTACTATGCTCTAATTCCAAAACGTGAAGAATTTAACGAGATCCACTCCATATGTTTAAAAAAGCGCGAGCAGCAAACATCACCGAAAGAGTCGTTGAGCGTCATTATGATCGGGTTCGACGGCGTTTCAAGGTATCACTTTCTGAGGTCCATGCCGAAAACCTATAAATTTTTAATGAACGATCTCGGATCTTTCGATATGACCATGTACACTCAGATGGGGAAGGACACATTCGAGAACTACCTCGGCTTGTACACGGGCGAACCGTACCATGATACGCAGAAATGGTGGGACTTTTCAAAGTATACCGACGCCCTAAACCTGATCTGGCAGTCTTTCGAGAAGGCGGGTTACAGAACTCTTTACACGGAAGATGGCCCTGACGGGGGCGCGTTCCACTACCAGAAGAAAGGGTTCATGTCCCAGCCGACTTCGTACTACAGTCGGCCAATCACACTGGCAATCAAAGATGACAAGGAGATCTTCAAGGCGGGGAGGGACTGCATTGGGACGAGGCCCGAGTTGGTTTTTCACACGGACTACGTGAAACACTTTTTTGACACTTTCCCCAACAGCCCGCTTTTCTCATTCACCTTCCTGACAAAACTGACCCATGACGAAATGACGAATCTCAAGATGGTGGATGATCATCTCTTGAATATTTACAAGGAATATCAAATTCTTGGACATCTGAACAGAACGCTACTGATAACGTATTCGGACCATGGACCAAGAATAGGATCGATTCGATCTAGTTTTAACGGCATGGTCGAAAGTCGGACACCGTACGCCATCTTTACATTACCGAAATGGTTTCTTGAAAAGTACCCGGATGTTGCTAAAAATTTACAAACCAACACTGGGCGGCTAACTACACATTTCGACACTCACGCGACGTTACAAGATCTAATGTACTTCAAGAGCATCGGGGAAATCCCCTTGAAACCAAGTAAACATGGAATAAGCCTCTTCCGTGAAATCCCTAAAAACAGAACCTGTGAGGATATTCCCATACCACCAGAGTTTTGTCTGTGCAACCAGAAAGAAATGAAGATGATCGATGTTAATACACCGATAGCCAAGACGTTAGCCAAAATAGTAATGGCGTCACTATCTTCGAAAATCAACAAAACCCTGTGCTCAAATCTGACGCTAAAGAAAATTATTTTAGTAGCTCACACTGAACTGACGAAGTTTCTCTCAAAAGACAGCAAAAACAAAATGTTGTTCAAAGTCCGGATACAAACTGTTCCGGGCGATGGGATATTTGAGGCCACTGTCTTCGTCAAAAGCGAAAATGGCAAACTGCACGTTTCTACAAAGACCGTTGAAGTCGGCGAGCTGATAGAGAGGATGAACCTGTACCGGGGCCAGGCCGAATGCGTCGAGGACCCCAACCAGAGGCTGTTTTGCTACTGTAAGACTCCTTTCCATTCGGAGAAGCTGCAGAACTCTAAAAGGGCAGATGAGTTAGTGGTAAAGAAGTCTTAGCAGACACCCGCTGACTTAAAAATCAGCTTCACGAGATGAATGTAACAACGCACAGCACAGCAACTCAAGTACATGAAATGACTTACTTTAACAACAGGCGGTATATTACCAAGAATATATGTTACTGTTAGTTATGTCAACATTGTTATTTGTGGGATGAAATCAGACTGGACTACCGAAGGAGTTTACAAAATATTTACACTCTTGTAAACTCCTCATTTATCACCATTTACCCTTGGCAAGTAGGGGTAAAAACCGTTTGTTATAATTTTCCAAGTATACTCATTTTGTGCATTGAGTCACGTCATAAATGTGCTGGAGTGACCCACCCATTGCATTGAGTCACGTCATAAATGTGCTGGAGTGACCCACCCATTGCATTGAGTCACGTCATAAATGTGTTGGAGTGACCCACCCATTGCATTGAGTCTCGTCA
>MUZC01002196.1:1303301-1319279 GCA_002072015.1 Radix auricularia
ATATATATATATATATATATATATATATATATAAAATTTGTTTGCAATGTAGCTTTTTTCAGCTTATAAAAGGACATATTCTTCTAGGTGTTAACATATAACATTAGCTGTGTATACATTCGATTTTAAATCAGAATGCATGGTTAACGAAAGGCACACGTTTTAAATGAAAGTTTATACAGTTGAAAAGAAAACTGCCATTTATTGCACCACACGATCTGCCTTGAAATCAGTCTTTATACGAAACTTGAGTCTTGTTGTATAATATTGCTCTAATAAAATCATAACAGCTTGTCTCAATATGAGTTGTTGTTTGTGTGTTTTTTCGACAGATTACTCACTTTCTGATGCTAGATCATCTATAGAAGTCGTATTACCCGTGATATGTCTTTACACTAAATATATTTACGCCTTAAAGAAAATTACAGCTTTTATCCGAAGCGGAGGCTATCAGCCGCATTGTTCTTGAAATCTAACAATATTTTAGATGAATGTTTCAGCAATCGTTAGTTCTTAAATACCCGTTCTTAGGATTGCTTTTTTCATGGGAAGAGATCTCCAAAACATTCAATCTATTTCCAGTCTGAGCATGAAATTAGTCAAACAAACAGGATTTTTTTAAATGGGCCAGGTATTGTTCATATGAATATTGATACTTAAGAAAGGTGTAAATGAGGTTTAGTTGTTTTAAAGAAGCAATTTGAATCGCAAAGTCTGGGTTCAAAATTTACCCTAATGGTTTAGTGTAAGTTATGCAAAAAAGCATACAAACAGTTGAGAGCTATAATGTTTATGCCACCCACGGTTGGGCTATATTATTGACTCCTGCTCCTACCATTGAAAAGTAGTTTAAAATGATCAGAGGACCAACACTCAATATAAATAAAACTGTTCAACTTATAAGCTTCACTTTTACGCCCGTGCATACAACCCCTCATTATAATCCATTTTCGCTTCTAACAGTACCGAACTTTTTTTCAATCTATACATTTGGGGAAGTACAAGGAGCAAAGCTTCCAGAAAAAAAATCACGTATTTTATTTAAGCACATGAAGTAAATAAATCTCCAACCTTACAAACATTGGCATTGTTTTTCTTTACTAATCACTGGCTTCATAAATCAAATGCCGCTAAGTGGGAATTTCTATTTATAAATTTAATTGTCAGCAAATTAATGTTACAATTTGCCTCCAAAAAATTGAATTATTTATTAAAAAAATCATATCAGCTTGTAGTATATTTTTTTTCTACGAAGACACTCTTTTCTGATGCTAATACCAATAATATATTACAATAAAGAAAACTGTGTCAAGCAGTAATTTCTAACAAATATGATGGTTTATGAAGATAAATACTGGTAGAGGTTCAACACTAGCAGACACAAAAATAACCAAAATGCACACACGACCACATATCCCCCCAACACACAAACTTGCACCAATAGACAATTTAACAATCATTACGGGGCGCACGGACCATGCCGTCGCATTACACTATCAATACCCAACATTAAAAAAAAAAGCAAGAAAAAAAAGCTTTATCTACTCGTTATATCACATCATCCAGTCCTTTACAGTTTACGCATTAACTTTGTTCAAGACAAATTTGATCTGTTTTTATAGATTTATATAATATTTATGTGGATATTTATGGGGAATATAGTTTATTTGTTTAGAAGATACATTGAGTCGATAGTTTAGGGCATACTATTTCACCTGCTGGTTTAGCTAAGAGATAAACAATGTTGTTGCCACCTACCGGGTTCGGAAAAATTATTAACTCATGTACTATAAATGCTTAACACCCTTCAAATAGTTCTCAAAGTTGCTCCTCTTTATAAAAATAACTATTCCACTTTATACCTTCACCGTAATGCCGGTGTATACACATTCCATTTTCTTATTTAAAATCCCTGAGTGTTTACTTTCTATACATATTTACTTAAGGGCAGTTTGTATCGCAATCGATCCAAAGCAATCACATATATCATGTAACCACGTAAGGTAAATAAATCGTACGCCTAACAAATATTTTCTATTATTTTATTTTATCACAAATCACTTGTAACTAGGGCTGTCAATTTTGTTGAAAAATGCTGCCCGGGTACCCGTCCTAATTTCGAACGGGTACCCGGGTTACATCGCATAATTTTCCCCGTCATGACCACTTTACTATGCAACCTAGCCACCTTCAATGCACCTTATTTCACACAGTAACCACACGGCCGACGTCTAAAAGTAACGTCCCGTTATTTTGGTCAATTTATACCCCCCCCCCGCCATTGTCACGAAAACTTAGAACAAAGATTTGCAGCCCCCACCCCCNCCCCCCCCCCCCCTTGTCACGAAAACTTAAAACAAAGATTTGCAGCCCCCCCCCCCCCCCCCCCCATAAAAGACGTACCTCCTTTTTGAAAATGAGCATTTGTGAAATACCTTTATTGTCACTTAAGTTTGTATTTAATGTGAAGTTGAACTCTATTAAATCGATACATGTGTAAATCCATGTAAATAGTCAATAAATAAATTGTAAGCATTCAAGTTTTTAAGTGGATCTTTCATTTTAAGTTGCACGTTTTGATGTGACGTCACATTTCTAAAACACACACCCCCTTCGTCACAAATGTATGATCGCCTCCTCCGTAGGTGCAAAACGTCATTTATGGATGGCCTCTTACCCCATCTTAGACTGTTAGTAACTAATTTATTGACTTTTAAAAAATTACAAATTTTGGGGTATTATTTTTTTTTAAATTTGGAGGCATACGTGGTAACGAACACGCAAAACACAATCGAATGGGGGGCGGAGGAGAGGGGGTAGATAAACAACGTCTACAATCGGAAATCTTATGTCGGCGTATTTCAAAGTAACCTTGATGTCAAAGCAGGGATGTTTTTATTAACAAAACCAAACACGGCTTCATTCATTTTTTTCTATGCAGTCCCGCCCCACGGCAGACGATTTACCCATTTGAAATTGTTAGTAACTGATTAATTTATTAACTTTAATTACTGACAACCTTGTACATCAGTTTTTGTAGGTCAACACGTGTTAATGAACACAAGAAGCACAAGCGAATGAAAGGGGTGTGGGTTATATGAATGAAGGGAGGAGAGGGGGGTAGATAAACAACATTAGCTAGTATCAATCGACGTATTCAAAAGCGAAGTTACTGTCAAAGAAGGGATTTTTTTTTACTAACAACAGTCACTTTTATCTCTAACATTATTATTTTTGGCAGGTGTTTTTTGTTTTCCTTATCTATAAGATTCTTTTATTACGCCAAAACCTTTTTGTGTTTGTGATTTCTGTTTCACTTTGAGAGAAAAAGATGTATCAAAATACATTTCCCGTTGACAGATATTTCTCCTTAGATGTAATTTACAGCATTTATTTCAAACAAACATTTTCATTTGAAAAATTATATTAAAAAAAATAATAATAATAATAAAAAAAAAAGCCGAATAAAAGAGCCGAAGTTTGGCCTCAGTTGATATAGACATTGAAGTTACATTTTCACGGGTACCCGGGCGGAATTTTACTACCCGGGTCATCAGATGGCAACGGGTACCCGGGTCCCGGGTACCCGTTGACAGGCCTACTTGTAACTTGCATCAAATGCGATTCCATGTGCATTTTTCTATTTGTAAATTTAATTAATGTTATTAATTACCTGTATAACGATTTTATTCCATCCGATATTATAAGTAAGTGTATAAAAGCTTTGATAATTCTTTGAAAAGTTTGATAATTCATTTTCTTCATATATTTCTACAGTTATTTGTCAAGGATTGAACTTCAAATTTAATCTTAAAGTTCATCCCAAGTTATGCTTAAAAGAATGTCAGCGGTGGCTAAGTTCAAATTTGTTAGACCCTGATTTGGGTGATTTCATTATTGTAATATACCCTTCCAAATTTTACAAAGGTTCCCCGCTATATAAAGGTAAATGTCGACAACTAATACAAACATAATCTCATACATACACACAAACACATGAACACACTCGCACTAATACTTATTCACACATAACACATATTTTACGGCGCGAAACACCACAAGCAATGTTAATCTTGAAACCAAAATTATTAAGATTTAACACCTATTCTACATTTTCAATTTTAAAAAATCGAGTTACCTCGCATAGAGAACACTGACACACGGACTGACTGACTGACACGTTTAGACGAAATATATATATATCTATCTATACTAATAAAAAGGAAAGCCCTGACTGAAACACTCACTCACTCACTCACTCATTCATCACTAATTCTCCAACTTCCCGTGTAGGTAGAATTATGAAAATTTGGGAAGTTGTTGGGTACCCTATCACTACGAAAATTGGCGAAAAAGAATTTTGAAAATCTCACTCATGTGGGGCGGGGGCCCAAAAACTTTTTTTGCCTACATCACTAATTCTCCAACTTCCCGTGTAGGTAATAACTTTAGGAAGTTTTTGAGTTCAGTCTCCCGATGATAATTGGCGAAAAAGAATGTTAAATGCCAACTCATAGAAGCACGGGAGCCGAAAAATAATGGGGCCCCATAAAACTATTTTCCCCCTTATATGAGCTATTTACAAATTGCAAATCATTAATTTCGCGTAAAGTTTGAAGCATGAAACTTTGTAAATTTTTTGAGTACATGCATCCGATGATAATTGGCAAAAGAGAATGATAAATTTCCAACTAATGGGGGCCGGGGCCCCCAAAACATTTTTTGTCTTTATAAGAGCTATATAAAAATTTAAAATCACTAATTCTCCTATTTCCCATATGGGTAGAAGCATGAAACTTTTGAAATTTTTTGAGTACAAGCTCCCGACTATTGGCAAAAGGAATGTTAGAATTCCCTCTAATTGGGTACCGGGGGCCCAAATATATTTTTCCTTATATTAAAAACAGACTTATCACTAACTCTCCAATTTTCCGTGTAGGTAGGAGCATGAAACTTTGTGTAATTTTTAAGTACCCTCTCAGGACAAATGTTGGTGTAAAAGAATTTTGAAATACACACTCATGGGGGCCGGGGCCCCAAAAACGTTTTTTTTTCTTATATGAGTTTTGTAAAAATTGAAAATCACTGATTCTCTCATTTATCGAGTAGGTAGACTCATGAAACATTGGGGAATTGATAATTACTTTTTCACGATGGTAGCAGATGAAAACATATTTTAAAATATCTCTTACTAGAGGCCGGGGGGCCAAATGTATTTTTTCCCCTAATATAAACTATATAAAAACTACACATCACTAATTCCCCCATTCTCCATTTCGGTAGAAGCATGACACTTTGCGAAGTTGTTGAGTACAATCTCCCAATGAAAGTTGGCGAAAGAGAATGGTAAATTTCCACTCAGAGGAGGCCGGGGGCCCAAATATATTTTTTTCTTATATTAAAAACCGACTCATCACAAATTCCACAATTCATCGTGTAGGTAAAAACATACAACTTTAGGAAGATGTTGGGTACCTTCAAAACGACGTAAATTGGCGTAAAATAATTTTTAAATGCACACTCATGAGGGCCTGGGCACAAAAAAACAAAAAAACAACGTGTTTTTTCCTTATACGTGATATAAAAAATTGAAAATCAATAATTCTCCTATTTTTCGAATAGGCAAACGCATGAAACTTTGGGGGTTTGTTAACTACACTTCCACGATGGTAGCAGGTGAATAATTATTTAAAACAGCCATTACTGTGGGCTGGGGGGCCAAAATGTATTTTTTTCCTATTATTAACTATATAAAAATTAAAAATCACTAATTCACCCCTTCCCCATGTAGGTTGAAGCATAAAATTTTAGGAAGTTGTTGGGTACCCTTTCACGACAAAAATTAGCGTGATATATTTTTAAAATTCACACTCATTGGGGCCGTGTATTTTTCAAATATGTGCTATATACAAATTGAAAAGCACTATTTTTCCTATTTCCCAAATAGGTAAAGCATAAAACGTTGGGGATTTTTTAAATACACTTCCACGATGGCAGCAGGTGAATAATATTTAAAATATTCCTTGGTGGGCGCTGTGGGCCAAAAATATAGGTTTTTTTATGCATTCGCTTACTTATCACTAATACTCCATCTTCCCGCAGCAAAGCGCGGGCAAATTGCTAGTATATATATATTAGTCTGTGGAAATTAACGATTAATTTCTCGATTTATCGGTAAAAATTTTTATCGATTAAAATTATTTTAATCAATAAAATAGCGATTAAAGCTTTGGAAAATCTTTTCAATGATAACACTATTTATAAATAATCGATTAATAATAAAAAAATTAGTTGCTTTTAAAAATTCTTTATTATTAAATCCTTTATATTAACTTGTGGTTTTTGAGCCGTGCGACCCACCGACCGTGCGATCGACCTTGCCGAAAAAACTTTGGATCGATTTTTAACCCACTTTCTCGTAAGTTAGCGAGCTGAAATTTTGCAGGCATATTCATGCCAATGATAAAAATGATGAATCAAAATTTCAAATCGATCGAATGGCCAGGTATTGAATTATTGAATTTTAAAAGTATTTTATTTATCTCTTTATATCATGTTAATTTTTGAGATAGAGTGTTGTGGTGCTTAATATGTTCAAGAACCTTTCATGTCGCGCAATAAGGTGCGCATTACATTGACATACTTTAAAAAAAATATTTTCACGATCTGTGCGCATTATATTAAAAATGTTTTACGAAACATAACTAGAATTTTGTATTTTCGGATTGTTTTGCCTTGCGTATTATAATGAACACCCTTATAGCTATGTCTCGTATACAAAGGATTTATAATTGATAGTGAAAAACTTGTTTTTTACGGTTTTTTATTTACGTAGAGGGAGAAAGGATTGGTCTCTTATAGATTCTTGATACATTTATTACATAAATGTTTGTTTTATCAAGTAAGCTGAAATGTGATAACTCATATATTCCCACCGGTAATTTACTAAAGATTTGGTCCCAAAAATTATGTTATTTCTATAGACGAGGCATTGGTCAATAAAATGTAAAAGGTGGACGGTCACCTCTCTCGTCATTCTTACACCAGGATCGAACATTCTAGGACGTAGCTAATTAATGCGACCATGGAAAAACTGTTCGATGTTAATTGAAAATTTACCGACCCGTCCTCTGATTTCAATGCGCCACCTGCGAGCCTAAAGATTAACGACACTCTTGATTGTTAAGTAATTATCGTCTAGCTAGTAGACCAACCTAAACTCGGGTACTGTCTGAGCAAATAATGAGAATGAGGACATGTTACGTTAAACGAAGGATATAATTTAAAACCCATTGTTTCCCTATGATTATTGTAAAAAAAGAACAAAAGCTAATGAAAAGCAATAAAAAAATTAAGAGAAAGAAAAAGAGAGAGAGAGAGAGAGAGAGAGAGACGGAGAGAAGAGAGAGAGAGAGGAAGAGAGAGAGGGGGAGGCAGGAGATACCGGAGAAAGATAAAGGGCGGAATAGAGAGAGAGAGAGGGAGAGAGAGAGGGAGAGAGAGAAAATGGCAGGAGATACCGGAGAAAGATAAAGAGAGGAATAGAGAGAGAGAGAGAGAGAGAAAGAGGCAGGAGATACCGGAGAAAGATAAAGGGAGGAATAGAGAGAGAGAGAGAGAGAGAGAGAGAGAGAGAGAGAGAGAGAGAGAGAGAGAGAGAGAGAGAGAGAGAGAGAGAGTTAGAGAAATTATCTTGACATTTCTTTATCTTTCAAGTGAAATCCCTTTGTTTAGATCCCAGCTTGGACTTTTACTGCGTTAACCATTTTTAATTATCACAAGCAAATCTTAAATTTTACTGATAAAGTTGTTAACCTATTTTTTTTAGATAATCTTTAGGTTAACAACCGACACCGTTTTATTCAACAAACCCATCCCCTCAAAAAAGGCCTCGGTTAGGACCAGAGCAGCCAGCGCCACCTATTGGATAGTGTTATACATTATTTAGCCTATTAGTCTGCCACAGGCCTAGCCTCCATTATTATGTCTAGCTCGGTGCAATGAGTCAAAGGGCGCGTTTCTGTTTCTGTTACAATACCGTCAGTTCAAGACCCCATATTTGAAGAGGTAATTCGTAAAGCGATGTTCCTTTCTCACAAAGGTAACCAGACTCTTGGCGAATCAGTTATTACCATCGTTTTTTTTCAGGGCTGCTATAGTCATAAAGTACAACTTTGCAGAAAATTTGTGTAATCCCCTAAAATATAATGTGTATGCAGAACTCAACATACCTTTACCTATATACATAGATATGTAATTGTGAAAAAATACCGTATTATTATAAAAACTATGTTGTTCTGGGGCGCCTACGGCACCCACTTTTTTTTTCAAAAGCCCAAGTAACTTACGTGACTGCTATTGATGCGTTCGAATCAGTGTATCCGACAAGTAAAAATTGGTTTGTGAATGAGTTCAATAAAGAGAAAAATAAGCTCAAGCAATAACATCATATATTATTTTACGGTGAGAAATAGCAAAGGCTCTGTTAATCTTGAAACCAAAATGATTATGATTTTTTCATCTATATTTTAAATTAAAAAATATGCTGATTATGTCCCTTAACATTACAGAATGACCTGGGCTGTTAAATTGTTTATTCTATGAACGCAATGTAAGTAAATCATGTTCATGTAGGCTAATATCTGCAATAGGTGCTCATCATTCAAATAAAACTATGCGTTCAGTTTATACGAGTAATATACAGTGTCTTCCTTATTTCAGTGCAGAATTATGAATTTCAATTCCTTTAAAGACAAAATTGAATTGAGGAAACAGTCAACAATGTCCTGCTTATTTATTATCACATCAGATATTTAAAAAAAAACTTGAACAAAGATGTTGAACCAAAAAGTACTTCAAATTAATTAAGTTATTTTTTTTTTAGTTTAGAGATGACGCCAATTTTAAAACAGGGGTCAACCTCGCAGCACACATTGGATAGTCTTACGACGTTTTGAATAATCTCGTCGCTTTCAGTCATTTTCGGAATCCCTTAGAGTCAATTTAGATTTGATTTTTAATGTTTTTGAGGATTACTGTAATACTTCATTTTGATTGACTACAAGTGCCTTATCGATAACGTCTCTAAATCCCTACGAGAAAAGTCGCGCCCACGCTTTCATTGGTGACGTCTGCTCACGGTTTATTGGCTTTGGACTTTCAAGATGTAGACATCCTGTCATTGTTTAGCCGTGACATGAAACTTTGGCGCGTGTTAGAAAACAATCGACCTGTAAACAGCTCTATTCCGTTAACCCCTTAATGAAGTTTATAATTGCTTGTAACGAGCTATTGCTGTAAGTCGTGCATCGAGTTTGCCGCTCGCTATTGTAGGCAGAGATGTCTGGCTGGCGTCATGAATTTCTTTGATAAGGATCAGTGGGTTGGATATCATTGGAGGAATGCTCCTGTCACTGATCGGCTAGAAGTTGTTTAGAGATTATATTACAGTTCAATGACTTCGTTTACATCTGCATGAATCAAAACGATTCTAGGATAAATATCTTGTGAAATGTTTTTTTAAATGTGGAAATTGCATTGACTGATTTTTTTATTATGGCTCTAACTGCAGTGAAGTCTTCGTTGCGCTCAATGCTAGGTATGGAGTTTAGTTATCTTATCTTATCTGTAAAAGACGCCCCTTCTATATAGAAGATTATTGCGTCCTACACTACCTATCCATGGTTTATGTCTAGTCCTGAATTCTTATTAGAGATTCTAAAATGTTGGTAAATGTTGTCTTTCCTGGTTTCTTCGGACAACCACGTGCGAAATCCGGACGGGAAGAACGAGAATGTGTATGAACGAGATGTGTATTAACGAGATGTGTATGAACGAGAATGTGTATGAACGAGAATGTGTATGAACGAGAATGTGTATGAACGAGAATGTGTATGAACGAGAATGTGTATGAACGAAAATGTGTATGAACGAGAATTTGTATGAACGAGAATGTGTATGAACGAGAATGTATATGAACGAGAATGTGTATGAACGAGATGTGTATGAACGAGAATGTGTATGAACGAGAATGTGTATGAACGAGAATGTGTATGTGTTTGTTCTTGAATATGGAATGAGAAAACTGTTTTCATCTCTATGTCTTCTCTGAGGGTTGTGTGAAAATATCTTTGTGTAGCATTTCCAAAGTTAAAATTAGTTGCCGTATGTATTATTTCTATTTTGATCTTAGTTTTTCTATCAAGGTTTAATGATTTAACTAATGGTTTTATCCTTGTCAGCTTAGAATATATTGCTCTGGTTTACAAATATTTTCTTTGATGGATGGGTCTCACACACAAGATGCATATTCTAGTAGAAGTCTTAAATAAGTGAGTTAGCATTTTAGTATTGTATTCTAACTAGTGTATTACCCGGCATAAATTACGGAAGTTTTCAATTTCAATTTTTGTAACTGTCCCCTTTGCCTCAGAGCCGTACAGTAAATAATCAGAAAATGTAGAGACGAACAGAGAAAAATCAAATATCATTTTCTTGTTGAACAAGAGTTTTTTTGTTTTTTTTTGGTGGAGTAATTTTTTCTCAAGACTTTCTTTTTAGCGGTGCGCTTTCTAAAATCTAGTGTTACAAGAGGACACACATAGCAAATTATATATTTTGATTACATCCCAAAGTTTTGTTTGATTTTTAATTACTTCATTTACATGACTATTCCATGATAATTTCTCATTTATTATTACTCCTAAGAAGTGCTTAAAAAAAAAAACGGTGCGAAATACATTAAATTTTAGTCTGTGGAAAGAAGGTGCCGGAACGTTCTGCTAGGTATAAACAACACTAATCCTAAGCATTTTGCATCTTTAGTTTTTTTTAGTTGTTTTCCATTCGCGTCACTTTAAAAAATTTATTTGTTTATATTTCTGTGTTAATCTTAACAGTTAAAACTTTTCCGTGTGGAAAGATATACTCCAGTTAATTTCCCATTTTATCAATTTATCTAGGTCATTTTGTTAGATTTTGCTATCTTTTTCTAATTTAAATGTTCTTAAAATTACGCGATCATCAGCACATAATCTTACTTTTGCTCCTGTTGAGATGTTTTTTGGGTAATTCATTTATATAAATTAAAAAATAGTTGTGGGCTTAATACAGTTTAGGGTGGAACCCCTGAGTTAACCGTTTTTGGTGCTATTCATTAATTCTTGCAGTTTATTCTCTAACCAAAAAGATGTTTGGATCAAATGATGTACTCCAAAGTAGTTAAGTGACTTGAGTAAAGTAAAGCGTTAAACTTTCTCAAATGCTTTTGAGAAGTCTAGTAATATTGTATTTATTTCATTATTATTGTCTAAGTCTTATAAAAGATCATCTATTAAACTAATTAATTGTATTTCCAGTGATCTGCTTTTTCCTAAAGCCATGTTTATGTGGGCATAAGAGGTTATATTTGTCTAGGTGATTATCTATTGTACGATATATTATGTGTTCTAGTAATTTACATGTGAAACTAGTAACTGATACAGGCTTATAATTACCATAGTCTGTTTCATTACCTTCTTGAAAGGGGGGGAAGGAATTCTATTTTCCAGTGAATTTGGTGCATTAATGAAAACATTGATTTGGTTGGTTCCTTTCAATAAATACACGTTAACAAAATTCTAATAAGCTCATTGTAAGTTAGATGGTCTTATGTTTTCGTCTCCATTTTGGCGCTACTTCACTCTCCTTCAAATCGGACTGACCATCGTCTTAACGTCCGGACCCACAGCATCTGCATGTCTATCTCAACCACTTCCATACATAACATTCTCTCTCGACCTGTTAGACGTGTGCCTTTCGGTTTCTGACAATATACTGTATTTTCTTCCCAAACAGTTCGGCATTCTTTCCTGAAGTATTTACTTTTAATTTGATCACTTCTGAAGATTTCTAAAGAAGAATTAAAATTAACCAAGGAAATGTTATTTTCTAAATATCATACAACTGCTATATGCAGTGATAAAAATATATTTTTATTTAGATAATTTATGAAATGGAAGTTTTAAAACACATTACACATGTACGTTTCCTAGGAGTTGATACAAAAATAAATATGGTAATTATATTGCTGTCCATTTTTCCTTATGTAATCGATATGATCATTGTTACTTTAAAATAAGCGAGAGCATTACATCTAGAGCTGCTGTGGGATAACTATTGTAATTAAAGATTGAATGTTTCAAATATATATATAAACTTTTCTAGTACAATAGTTGTAAAAATTTTGTGGACAATAGACATTATTGTTATTTAATTGGAAATTAACAATTAGATCTTCATATTTAACTAAATTTAAATTGATAAAAAATTATATAAGTACGTAACATCTTACATAACTTTGTATTAACTGGTCTTTTCCGCCTTCTTTTTTGTATGATACACGCAACGTAGCCTTAACCTACCCAAAAGCTTTGCTGCTGATGCTGATGGTAACATCTTTGGTGATCTACTTTATGACCCAGCACACTGACCTCATCTACGTCACTGGTCAAACAGGACGAGGGCCACTCAGACTGACCGTCAGTCGATTATGGCAAAACCTGGATTTCGGGGTGATGGAAAAATTGGGTGTCCAAAACTCCAATTCGACCAGCAATGAAAATGAAGATGAAAACATCGACTTACTTCAGTGTGTTTTCCCGCACGTCAACCCTTACGATAAAGATATTATGAAGATTTCCGGCCTCAAGAAGAAGACGCTCACCTGCATTGGCCACACCCCCGATCTGACTTACCTGGTCGGGGCAAAATTAGTCGTCAATAAAACGAAGGTCAAGGAATTTTACGGCGAAGAAAATGTGACGTGTCAGTACCAAGAAATATTTCGGAATAAGCACGATGACCTGAAAGCGGTTTTCGGTAATTGGAGTGTTTCTTTTCTGGAAGAGATTGAGCTGCCAAACACAGCCGAGTTTATTCGCGTTATATGTTACAACAGCCTGAGAAAGAACATTTCCAACACCTACTATGATACCATTCCCAGACGGAAAGAATATGACGAGCTTTCTTCCATACTTTTAAAGAAAAGAGATAAGATATCATCACCGAAAGAGTCGTTGAGCGTCATTATGATCGGGTTCGACGGCGTTTCAAGGTATCACTTTCTGAGGTCGATGCCAAAAACCTACAGATTTTTAATGAACGATCTCAAATCTTTCGACATGGCCATGCACACGCAGATGGGGAAGGACACATTTGAGAACTACCTCGGAATTCTCACGGGAGAGTCTTATCAAAACACGAAGAGATGGTGGGACTTCTCCAAGTTCACGGATGCCTTCGATCTGATCTGGCAGTCGTTTGAGAAGGCCGGGTATCGAACCCTTTACACCGAGGACAACCCGACTGGGACCGGGTTTCACTACCAGAAGAAAGGCTTCATGTTAAGGCCGACATCTTATTGCAGTCGTCCGATTGCTTTAGCGATTCGATACGATCCAGAGATTTTCAAAGCAAGTTACCACTGCGTTGGTAATGAGCCGGAATTGGTTTTTCATACCAATTATGTTAAAAGATTTTTTGACACTTTCCCTGACAGTCCACTATTTTCATTCACCTTCCTGACAAAACTGACCCATGACGAAATGACGAATCTCAAGATGGTGGATGATCATCTCTTCAATATTTACAAAGAATATCAAAGTCTTGGACATCTGAACAGAACGCTATTGATAACGTTTTCAGACCACGGACCTAGAACAGGATCGATTAGATCTAGTTTTAATGGCATGGTCGAAAGTCGGACACCGTACGCTATCTTTACATTACCGAAATGGTTTCTTGAAAAGTACCCAGATGTTGCTAAAAATTTACAAACTAACACTGGGCGGCTAACTACACATTTCGATACTCACGCGACGTTACAGGATCTAATGTACTTCAAGAGTGCCGGGGAAATTCCTCTGAAACCAGGTAAACATGGAATAAGCCTCTTCCGTGAAATCCCTAAAAACAGAACCTGTGAGGATATTCCCATACCACCAGAGTTTTGTCTGTGCAACCAGAAAGCCATGGAAACTATTGATGTCCATTCCCACCTAGCCAAAACCCTTGCAGATAAAGTTATGGGTTCATTATCTTCAAAAATTAACACGACGCTATGTTCTAATTTGACCATCGATAAAATACTACAAGTCACACTGACGAAATTAACAAAAGTTCTCTCGAAAGAGAGCAAAGCCAAACAATTATATAAAGTCCGTGTGCAAACTGTTCCAGGAAAAGGTATTTTCGAGGCCACTGTTTTCGTCCAAACCGATAAGGGAAAACTGTTAGATTCTTCTGTCAAAGCGAGTAGTGTGGATGTTGGCGAGGTTATTGAGAGAATGAACATGTACCGTGGCCAAGCCGAGTGCGTGAAGGACGCTAACCAGCGACTCTACTGTTACTGTAAAGTTCCTTTTGAGAAAGAAGATGAATAGAGGAATGAGAGTTTAAGTAAATAAATATTACTTTACTATCTGAGACAATGTGTAAAAAAACATGTGGATGAGTTCTGAATATCACTACACATTGATATTCTTAAAATTTATGATAAAGATGCATTATCGAACTGGTTGGCCGAATTGAAGGAATTATTGCCAAAAATTTGACCTGCCCAAAGTATTATTGATATGTAAATTAAATTTATGTTAACGAGTTTTTAGTTCGCCACCAATAGTTTAATACACGATTTATAATCTAATTATTTAAATACCACGCTACTTTACAACAGTAACTGCATTGCCATTTTGTGTAAATATTAATAATTAAGTAAAAATTACATAATTATGGACGTGAGACCTAGAAACTAATGACAACAACTAATATCAAGCTGCAGGCATTTAAAAAAAAATGCATGAGAACAAAGTACAAATGAATATGTCAGGAACAAAATAAAACGATTTTAAAAACATTTAAGAAAATATGGATGGCATGGCTCGGTCTGATACTGCGACATGATACTCTGATAAAAAAGCAGCCAAAATACATACAAGTGACTGGGAGTGTAAGGCAGAAGACCGATCTACGTGGCGCACAGTTGTCAAAGAGGGCGTCATAGTAGCCGAGGAGCGAAGAATGGAGGAGGCTGCAGACAGAAGAGCTAGGAGAAAGGCCAAAACATTTGGAAGCACAGAACTCGTGTGTAAAAACTCTGGCAAAGACTGTCACTCAAGGATAGGATTGCACAGCCTCTCGAGAAAATGCAACCCAACCCAACGGTGATGCACCATCGTCTCGCGAGACGGAAGGATGCCGAATATACTCTGACAAAATTTACCCTCAAGGCACGGTAGAAAGGGGCTATATCACACAGAATGGGACTGCAAAAAGCTTTTAAATAAAAAAATAGAAGGGGGCTAGCGAAGAGGTCTACAATGGAAATGCTGGCTTGACCACATAGAGGAATGGACAAGGAGGGGATTGAGTCAATTATTGGCCGCCACTCAAGATAGGCAACTGCGGAGATGTTTATATGTGGCTGTGTCAATGCGCTCATTTCATCGACCGCAACGGTCACGGCAGTGATTATGATGAATAATTACATGTATTTTTTTTGTCAAATGCCAAATTTTCGGTACATATAAATTCAACGACAATGAAAACTATTGTGCTCTATGCACTTTCTCAAAATATATCTGACTCAACATATAGTTAGAAAGAAACTATACATATTTGATATAATATAACAATTTTAATAGTACAATATCAGTGCATGAAATCATAGCATTCACTATTATTAAAACCTTGAATTAATAGGTCGTCTTGTTACAGTGCTGTTGTTGAATTTTGAGAACTTTCGTAGGTTGGCTAAGTGAAAAAGAAAGAAATGTATGTTTTAATTGGTCAAAGGTAGGTCATTGATCACCGAAACCAGTGTTGCAAGCAACTCACAGACTGTGTGGCTGCTGAGACTCTAAGGACGCGCCTTAACATGACACTGCTTTTGGGGACGAATCACATAGCCTCTAAATATGTCCAAGACGTGGCTTATATATA
>MUZC01002197.1:0-13319 GCA_002072015.1 Radix auricularia
ACAAGCTAAACACATATCATCATATCTAAGGCCTACATGACCAACAAGCTAAACACATATCATCATATCTAAGGCCTACATGACACACAAGCTAAACACATATCATCATATCTAAGGCCTACATGACCCACAAGCTAAACACATATCATCAGATGTTCTCCACCAGATTGACAACATAGCGAATTTCTCTAATCCACGTTTTTGTCGATGTTTTAACTGAGGAGTCAATGACGTCACACGAAGAAGCCAAAGACACAAGAAACGTAATTCATGCGTCAAACTTAATTTGATGATTTATGGAACCTTTCTTGTTCTTACGCCATATCCCTCCCGCCACATGTCACATTTTTCGTCTACAATGTTGTTTGAACAATATGTTAACATAGAGTCAATGACATAGAGACACTGACATAGAGACAATGACATAAAGAGAATGACATAAAGAATGACATAGAGACACTGACATAGAAACAATGACATAAAGAGAATGACATATAGAATGACATAAAGAGAATGACATAGAGACACTGACATAAAGAGAATGACATAAAGAATGACATAAAGAGAATGACATAGAGGCAATTACATAAAGAGAATGACATATAGAATGACATAAAGAGAATGACATAGAGACAATTACATAAAGAGAATGACATAGAGACAGTGACATAGAAACAATGACATAAAGAGAATGACATATAGAATGTCAGGGAGAATGCCTATTAGAGAATATTGTCTACTCACCCGGCCCTCTGAAGACTGCGCCATTGACAGCAGCGAGTAGAGCCACAGAGATGGCAATGGTGAGACACAGACGCGACATTTTGTTCAACTCTCTGACAGATGAAGTGAGGCAAGTATCTCAAAGTTACAATTAAATACTTTTTTCCTTAACAGCAGAGTCCGCTTTGAGACAACCCTGATACAAGAGAGCTCCGATTTATTGACGTGTTTTAGATATAGGAACTCCTTTCTCTAACGAGTTTTAGATGCAGTCATCAAAATGTATTGTAACAATGTCAAATGTTGACTATAACATTCTCGAGGAACATTAGAAAGTACATGTAATAATATTTGTAAAAATTTGTTTAGAAATAATTTTCAAGCGGGTTCAATTTTAATTCAGTTGGGCCATTCGTAATTTCAATTATTTTCTATGACGTAATCCAGAAAAAATATGGCGCGAAGTAGCATCAATCGTGCTTCTTTCCTGACATAATCAGTCTTCCATGACATAATCAGTCTTCCACGACATAATCAGTCCTCCATGACATAATCAGTCATCCATGACATAATCAGTCTCCCATGACTTAATCAATCAGAACACTAAGCTGAAAGACAAATAAAGTGTTATGTAATAAAAAATATATTTAAAAAACAAATTATTCTGCTTTTAAACAGGACCCAGACTTCTCCATAACTAGGAATGAACAAATGTTCAGCTAATAATCATCAAAGATTTGAACCAATGAATGTTAATAAATGTAGGTTTCTGCATGTCCCCCTGTGGTTTGCTTATAAAGAATGTCTTTTTAGGAGCGATTTAAGTGGTTTAAAAACGTGTGTGAGATTACCACAGGAATCAATGACAAACTTCTGTTTCACTCTATTAGAGATTATTGATGTTCAAGATTTGGGCTTAGCTCAATTAAACATTTTTATAGGGAACACGTTATGTGACAGATTGAAAAACAACATAACAAATTGTGATATGTGACAGATTGAATAAGAAGAAAGAAAACAAAATGTGATGTGTGACAGATTAAATAAGAAGAAAGCATAACAAATATTAGTTTAATCATTACAATTAACCTATAATAGGCGTAGTAATAATAATAAAAATATATGATAATATTTATGAAAAAGTCTTGTCGCAATATTGTTAGCAATTGCTATAAAAACACATAAAAGTTTTCTTTCTTCCCGTCGGGAATTCATGCGTGCAATGGGTTGCCTGAGGAAACCAGGAAAGTCAAAACTTCATCATCATTTAAAACTCTAATAAGAGTGCAGGGTTGGAGACATACCAGAGATAAACGTAGGACGCAATAATCTTTTGTATAGATGGAGCGTCTGTGTAAGATAAGATAAATTTTTTAAAAAGTAAAAACATAAAAGATGAATATCGTGGTTCTTGATTTAAGATTTGAGTTTAGCGCCTATGAAGTGATTGGTCAAAATATATAATCAAGCACAGTGGACACAGTAAGTTGATACAGTTAACGGACACACAGTGGAAACAGCTATTGGACACAGTTTGTTGACACAGTGGACACAGTAAGAGCACACAGTTAATAGACACAGTAAGTGGACACAGTTTGTGGACACAGTAAGTAGAGACATTTAATAGACACATTAAGTGGACACAGTTAGTGGAGACAGCTACTTGACACATATAGTGGACACAGTTAGTGGACACAGTTAGTAGATACAGTTAGTGGACACAGTTAGTGGATACATTTAGTGCACACAGTTAGTGGATACAGTTAGTGGACACAGTTAACACATTTAGTGGACACAGCGGACACAGTTAATGGACACATTTAGTGGACCCAGTTGTGGACCCAGTTAATAGATACAGTTAGTGGACACAGCTAGAGGACACAGTTAGTGGACACAGCTAGTGGACACAGTTAGTGCACACAGTTAATTGACACAGTTAGTGGACAGAGTTAATTGACACAATTAGTGGACACAGTTAATTGACACAGTTAGTGGACACAGTTAATTGACACAATTACTGGACACAGCTAGTGGACACAGTTGACACAATGGACACACTTGGTCGACACAGGTTACAAGTAATAATAAAGTCACTGGCTTACATTGCCATCAGAAGTAGGCACAAGAAACTATTGTGAAATATTTGTTAAGTTCATATTTCACTTTTGAGAACCACGATTCTCCACCCAGAGAAAATCCAAAAAAGATTGATTCACGTAACATATCTGAACTTTAATTTGAGCCCGATGGTTTAAGAGGAAATCTAGTTTCTGGAGATCAATAGTATTAGCTGTTTGTTAAATAACATTTCGACAATTGAATTCGATTTTTCTATATAATAATATATCGTCAGCATATTTTACCGTATTTAGAGCTGAGTACAGTAAAATAGTATTTACCTTGCTGTGTAAGAAAATTTACCTCGAAATAACAGATGTTTTACATAATATGACATAATATTTCCTTGGACTTAAAAAAATTGTAACACTGAAAGCAACACATTTTTAATATAATTTTTTTCGTTTTTTCATGAAGGTGTTAACTTTAGGTTGTATCAGGCGCATCGTTGTTCTGGTGTCAGTGAATTTGTCAAGTTATCCAGTTTCCCACTGATTCTCTCAATCCAAGCACAACCAGACGTCCTACCGCTTTTAATTATAACGGGGATATTATTAGCCTTATATACACAATGTTTATTTAACGATCTACACTGCAATTTGTCAAGTGAATTCCGTGTGAAACAACATCCAATGAGATGCACCCAGCTATCGCAGGGTTACTCCCTCTTCAATTAAAAAAAAAATCAGGTAATAAAAATATTTTTAAAAAAGTTTTTAAGATACCACGTTTTGTGAACTAAAAAGAAGAAAATAAATTTTTTCTTGGGCTATGTTGGAACTTCCCTTCCCCTGGGCTGAGCCAGAACTGTTTTGTTGGATGCACATTGTGGACATTTTGTACATACACACTCTTACACACCAAAATATTTTCGAACTGAAAACGTCGGGCGCATTCGGCTGAAATTTGGTCTATTAATGCTATTACATTAAACTTTTCAGTTTCAAATTCCTCCACAGTCTATATATGATACGCCCCACGTTTTCAGTTCGAAAATATTTTGGTGTGTAAGAGTGTGTATGTACAAAATGTCCACAATGTGCATCCAACAAAACAGTTCTGGCTCAGCCCAGGGGAAGGGAAGTTCCAACATAGCCCAAGAAAAAATTTATTTTCTTCTTTTTAGTTCACAAAACGTGGTATCTTAAAAACTTTTTTAAAAATATTTTTATTTTATACTTTTTAGTTCAAATTTAATGTCTTTAAGACATGGGAAATAACTAAAAAAATGAAAATTCCCTGGTTATGTTACTTCCCTTGAAATTTTCATGTTAATGACGTCATACATCTTTATTTTTAGTATAATTACTATAATTAAGTAGAATTGAGTACTATAATTAATGAAATATTAAATTGTCATGTGAATCAAGTATGCATGCAAAATTTCATCAAAATTGGATGATCAGAAGTGGTTCAAAAAAGGAATTCAATTTTTGCCCCGGACAGACAAGAAAGCAAACTAATAAAAACGTGGTAATAATAAAAAAGCATCCCATTTAGCCAAATATTTTACCTGAAAGTTCAAAGTTTGCTCCCTTTTTGTCACCTCTGGGCTGTAAGTGAGTTTCTTCATTTCAAAAGCCAGATCTAATAATCATAGGCTGAGGGTGTCACTCGCAGACTTGAGTTTTTAATTAAACAACCCGTAAAAACAAAGTTTTCGACTACAAATCCCTTATATATGAGTCAGAACTAAAAGTATTGTTTATGTTCCGAATAATATGCTCCGCGCGACAAACATTTACAGACTGAACGTGACTGAAGTCCCCTTGCTGTAAAAATGTGGGGGTGGGGGGGTCACCGATGGCTGGAATGAACGCCAGCAACAGTTAGAGCTGAACAATAGCAGACGTCGACATCGTATTTCATAGAGATAAAGTGTAAAGTGCATTAATTTTATTACGGTGCATGCTGATCTATCGAACGCCTCCACAGCTGGCGGATAGGGGAAAGCCCACCAGATATGGAGGGTACCGGGAAATAAAATACCCGGGTGGACCAAAATCAGCCTTACTGCCTTGTAGGAAGTGGAGGGATCTACAAAGGCTAGGGACCCAGCCTGAACAAAGGCTGCTTCCCTTTTAGATGTGAGGGGCAACCTCCCAAATGGTTGCGCGCAAGGCCAACAACCCTGCCTTGAAATAAAAATACAAAAACACATTCGATCGATCTGACATTTTGAAAAAAAATGTGTAGTTAGGTAACACGTGTCTATGTGCAAAAGTTCACCTCAATATCATCACGGGAAGGGGGTCATTTTTACTTTTGTTTTTTGCCCGGCGGACCACGACAAGACGGTGAAGTTAATATATGAAATTTAAAAAGCTGTTCAATATTCTGAATTTGCTTAAGTAGAACATCTTTCACGCCTACGGAAAAAAGTTTTCTGTATTTAACTTTAAATACGGTCAGATGTCTTGAGTGTACTTAATGTTAAAGAAGAATCAAAGGCAATGGTTAAGTTGGGTTTTAATAAATAACTATCGCTATTGATTTAAATAAACCAGCTTTCTAGACTATAACTTGAATGTTGAAAGCGGTCTTCAGCGTCACAAAGTAATGTACATCTATGTAATATAGACTATAACTTGAACGTTGGAAGCCATCTATAGCGTCACACAGTAATGTACAAAGACCATAATTTTAACAAGACAATAGACATTTAAAGAATCGAAATCTTAGAAATTCGATATTCTAACTCTGATCCGTGGGAGATTCTGATTGATGTATCACAGGGGCTGTAAAATATTGTAGAAAACCTAGGTTGTTCTTGGGTTACTATCTCTATCTACTCTCACTATTTTACTCTAATCTTCACACACTAAGTTAATTATTAATCAAACACTAAAACTCCAAGACGGAATGCACAATTAAATTATGTTTAATTCCTTAACTTCTTTAACCATCTTTATTCTAACTAACACTCGTCCCTAACTCAATGTGTCCCTAACTCAGTCCCTATTCCTATCTCCGTCAATCTGTCTGTGTGTCCTGTGTGAGTCTCTCCCCGAGTCCATCTATCCATCAGTGCGCTCCCTCTAATCACGTCAGACTCCGTTCCAACCTCCACTATCCGAAAGTCAACTGTCAATTATCCCGCACCTCCCCTAGACAAGACCGGGGGGGGGGGTTGGTTTGACATAACCCGACATGGTCACTAATTGGGGGGGGGGTTCCTTTCCTCTTCGCTGCTTCGACCCGTCTCATTGTCGGCTCCTTTAATCTATTTCCCATTCTACCTGCTTCCCAATTCAAACGAGGTAACAAACGAATGTCACATTTCGCACCTCTGGCCCCCTGGACTCGCCCGTCAGACCCGTGGCACCTCAAGGGACCAAACATTCTGCACCTAACCGCCCTAAATTCGCGACAATATTTAGCTAAATAACAAAACAATTCAATCGTGAAAAACAAAAACAATTGAAGATGTTTGAAATAGATTAAATGTTTTAATTTTAACTTTGTGAAGAAAATTTCTAAGCGTTAGTTACGTCAGATCTAATGGAGCCGCCACTGATTGAATGTTGGGGATGTATTGAACCTTTTCTTTAGGGCTTTCTGTCACCGTCTTCAATAGTGGGGCCCGTACCTAAAATCAATGGCTCGTCGGGAAGTAGAATTGGTTCCTGGACAAAAACTCCTGGATCAACATCCCTGTCAGACGGATACCCCTCCACAATGACGTAGCTGTTCCTTGATTCCACACCAACATCGGTCATCAGGTTATTAACTTGGGCGCGAACAACTGGATCCTCCGTTACTACAACGTCTTGAATCTTGTCTGTGTTTCTGCTTTGATTGGTGTAGGGCTGTCGTTTGGACTTGTACTTATTTTGCTCTCTTCTTTGATTGGTTTTCTGTGGTAGTTTAGATTCATCGAAGCCGTCTTCCCCCCTACACACAACCCTAGGTGTGCAGCATTCTGGGTAGCCCGACTGGGATCTCTCGAGGTAGCACATTTTCTTGTTGTATTGGAACTTTGCGACACCGCAACTGTGGGGTCAAATAGCAAAGTGTTAGCATTCATTGAACGAGGGGTGACGTCACATTGTTTACATTCATTGAACGAGGAGTGACGTCACAGTGTTTACATTCATCGAACAAGTGACGTCACAGAATTTTTTAAAAAATGATTTTTTAAAACAAACTACATGACCTTACATTGCTACATCTTCATTTAGTAAATACTTAACTTCTATTAATGAATGTTTAAATGTAAAAACGTCAATGATGTGAGTAAAGACACAACGTTTCTCAAAAGCAGTGAAGCAAAAAGATGGTACGAGCTACAAGTAAACCACCCAAAAAGCGATACATTTTTTAAGCTCCCCCGCCAATCTCAAAACATCCTATTCAGGCTAAGGACGGGCTACAACAAACTAAGGTAGCCCATGTTCCGCAAACTTCGAATAGGAGAGAGTGAAATGTACTCTTGCGGGACAGCTGCAGAAGATGCGGAACATGTGCTGCAAAGCTGCCCTCTGTACCACCATACCTGAACAGCCATATGGCCCCAGGAAGCTACCCTCCACGATAAACTATATGGTGGACTGAACCAATTTACAGCCGCAGCGCAGTTAATCACATGTATAAGGCTTGTGGTCTAAATCCTTCAAAAGAATTTTGAGAACGCAGAAAAAGAAGAAGTAAAGACACTAACTCCCCACACACAAACACTCCCCCCCAAAAATAGTACACCAATGTCATAAAAGTACACAAATGGTACAACAGTACACCAATGGTACATTAGTAGATCAATGAAACAATAGTACACCAATGTCATAACTGTACACAAATGGTACAACAGTACACCAATGGTACAATAGTTAGTACACCAATCGTACAACAGTGCACCAATGGTACAACAGTACACCAATGTCATAATAGTACACCAATGGTACAACAGTACACCAATGGTATACCAGTACACCAATGTCATTATAGTACACCTATGGTACAAAAATACACCAATGTCACAACAGAACACCAATGGTACAACAGTACTTCAATGTCACAACAGTACACCAATGGTACAACAGTACACTAATGGTACAATAGTACACCAATGTCACAACAGTACACCAATGACACAACAGTACACCAATGTCATTATAGTACACCTATGGTACAACAGTACACCAATGATACAACAGTAAACCAATGGTACAACAGTACACCAATGCCATAGTAGTACACCAATGTCACAAAAGTACACCAATGGTACAACAGTTCACCAATGGTACAACAGTACACATATTGTACAACAGTCCACCAATGGTACAACAGTACACCAATGGTATAAGAGTACACTCTTAGTACTACACTAAAACATTGGTACAACAGTACACTACATTACCTGGTACACGCCCACCATCCAACATCACAGAAACATTGTTGACATCCTTGACCCTCCCAGATGTCACCTGGGGTGTGACCTTCTGGACATTTACCTGAAATGGGTATGTCAAGGGTCAAGGTCATTTTATTCAATTTCAACATTCTTGACATTTTATATTTTATTATGGAAAACGCAGAGTAGGAATCTATAAACGTATGCTATATAAATAAATGTATGTTGTATAAACTAAAATAAGCTATAATAAATACATATTTGCAATAATGTATGTACTTACTTGTATGTATGTATGTACTTACTTGTATGTATGTATGTACTTACTTGTATGTATGTATGTACTTACTTGTATGTATGTATGTATGTATGTATGTATGTATGTATGTATGTATGTATGTATGTATGTATGTATGTATGTATGTATGCATGCATGTATTTATGCATGCATGTATGCATGTATGTATGTATGTATGCTTGTATGCATGTGCGTGCGTGCGTGCGTGCATGTATGTATGTACGTACGTATGTATGTATGTATGAATGGTAAATGTTAAAGATATTTTCTAAATTCAATTGGACACGATCTTGACATGATATATTGACACAGCGATCAGTCATGATCAACAGCGTAATGTAGACTTGATCTATAGGAATATTTAAATTGAAATCCTTCACCATTTGCTAGGCCGGGGAAAATTTATATGTTGTTTTTTAAAGTGATAAGGATCTAAGCTTTATAATTACTGTTTTATTGATCCTAAAACCCTGATCATTTGATAAGCTGTTGAACAATACCAATACATTTAGGATAATTTACACTATTTTTGGGCGTGGATATCGTTTTTGCTTCATATTTTAGATTTTTATATATTTTATTTATCCGATCGCTGTGAAATTTGGGATTTTTAAAAGAAAATTTCCGCCAAGATTTTTATTAGAATTGTTGTTATAAGGTATCATACTATATCTGTTTCTTTAAATTTATTCCTGTCTTCTGAGATGTTTCATCGGGTGACGGGTCATCTAGTGCTATATAAATAAACACATACTCAATGACCAAGTTCTTTCAAATAATTTGATCCGCATGTTGCACGGAAACCGTTCATTGATCCATATCCACATACAAATTCCATCCTTTACATTTCTGTCAGCTGTTGTCATCCAAGATTTTTATTGACACGAGTCAATATCTCACTGCAGCTCAAGTTTCTTAATCTTGTTTGTCGAATATCTCGCTACTAACGGCTTGAGAGGCTCGTATGGCTGTATGGCTGTATTAGATGTTTGTCGAATATCTCGCTACTAATGGCTTGAGAGGCTCGTATGGCTGTATGGATGTATTAGATGTTTGTCGAATAACTCGCTACTAATGGCTTGAGAGGCTCGTATGGCTGTATTAGATGTTTGTCGAATATCTCGCTACTAATGGCTTGAGATGCTCGTATGGCTGTGTGGCTGTATTAGATGTTTGTCGAATATCTCGCTACTAATGGCATGAGAGGCTCGTATGGCTGTATGGCTGTATTAGATGTTTGTCGAATATCTCTCTACTAATGGCTTGAGAGGCTCGTATGGCTGTATGGCTGTATGGTTGTATTAGATGTTTGTCGAATATCTCGCTACTAATGGCTTGAGAGGGTCGTATGGCTGTATGGCTGTATTAGATGTTTGTCGAATAACTCGCTACTAATGGCTTGAGAGGGTCGTATGGCTGTATGGATGTATTAGATGTTTGTCGAATATCTGGCTACTAATGGCTTGAGAGGGTCGTATGGCTGTATGGCTGTATTAGATGTTTGTTGAATATCTCGCTACTAATTGCTTGAGAGGGTCGTATGGGTGTATGGCTGTATTAGATGTTTGTCGAATAACTTGCTACTTATGGCTTGAGAGGGTCGTATGGCTGTATTAGATGTTTGTCGAATATCTCGCTACTAATTGCTCGAGAGGCACGTATGGCTGTATTAGATGTTTGTCGAATAACTTGCTACTTATGGCTTGAGAGGTTCGTATGGCTGTATGGCTGTATTAGATGTTTGTCGAATATCTCACTACTAATGGCTTGAGAGGCTCGTATGGCTGTATGGCTGTATTAGATGTTTGTCGAATAACTCGCTACTTATGGCTTGAGAGGCTCGTATTTCTGTATGGCTGTATTAGATGTTTGTCGAATAACTCGCTACTAATGGCTTGAGAGGCTCGTATGGCAGTATGGCTGTATTAGATGTTTGTTTCAAAAGGAAAGATTTATTGATCTACCGGTCTTAAAATGAAATGTCTAAAAAAATTCACCGATTCTTTCATTCCTTAAAATAGATGACCTAGTTCATCCATAAACACTTATCTTACCCAAATATAAGACCAAATACAAACAAGCAAACACAAAGAAAGTCTCATCCATCCTATCAGGATTTCAGGCGTATCATGGCTTGCTGGATCAAACCAGGAAAATAAACACAGCAGCATTTAAATTTTAAATAAAAATGCAAGACTTGATGTAAATCGCGGAAAAGCGTAGGACGCAAAATCTTCTGTGTCGAATAACCGTCTCTTATAAATAAGGTAGGATGAATCCAAAATATGTAACAGAGATAAATGAACTATCATATGCTTTACCCATTAAGAAACAAAGTTTTCTATATCTTTATAAATACATACAAATACCTGTATACACAGAAACCAATACCGGTATACACATATACCAATACCTGTATAGACATAAACCAATACCTGTAAACACATAAAGCAATACCTGTATACACATAAACCAATACCTGTATACACATAAACCAATACCTGTATACACATAAACCATACCTGTATACACATAAACCTATACCTGTATACACAAAAACCAATACCTGTAAACACATAAACCAATACCTGTATACACATAAACCAATACCTGTACACACAGAAACGAATGCCTGTAGCCGCATAAAACAATAATTGCAGCCATATAAAACAATACCTGTAGCATTATAAATCAATAAATGTAGCCATATAAAACAATACCTGCAACCATATAAAACAATACCTGTAGCCATATAAAACAATACCTGCAGCCATATAAAACAATACCTGTAGCATTATAAATCAATACCTGTAGCCATATAAAACAATACCTGCAGCCATATAAACAATACATGTAGCCATATACATCAATACGTGTAGCTATATAAAACAATAACTGCAGCCATATAAAACAATAACTGCAGCCATATAAAACAGTAACTGCAGCCATATAAAACAATAACTGCAGCCATATAAAACAAAACCTGTAGCCATATAAAATATAACTGCAGCCATATTAAACAAAATCTGAAAAGCGCGTTTAGTTTATGTCATGTCTATTTTTTTGTAGATTACTTCCCTTAGACATGTATGCATGTCAAATGTCAGCTGTGTTTTAAAAAAATTGTCTAAATGACATCTGTACCTACCTTCCCCCCAAGTCTTGGCACAAGTTACTGGAGCCACAACCAGAGTCAGCGAGGCAAAGAGTCTAATGACGCAACTTCTCATCATGTCTGCCTACTCGCGTCGGTCGTCCAAGCTACAGTGCTGTCAATACAACTGTCAAGGAGCAAGTGGTTGAACTTACAACATCAATGGTCCACTACTTGCTGGACTTTGAAACAACAAATACTAAACATCTGTCAATATAGATTTTTGTTTCATGAGATAATCTGTCGATTAACCTATTTCTACAGACATCTGACAAGTTAAAGGTAAACATAGAGTCGTTAATCTACGATCTAATTACCCGGACTTTACCGACTAAAATATAAATTAAACAATAAATTAATTACAAGCCAAAAACAGCAACAAAAGAACGCTAAAGTAAAAAACACAAAACTTAAACAATGAATTAATCTATAACTAATTATTACATAAGTTTGCTATTAATTGCTTCACTTTTAGGCCAACACAAATCGTGTCGTCTGGGACACAGCGTGAGCCGCGGATTATTATAACTTACATCACCCTCATTAGTAGCTGAGTGAGTCTGGACGCGCTCTCTCTCGCTCACTGTTTCTCTCTCTCACTCTCTCTTTCTCTCTCTCTCTCCCTCTCTTTCTCTTTCTCTCTCTCTTTCTCTCTCTCACTCTCTCTCTCTCTTTCTCTTTCTCTCTCTCTCTTTCTCTCTCTCTCTCTCTCTCTCTCTCTCTCTCTCTCTCTCTCTCTCTCTNATATATATATATATATATATATATATATATATATATATATATATAGATATAGTGAGTGTGTGCTGATGTGTCCAAATTATCCTTATATTCATTAACCATATCTAACACAATGTCTGATGCTATTCACAACTTCCACAGTTCCTATGGCAGCCGTAATTTGACCAAAATAAACAATGTTTAAACATTTGTAAAAAGTCGTTTTAGTAATAATACTAATATAAATGGTTTTATGGGGAATCGGTTTGATCTCTCCACAAGAACAAAATGTTTTTATTAAGTTTTGTAGTTTATATCACGTGACATTCTTTCGTTGGGGTCGAGTACTACACTCTTAAGGCGAGCGTCATCTAGGCGGGCATCAACGTATAGGTATCTTTCCAAGGGTATTAGGTTTTCGCTATCTGAATCCCGCGCCAGGTCGGGGCACTCTTCCAGTAGGTGCTCGAACGACTCCTCGGAGTCGCCACACAATCGACAGCCAATTTCCCTTCTCGTGTCAAACATTTGGGGTTGTGTTGAGTCCTGATGTGAGTGATGAGTGTCTGATTGCTATGTTCAAGCTCCACCAAGGATTGTTCATGATCGGGTACTGCATGTACTGTTGAACCTTTCTGGCCGTGTCTCCAGAAGCCCTGCCCTCGAGCCACTTCCCCAGGAAGTTGTTTTTAAGCCACAATCTGACCCCACTGGGTCATCGAGCCATTAGGGTTGGGCTGGGCTGACCCTTCTCTTGCCAACGGATCTGCCCTTTCCGATTGCGGCACACCGCAGTGCCCAGTGATATACTGCAGAACCACTCTGACGCCACAGTAGTATTTATTGCAGGAAACAGGTATTATTGACCTTTGACACCACCACTGTGGTGGTGGTGTGACCTTTGACCTAGTATCCGGTGGTGGGTGACGTCACTTCCGTTTTCGTTTGTTTACTTC
>MUZC01002199.1:0-13048 GCA_002072015.1 Radix auricularia
ATGTATGTATGTATGTATGTATGTGTGTGTGTGTGTATGTGTGTGTGTATGTGTGTGTGTATGTATGTGTGTATGTATGTATGTATGTGTGTGTGTATGTGTGTGTGTATGTATGTGTGTATGTGTGTTTGTGTCTGTGTGTGTATGTATGTATGTATCTATCTATCTAATTATCTAGCCGTACAGCTGCCAAATTTTGTTAGTTGATGTGCTATTTTATTTTTTTAAAAATTCAATGGAAAAGACGTAAACAAGTTAAGGGTTAGCATGACCGGACGTAACAAAACAGCGAACGTTTCGGCAAAGAGCCTTTATCAACGAACATACAAGACACAAACAAAACGAAAATAAAAAAAAAAATGAAGGAACTTAGCTGCGGTGAAATCTAAAGTATCCAACAAAAATTATTTTTTATTTTTTAGTTTATTTATTGGGATAATTCAGAAAACAGAAGATCTCAGAATGGAGAATAATTAAAAAACAGAGCTATTATTATTGATTTGAAATGTGTCTCTTTGCTATAGCATTTTTATTTTACCTTATTCAAATCCTTTTGCCAATTTCGTATTATAAATTATAAGTTGAACTCAATTCTACAGGGCATCGTTAAATCCATTGTGTCGCTATATAATTAAGTGCATTAAGAAGGTTACTTAAGAGCTTAGTAAAGAGCTGACCCCAATACCTGGGGTGGTTGTAGGGTGGTATTGGCAAGCGGCTGTGACAACCTGTACCTGAATTAAGATTTGAATCATTAAACCAAAGCCGTGTCGGCTCCTTGTGGCTAAGAACTCAGTCATGCATGGTAGTTGCAGTGAGGCAATGGGGTATGTCAATACAGATCCAATTTTCTAACCGTAATCTTATAACAGTCGTCGATTTAATAAAATATTTTGCTAAACAATATTTCGGACACTTTAGTTCGAGAAAGTTTTTTTTTAAATTATATTTTAGTATCTTAATTTCTTTTAAGTATGTTAATTGACTTTGGGTTATTTTCGTAACTTGTAAATTTTGGGTTATTTAAAGTTATTTTGTAAAATGGCTTGGATAGTTAAATTTTACAAGAGACATTCTGTGACAGCCATAGAATACCAGATTAAAAAAAAAAAACGATGAGACGGCCGCAATTTTTAGCTTTGTTAATAGAGTAATAAACTTCTGTATAGATGTATGTATGTATGTATGTATGTATATAACAGATAAGATAACATAAAACAGGTATTGAAGGAGCGCCTATTTCAGAAAAGATAAGATAATACAGGTATAGAAGGTGCGTCTGTAACAAATAAGATAAGAATATACAGTTATAGAATGAGAGTCTGTAACAGATAAGATATAATATAAGATAAGATAATAAGGGCATGAACGTTTTTCTTAAAGATAGTGTCTTCATCGGTACGAATAAACAAATGTGTATCGTCTTCTCTACCTGCATTATACATCCCTTTAAGTGACGAGAGCAAATGACATGAGACAGAGAGAATGATTTGAGAAAGAGAGGTAATGAGATATGAGATAAAAAAATTAGAGGAGAGAGAGACAATGATATTAGAGAGAGAATGATGGCTAATGATATAGAGAATAAGGGCTTATGATAGAGAGAATGGGGGCTAATGTTAGAGAGAATTGGGGCTAATGATAGAGAGAATTGGGGCTAATGATAGAGAGAATGAGGGCTAATGATAGAGAGAATGAGGGCTTATGATAGAGAGAATGAGAGCTAATGATAGAGAGAATTGGGGCTAATGATAGAGAGAATTGGGGCTAATGATAGAGAGAATTGGGGCTTATGATAGAGAGAGAATGAGGGCAAATAATAGAGAAAATGAGGGCTAATGATAGAGAGAGAATGAGGGCTTATTATAGAGAGAATGGGGGCTAATGATAGAGAGACTTGGGGCTAATGATAGAGAGAATTGGGGCTACTGATAGAGACAATTGGGGCTAATGATAGAGAGAGAATGTGGGCAAATGATAGAGAAAATGAGGGCTAATGATATAGAGAGAATGAGGGCTTATGATAGAGAGAATGGGGGCTAATGATAGAGAGAATTGGGGCTAATGATAGAGAGAATTGGAGCTAATGATAGAGAGAATGAGGGCTAATGATAGAGAGAATGAGGGCATTTGATAGAGAGAATGAGGGCTAATGATAGAGAGAATTGGGGCTAATGATAGAGAGAATTGGGGCTAATGATAGAGAGATTTGGGGCTAATGATAGAGAGAATGGGGGCTAATGATAGAGAGAATTGGGGCTAATGATAGAGAGAATGAGGGCTAAGGAGAGAGAGAATGAGAGCTAAGGAGAGAGAGAATGAGGGCTAAGGAGAGAGAGAATGAGGGCTAATGAGATTGAGAATGAGGTCTAATGAGGAGAGAATGAGGGATAATGAGAGAGAGAATGAGGGATGATGAGATAGAGAATGAGGGCTAATGAGAGAGAGAGAGAATGAGGGCTAATGAGATAGAGAATGAAGGTTAATGAGAGAGAGAATGAGGGCTCATGAGAGAGAGAGAGAGAGAAAATGAGGGCTAATGAGATAGAGAATGAGGGCTAATGAGAGAGAGAGAGAATGAGGGCTAATGAGAGAGAGAATGAGGGCTAATGAGAGAGAGAATGAGGGATAATGAAATAGAGAATGGGGGCTAATGAGAGAGAGAGAGAGAATGAGGGCTAATGAGATAGAGAATGAAGGTTAATGAGAGAGAGAATGAGGGCTCATGAGAGAGAGAGAGGAGGGCTAATTATAGAGAGAATGGGGGCTAATGTGAGAGAGAATGAGGTCTGATAGAGAGAATGAGGGCTAATGATAACGAGAATGAGGGCTAAGGAGAGAGAGAATGAGGGCTAATGGGATTGAGAATGAGGGATAATAAGGTTGAGAATGGGGGCTAATGAGAGAGAGAATGAGGTCTAATGAGAGAGAGAATGAGGGCTAATGAGAGAGAGAATGAGGGATAATGAGATAGAGAATGTATGCTAATGAGATAGAGAATGAAGGCTAATGAGAGAGAGGATGAGGGCTAATGAGAGAGAGAATGAGGGCTAATGAGAGAGAGAAAGATAGAGACAGCAGTGCCAGCTTTAGGTAATTGGAGGCCCTAAATGTAATCGAAAAATAAACAATAATTTCGTTAAAAAAAAATCACAACTTTTTAAAAACTACCTGTATTTATACCTAAACCAACAAATAATTGAAAGTTATACAGCAGTTGTTTTGCAGATGTCAAACACCTTCAACAAAAATAAATTTTCGTGCTTACATGGCAGGAAATTCCCCTGTAAATTTCATGAACTCGGTTGCACTTTTTATACATTCCAGTGCAATGTTAAACTGCATATTTTTCAATTGCTTGAATTTTCTTAGCATAATAATATTCATTTGAAACAAAAAATCGTAAAAGATGACTAAAGTTCCCACAAATTGATATGTTTTCATATGTTTCGCCAATCCAGTTGCTTCTGTCCTTGATTTTCTATCGTTGCCATTTTCAGACACTTCCACAAATGCATCGTGCACTGCTGCGTTTTGATAACGAGCAGATTTAAACAATATCGATCCTGCATTATCACGAGCATGTATCGGAAACTGTCATATTTTTTACATCAGTTTTCAAGATATTCTATCGCTGTTTTGAAGCAACAAACAAAACATAAATTTGATGCAAAGAGTGTCGTTGCAACCACTGGAAATTTCGCCATGTCTCCAAGAATTAGATATAGACTGTGATATACACATGACAAATAAAATGATTTCGGATTGAGTTCAAGTAGACATTTTCGTATACCACGATTGCAACCTGTCATATTTGCTCCATTATCATATCCTTGGCCTCTGCAGTTCTTGAAACATTAATTCAAGCTTTTTAAAGCATGCTTCCATGAGACCTTAACAAGTTCTCTCGTCCAATGCAATGAATTTTACAAAATATTCATTAATTTCTAACTGGCATACTCTCAATGTTGCATATCCGCAAAATCATAGTCAACTGTATTTGGTGTCAGGTATGCAGTTCAAGAAGATGGAATAATATTTCGAAATTTTAATATCTTTTATATTTATTTTCAAAGCAATATCACCGATCAGATTCATTATTTTGTATGCTTTTGCCCAAGTTCTGTTGTCACAACTTCTTTTCTATCTTGCTGAACTTTTGTCGCGGTCTACTCACCAAGTCGTCAGAAACGCTCTTCTGCAGACACACGCATTCTCTGTGTTCCTAAGATGCACTAAAACATTTGTCGGAAGGTCATTTTCTTTTTTTGCAGCCAAACAATGGACTTTTCTTTTATTACACATCCGTAGTATTTCAACTACTAAGTCTTTCAAGACTGCACTTAAGACACATCTTTTCAAAATTTATTTTCAAAATTAATGAAACATTTCTTTTAATGATTAACGTGGCTGATGCATAACTTGTTGTCATTCATGTAGTTAGTATGAAGTGAATGTTTATTTAACTAATATATGAATTGTTATCTCCATTAAAGCGCTGTGAGCTCGGCTCCTAGCTGGGATACAGCGGTATATAAATTATCATTTTATTATTATTTTTTATAAGTCGTAAATTATCTTCTAAGAGTGAATCGTAGTTTCCGAACACTTCAACCAATCCCAAAAAATTTCCATTGTCTGGTTGAAACGATGAATCCACATTGCCACGAAGTGGTCAGTTCTGTTCTGCAAGAAAATCTACAAATATAAAAATTATTTACCCAGAGCCCGCGGGGCCAGAGTACTAGTAAAGATCGCTAAGCACCAGATTGCTATGGTATTTAAAAAAAAAATTGTTGAGTGCACTCCCGGGATGGTAAGAGTAAAAAAATATAAAAAATTATCTTTCACTGAGGTCCAAGGCCAAAATGTTATTCATTCCTAAATAAGTTATATAAAACAGACACATCGTAAAATCTCCAAACTTTTGTGCATGTAGGAGCATGCAACTTTGGGAAGTCGCTGAGTACCTTCCGGGAATGATAACAGGCAAAAAAGAATTTTAAAAGTTCCCCTTATGGGGGACAGTTACCTAAACATAGTTTACTTCATACAAAATCTAATTCATTATTAATTTCTAGTTTTCCAGTGTATGTAAAAGCATACAACTTTAAGAACTTACCTAGGCCATGCAACTAATAATACAGATAACACTTCCTTCGGGGGGGGGGGAGATGCAAAAATAAGCATGAAACTTTGGTAAATTGTTGAGTAACCTCCCGCAATGGTAACAGATGGTAAATACATGTTTATTTTATCCGCTGGATAGGATAACGGGAAGTGTGTTATTTTTCTTTTACTTTTGATTTTCCGCGGAACCACTACAGAGGGTGACCCGTCAAAACGGCCCCTGAAAAACGGGTAAGATTTAATTAGCGCAATTTGTCTCTATTTGTTGATCCCAACTATTGACCACGGTATGTGGTGCTGCTTACTTCTTTTTTTTTCCTCTTTTTTTTTTCTTTTTTTTTTTGTTTTTGTTTTTTTTTGTTCAGATTTAATTTTAAATTTCCATCTTGTTAATGGTTTATTTTATGCATTATTTTGTGGTTTATTTTCAGCGCAATACGTGTTCAGCCTTGTTCGAGGCTGTAAATTTATATTGCCTGTTTCAAGGCACTGGGATAAGGATAAATAATTTAATTGATCTATCAACTCCATGCCATGTTCCGAAAGATGCGTAGACCTAAAAGTGTTCATCCTTTGCTCCCATAATAGTTTTTATTAGTTTTCTACTGAAAACTTTGCATGCTAGAGAAAATAAGGTATCTTCCTATCCGTTTCTAACAGTGTCTAAACTCATCGATATTGTTATCCATAGGCAATTTTCAGTCATATGAAGAAATTTATGTTGACCAAATAATGATAAATATTTTGAAGAATTTGTTTCACTACCGGTATTTCAAATTCCTGAATGTTTTAGTTTTTCTGTTATGCGTCATTTACATGAATAAATATTATTTGAGATTTTAATGCTATAATTTATAGGTTAAATTGATGACATATTCATACTCACTCTAGCTTGAATTTTTTAAAGGTAATTTAATCTTATATTTTTTTGTGTGGTTTTGCGTCATGATGTAGATCTACAGTCATCAAACTTAAAACATGTTCCTATTTATATTGCTCTATTTGTATATTTAATGCTTAAAACGTTAAGAAAAATAAATACATATTAAAATCTTCCCCGAAGACTTAAAATAAAATGTAGAATTTGAAAATTATTTATTCCAAAGAAGCATTACTCCCATCAAAAGGATAACTGAAATTGTTCTTTTATTATTTTATTTTTTTGCAACTCTATGAAAACTCAAAGAAAAGCCATGTTAAAATAATCATTAAAATCCTTACCTTTTAAAATACACTCGACGAAGCTTAGTTTAGTGTAAATATGGTCCATAATCCACTCAAACAGTTCCGTGGTATAGAATTGTATACGCAAATCTTTGATAAATGTTTCAATTATTTTACTTCTTAATCATCATTTAATACGCATGTTATACCCATTTCTCATTAAGATTCGATCCCACTCTCTTAACTATTTCAAAAAGTAAAGGAGTCCAAACATTTTTTAAAGAAATTAATTTTCTCTAAGCGTTCAATATCCGCCTATACACTTCATTCCGCCTATGTTACATTCCACCTTGACACTTCATGCCGCTTATGTTACATTCCGCCTTTACACTTCATTCAGCGAAAAGGTTACATTAAACCTTCCCACTTTATATACACTTCATTATGACTATACACTTTATTTTACCGAATGGTTACACTCCACTTATGCTCTTCATTCCGTCTCTAGTCTTCATTTCCCTAAAGGTTACATTACACCTACAAATTTTATTCTACCTATACACTTCTTTCCAACAAAAGTTTACATTCTGCCTACACTTTATTTTAACAGAAAGGTTACATTCCGCTTAAACTTTTATTCCTCCTATACACTTCTTTTAGCCTAAAGATTTCATTCCGCCTATACACTTCTTACACTGCATTCCATCTATACACTTGATTCTCCTATTCACTTCTTTCCACCTATTCACTTCTTTCCACCTATTCACTTCTTTCCGCCTATTCACTTCTTTCTGCCTATTCACTACGCGGAAAATTTAATATAAGAAAAACTATATTCGCCCCCCGGCCCCCCATGAGAGGGATTTTTACATTATTTTTTGAAAAAATTACTCAAAATTTTTCCACAGTTTCATGCATGTACCTATACAGGAAAAAAAAGAATTAGTGATTTTCAATTTTTATATAGCTTACATTAGGAAAAAAAGTTTTTTTGGGAAATTTCACTTTTTTTCATTTTGTAAAAATAATCGTAGGAAACATGTACTCAAAAATTTATCAAAATTTCATACTTCTACCTACACGGGAAGTAAGACAATTGGTGATTTTTCATTTTTATTCAGCCCATATTAGGAACAAAAATATTTTGGTTCCCCGGCCCCACATGAGCGAGATTTTAAAAATTCTTTTACGCCAGCTTTCGTTGTGAGAGGGTTTCCAACTACTTCCCAAAATGTCATGCTCCTACTTACACCGAAAATTCGACAATTAATGATGAGTCGGTTTTTAATATAAGAGAAACTATATTTGGGCTCCCGGCCCCCCCATTAGAGTTAGTTTTAAAATTTGTTTTGCCCTTTTTTTCGCTGGGAGCGTGTATTCAAAACAATTCCAAAGTTTCATATTTTTACACACATGGGTAATAGGAAAATTGGTAATTTTCAATTTTTATAGAGCCCATATTATGAAAAAAAAACTTTTTTGGCCCCCGGCCCCACTTGAGCGAGATTTTGAAAATTCTTTTTCGCCAATTTAGTCGCTAGTGGGTACCCAAACTTACCAAAGTTGCATACAAGTTCTACCTACACGGGAAGTTAAAGAATTTGTGATGAAGGAAAGAACAGTTTTTGGGCCCCCGGGCCCACATGAGAGAGATTTTAAAAATTCTTTGTCGCCAATTTTCGTAGTTATAGGATACCCAATAACTTCTTCCCAACGTTTCATGCTTATACCGACACGGGAAATAGGAAAATTGCTGATTTTCAATTTTAAAAAAGCCCATATAAGGAAAAAAAATTTGGGGCCCCCAGCCCAACATGAGGGAGATTTTAAAAATTCTTTTTCACCTATTTTTGTCACTATTAGGTACCCAACAACATCCTATAGTTTCATGCTTCTACCTACGCGGGAAGTTGGAGAATTAGTGATGAATCAGTGAGTGAGTCAGTGAGGGCTTTCCCTTTTATTAGTATAGATTTTTAAAAAAAAATTAAAAAAAAATAAAATTAACAATGACAACTAAAAACGAGTAAAATGTATAGCATTGTATACAAATTAAAGATTTCTGTAGTTATATATGTTATTTGTTGTAATCTTAAAAGTCGATTACATTGTAAGTTGCTAAGTAATTATTCGTGTTTAAGTTACACCGTAACATTATTGTAAAATCATGTCATAGGCAAAGTGAAAACTAATGTAGAAAGCGCGGCGATGGTCTAGAAGAATCCACTCTTAATTATATAATTGCAAAAATAGAGTTATTATTAATATTTTTGTAGATGCAATTTCCTTTTAGTAAAAAATTGTCTTAGGCTTTGTAACTTTATTTAATTATTTTTTCTAGAATGTGTTCAAGTCTGAATGTAATCTCTCTTCATCTAGGCTATTTAGTATATAAATATTTACACATTATCGTAAAAATGACTGAAGTTTTCAAAATGAAAGATATTTTAGCTGAAATAAATTTATTAAATAATTAAATAATCAGAAAATGTATAAACAAAAATAGAAAAATTCAATCTCATTTCCATATTGAACAATTGTATGCGGGCGTTGAAAAAAAAGTTTTGTTTTGTTGCGGCAATCATTTTTTCAAAGCCTTTTTTTTTTAGCGGTGCGCTGCTTTATAAAATAAGCAGCGTTACGAACAGACATACATAGTACATGATAAATTTTGATTAATTTAACATATTATATATAGTTGTTTTTAAATTTTACCCTTTTTTACATTATTGTTTTTACAACACAACTTGTTTTTGTATTTTGTATTGTACACTTTTACAATTTAATCAATACGATCAAATGATTTTATTTGAAATTAATTTGTTCATTTCATTTAAAAACAATGTTTCAATGTTATTACAATCCTATTAATATATGTGAGTAGCAGATTCATCATGTATCATGACTTTTCAAGTAAATAAATATGTAAATCATGAATATCAATATTGCTGTTTACTTTTATCGCATGAGAATTTTGACTTTTTTTCAAGGTTTTGGTGATGAAAATGTACGCTATCAATCTCACACAATATGAGATGTCTTTATATTGCAAAGATCATTGATCGTGCAAGTTGATTACGAGGTCAGCAGCACAAATTGTATCTGCAAGTGTCTGTGAAATACGATGAGCCGAAACTATAGTTTTGTTAATGTGTTGTTATAACATCGTTTTAGAATATAAATTTATAAATGAAATTAATAAATTACTGAGCTGAAACGCTTGCATTACAGATCTAAAACCAAAATTGAGAATATAATGTGTAAAATCATTTCTTAAATGAAAAATATCAGAATAAATCGATTTTATTGATATAAAAAATCAGCAATATCCCTCTTCGAAGTTCAATTAACTTTTAACAATAGTGTAAAACCTTCTAGAAATTTCAAGGAATTGTCATAAATGTTTACGCGAGCAGATGTAAATGCATGGTTTGATTATTATTTGAGGTGAACATCTCATGTCGTCATCAGGTGACCTATGACGTTGGCGTTGGGGCCACTTCCCATTATGAGGTTACTTCCTTTTCAATCCGATGCGTCGCCCCAAGATGTCGTATTTCCGTTTCTATTGAATGAGACCAAAATGGCGCACTTTCTTTTCCGTTGGGTGAAGTAAAGGTGGCAACGAGTCCACGTGGGGTAATTAATAATATTAATTATATAATAAATTAACTTAATTACGTCATTTGAAACCAATTAATTTTAAATTTAAAAAAAGGCTGTTAACAGTTAATTTAAATGTAATCTTTAAAATTTGAATTTTTAAAAAATCAAATTAATTGTTAGTTAAAATTTCCCATGTCAAGGAAAGTAACAAAAACAGGTATTTGACATATTTTTTATTCATTGAGTTATTTCCCCTATCTATTAGGGGTGTAAAATATTAATTTAAATTCAATCGTTAACTTTTAAAAAATTAAGGATTAATTAATCGTTAACTTAGAATAAAAGCAAAAACTTGAAATGTGTGATGTCATAATCAACAGTTATTAAAATGCACATGGCGAAAATTGAAATAACACTGCAATGTCTTCTTTATTTGACATCTTTTAATCAAAAGCGCAAACAGACAATAATCGTTAATATCTGCAGCCCTAATTCCACCTATTATCGCATGATACATATTTTAAAAAATTTGGGTCGTGGTCCCCGTGACAAGGGTCTTCTTAAGGTGTGGCGGGAAATTAAAATACATATACATATATTAATTCTAGTAATCGTGTAATTTAATTAAAAGATCTTGATATTTCCATTTTTTAAAAGTATGTCATATTATTTTTGTACACAGCTGATACCGATTCACCACTCTCATGTGAGGATCGAAGCCGGCTAGCTGCGATAACTCTCGTGCTTACCGAAGCCAGGTAGATTCCGTGTCTCCTGAAGTCATTTGCACACACTATAAACAAATATATCTACTCTCCTTTGGGAGAACTTTTGAAGTACCTTGTAAAGCCCGTCAAGAACTGATCCGTACCTGTCAGCCTACTCGTGGCGTTTGCCTGACCCAGTGAACCCAGAGAATCAGTATTACAGTGCAAAATCCGGAACTTTACTCACGAGGCTTCTATCGAATACAAGAAGCTCGACTTCAGCACATCATAAGGACTACAAAAACTTTATCCTATAAGTATTCTTAATTTGAAAATTAAGTTTAGAAGGCAATAGCCTAGTGATGATGATGCTGGCATAGGTGACTCGAATAGGCTAGTTTAGATATATAGAGTAGTATATCAATGATTTATTTCCCCGCCTGTAAATACTAATAGTGTCATTAAATTTTGTTCATTTAACTTTACACAATCCTCGTTTAATATATATCAATTGTGTAATCACTAAAGAATATCCTTGTGGGCATGATAGTAATTATTATCACCATTATTAATACATTTTGGACGTAGAACCAAATATCTATTAAGATACATTTTCATTGCCACAACATGTTAGGTAACTTGGTCCCTGGCTATCACAATCATGCTCACTGTATGTGTATTAGATGGTTTCTGATTTCTTACCCAAAAAAATAAAAAAATAATGGCATCACAATTTTTACTTTTAACTTTTTTTTTGGAACAAACATCAATGAGTGATCAGATAAAAAAAAAAATCTTTAAGTGACTTACATGAAAATATTAGGTGTTCATAAACATATTCAAATTATGCTAGCTACACTTACATTAGCAAAAGTAACTCCTGTAAAGTAGTGAATCTCACTTTAATGGCATTCATTAAGTTCATAGAAATTTATTCCCATCACAAAGTATATTTGTTCCCATTTTAACTCATGAAATTTCATTCCACTTTAAAAAAAAACAAAAAAACTTTTTTTTTTTAATAACCACTCACAAAAAACTTAGTTTTTACAAAATATTTAAAATACTTGTCATTAAAGTTACAATTAGTTTCTTAACACATAAAACATACACACTTCAGTTGTGTCATTTTGGCCTTCTTCTTAATCTCTATGACTAAGTTAATGTTCTTTACATTTAATTGATATATCTTATTAAATATATGTTTGCGTTTATAGATATCCCAACAATTTTGAATTATTTATCATTAGAGCTTTTATTGCTATGATTTATAGATAAAATTAATGAAATGGTGGCTGGATCACGAAGTCAATAGTGCGCTCGCCTCACAAGCTAATGGGCGTGGGACGAGGCCACGAAAAGCCACAATAAAAATTTTGAGACATGACTAACGCTAAAAAAGTCCTCCGCTGAACTTGAGAGGGATGGGCGCCACCAGTGTCTACTAAGCCCGAGAATCCCCTACGACCTCGAACAAAAAGAGGTTATGGGACTACAACAACAACAAAAAAAAATAACTTGAATTTTTTAAAAGGTAATTAAATCTCATAAATGTTGTGTTGTTCTGCGTCCTGATGTACATTTAAAAAATTCTAATATTTTCTTATTTATATTGCTCCATTTGTATAATTAATGCTTTCAATACTAATATAAAAAATACATATTAAATTCGTGCATGAAGACTTTTTTAAACAACGAATATAGAATTTGAAATAATATTCTTTCCAAAGAAGAATCACACGCATGAAACACGCATGAAACAGATTAACGAAAAATTTTAGTTATGATATTATAACTCTATGTAAAATCAAAGAAAAGCCACATTAACAATCTGTGCATCGTTGAAATTCTTTACTTTCTGATAAACGAAGCTGAGTTTAGTGTAAATATGGTGAATAATCAACCTAAACAATTCTAAAGAATAGAACAGTTTACGCAAAACTTCGATAAATGTTTCCATCACTCTACTTCTATAGCCAAATATAATACGCATTTTATACCCATCACTCATTAAGATTCGATCACACTCTCTTTACTATTTCTAAACTCAGATGTTCATTAAACTATAAACAAATGCATGTGCTATTGTGCTTACTATTTTCTCTATTGTCAACGTTTGTCATTCGTACTGTGAGGAATTTTAGATGTAGACATTTTCGCTTCGTTAGTTTCGATTCTTATCCCTTACACAAAAGTATTGTTGTTGCAAAAATTCGCGAATATACTTAGTGTGTCGTTGCCCAAAAAAATTTGAGAACCACTGCCTTCGTTTTTAAAAAAAAATTTGATCACATGGAAAGTTTGTAGAACATTTTTTTAAAAAATTACTTTCTTAAACAAAAGAAGAAGACGAATACTGAGGTAACCGAAATCATTTTATGCTTGAAACAGTCGTGTTTGATCGCAATTTATAAAGATTTATTATGTGAACAGAAATATCA
>MUZC01002205.1:767-12815 GCA_002072015.1 Radix auricularia
CGCAGCCGTGATCTCCATAACATATGGTGACGACTTTGGGTCTTGATTTTATCCATACAAGTATGATCATACCGTGATCTTAGTCACAAAGTATGAACTTGTCTGTCGTGATCTTAGTCACAAAGTATGAACTTGTCTGTCCTGATCTTAGTCACAAAGTATGAACTTGTCTGTCGTGATCTTAGTCACAAAGTGTGAACTTGTCTGTCGTGATCTTAGTCACAAAGTGTGAACGTGTCTGTCGTGATCTTAGTCACAAAGTGTGAACTTGTCTGTCGTGATCTTAGTCACAAAGTGTGAACTTGTCTGTCGTGATCTTAGGCACAAAGTTTTATGGGAGTTAGTAGTGAGGCGTTTGTGGAGAGTGAGTAGTGAGGCGTTTTGTGAGAGTGAGTAGCGGGTCGTTTGGTGAGTGAGTAGTGAGGCGTTTGGTGAGAGTAAGTAGTGAGACGTTTGGTGAGAGTGAGTAGCGAAGCGTTAGGTGAGAATGAGTAGTGAGGCGTTTCGGGAGAGTGAGTAGTGAGGCGTTTGGTGAGAGTGAGTAGAGGCTTTTAATGAAAGTGAGTATAGAGGCGTTTAGTAAAAGTGAGTAGCGAGGCGTCTGGTTTTAGTGAGTTGTGAGGCGTTAGGTAAAAGTGAGTAGTGAGGCGTTTGGTGAAAGTGAGTAGTGAGGCGTTTGGTGAGAGTGAGTAGCGAGGCGTTTGGTGAGTGAGTAGTGAGGCGTTTGGTGAGAGTAAGTAGTGAGACGTTTGGTGAGAGTGAGTAGCGAAGCGTTAGGTGAGAATGAGTAGTAAGGCGTTTCGGGAGAGTGAGTAGGGAGGCGTTTGGTGAGAGTGAGTAGAGAGGCGTTTGGTGAGATGAGTAGTGAAAATTTTGGTGAGAGTGAGCAGTGAGGCGTTTAGTGAGAGTTAGTAGCTAGGCGTTTGGTGAGAGTGAGTAGTGAGGCGTTTAGTGAGTGAGTAGCGAGCGTTTCGGGAGAGTGAGTAGTGAGGCGTTTAGTGAGTGAGTAGGGAGCGTTTCGGGAGAGTGAGTAGCCAGGCGTTTAGTGAGAGTGAGTAGCGAGCGTTTCGGGAGAGTGAGTAGCGAGGCGTTTGGTGAGTGAGTAGTGACGCGTTTGGTGAGAGTGAGTAGCGAGGCGTTTGGAGAGTGAGTAGTGATAGAATTGCTCAGAGTGAGTTAGAGGCACCATTAAACTGAGTGTGGGTGACTTGAACATAATCAATCGAATGTTGATAGAGAAAATAAAACGTTGAATACCAGTGGCACTTTATACAAAACTTCGTTCCAGCTGGTTGTTCATTCCAATTGTTCAACCCCATTTTTTCCACCCTTTTGTTCCACCCAATTGTTCCATCCCATTGTTCCACCTAGTAGTTCCACCCAGTTGTTCCACCCCGTTGTTCCGTCCCTTTGTTCCACCCCGTTGTTCCATCCCATTGTTCCACCCAATTGTTCCATCCCTAAGATCCACCCCGTTTTCCACCCAGTTGTTCCACCCAGTTGTTCCACCCAGTTATTCCACCCAGAAGTTCCACCCCGTTTTCCATCCCATTGTTCCACCCAGTTATTTCACCCAGTTGTTCCACCCAGTTGTTACACCCAGAAGTTCCACCCCCTTTTCCATGCTATTGTTCCACCCAGTTGTTCCCCCGAGTTGTTCCATCCATTTATTGAATCCCGTTGTTCCAACGCCCCATCTTGCCCCATTGTCTCCCCCTGTCAGAGAGGACAGAGTAGCGGCCCCTGTCTGTACATGACGGTAGAAGCCACTTAAGTCCCCGAGAAGGCAGCCACATGACAACCCTGAGTCCATTAAAACTCCTGGACAACAACAAACGCTTCAAAGCGACAGTTTGCTATGACGTCATACACCCAAAACGTCTGCGCCTTCCAGAAACACTGACTGCATTTATTTGCACTTTTTTCAAGGTCACGTTATCCGCCAATAAATGGTCCGTATGAAATCGTTCTATTGTCTGGAAGTGTACCTCACATACTAAAATAAAGGTGTGTTTCGGTGTACCTAACATACTTTTACTTGTTGATATATCATACAGAATGGGACTGCATAAAGCTTTTTAATAAAAAACAAAACAAATTACACAAACTAGTTGAGGGAAGACAAAACATTGAATCTTTATTATGAACTAATACAAATAATAGTAGACGTTTCGGCTAATGCCTTCATCAGTACAATAACATAAATAATTACTTACATATATCTTAAAACATATTATGTGATACAAAATGAAAAGAAAAGAAAAACAAAAACAAACAAGGACACAGAATATAGGAAACATGAGGAAGTTGAAGTATCTAAAGTAGCAGTGAAAACCACAAAGGGAAAACTATTTTGCAGTCAGGTCCACATGGAAAATAGACTCATAAAACGATTTGGTACGTTGTCTCCATATAGAATTAATCAAATCCACAATTTTACCTGACTGCAAAATAGTTTTCCCGTTGTAGTTTTCACACAAATAGTTTGTGTAATTTGTTGTTTGTTTTTTTTACTTGTTACCTATTTCGTTAAGTAAATTTAGGTGTCACAGAAACACAAACATACTGTTTGAATCCAACAATATAATTTAAGCTTTAAATATACAGTATGTACACAAGATTTTGTCAAAAGATCCCATATTGAACCAATTCACAATTTAAAATAATTGTGTTATCTTTTCCTTGTTTCGCCCTTTACGTTTTAATTTCTGACACTTCCTTCAGCTCTTCTGTTAAAGACTTGTAGTTACTTGTATTCATTTCTTGGTCTGGTGAGTTTTACGATGGTAGTGTAGACCATGTATGTTCATTTAGTTTGAACATTTCAGTCGTTTATCATCGATGAAGACATTTTGAGGATCGTTTTCACACGAACACGTCTACCAATTACCATTCACCTTTTCCTTTTTTTAAACATCGTTTCAGTTTGTGTTCCCGTATATTTTTTATTTATTTATATCTTTCAGTTTTATCGCTGTCCCACTCAGTATAACGACATAGTCACTTATTAGTTATTAGTAGATGTTGGGTCAAGGTCATAGCTTGTGGGTTATTTCCTGTCCTACATAAAACCATTCACCCGTAACAGCCAACTGACCCAAGCAGAATATATTAGTTATGACATGTCCAAGAACTGTGTTGTCCTTGACCTATGACGTCATATCTTATCTCATCTGTTACAGATGCTCCTTCTATACAGAAGATTATTGCGTTTGGTATTTTATTAGAGTTTTAAATGTTGATCGGGTGTTGGTTTTCTGGTTTCCTCAGACAACCCATTCCACGTCGTATGTTTCTGTTCTTACCTACAGAAGAATAAAAATGTTTTTATCCATATGTATATATGATGGTTGTATTAGATTATCTTAGTTTTGTATTTCCAAGTTAGAATTAATAGCTTTTTTAGAATTACTACTTTACTTTTGGTTTTTCTATCCTCTAGTGTTTTAAGCTTGAATGATTTAAGTAATGGTGTTACTCTTCTCAATTTTGAATATTTTCCTGAAATGAATCTGACAGCATTTTTTAAAAAAATTTGTTCCAGATTATCACTGTGTGTTTGTGTGTGTGTGTGTGTGCGTGTGAGTGTGTGTGACTTCGTGTGTGTGTGCCTTTGTGTATGTGTAAGTCTGTGTGCGTGCGTATGCGTGTGCATGTGTGTGTAACAAGTTAAGTAGTGGTCAGATTAAGAAGCAATTTATTTTTAAGTGTTGGGCGTGGCCTTTTTTTGGGGGGGGGGGGGGGGGGNGTGATGTGAGGTCAGATTTCAAAAGAGATGATTAAGCCAGATGAGCCCCATAACTTGTTCCCTGGCGATGGGGCCCTAAATTGAGCTCCTGGTAAACCGACTCGATCTTCCCGCGTCAGTTTTCATGGCTGCATGGCCGTGGTTAGGTCGCCTCCAATTTTGTGCTTCAGCCATTGTTAATATGATTCTGGCTGAGTTATGGCGCCGACAAGGGGCATAACTTACAGACGGACAAGACAATGGTGACAACGAACAGACGACAGTCTTTTTTGTTACCCCCCTTTATAGATAGCTGTCATGACAGCAGACGTTTCCCGGTACATCAAAAACTGTCAAGAATCACCTGTACAATAAAGTAACTTTACGAAAATTCAAATCGGACCATTTGTCATATCAAGGGAGGCAGGGAAATCACGGGATACATATCTAAAGTCATAGTCGCTGTGGCCGATTGACTTAAAACCTACAATAATAATAATAATAATAATAGTAATAATAATAATAATAATAATAATAATAATAATAATAATAATAATAATAATAATAATAATAATAAATTTATAGTTTATATAGCACAGTTCTCCATCAGGCAATTGTGCTAGTATTTCTGCACATAAAAATAGTAACATATATAATTGTACATGCATTCAATGCAAAAGATTCGCTATACCATCACCAGCTTAGTTTACATCTTACGTACCACCCAATGACTATATTAACCCCCTCTTTGACCCCTCTACCAACAGATACCATTAACCCCCTCTTTGACCCCTCTACCAACACATAACATTAACCCCCTCTTTGGTCCCGTCTACAAACAGATAGCATTAACCCCCTCTAGGACCCCTCTACCAACAGATACCATTAACCCCCTCTAGGACCCCTCTACCAACAGATACCATTAACCCCCTCTAGGACCTCTCTACCAACAAATACCATTAACCCCCTCTAGGACCCCTCTACCAACAGATACCATTAACCCCCTCTCTTCACTCGCTCGGCACCAGATATCAGTCTTCGCCCAGCCGACCGTAGCTATTAATTCTTTAATCCAATAATCCCTTCAGTGAGAAAGTTTCACTATGCAAGCTTTTATCTCAGCTGAAAACCCGGAAGTCCGTAACCTAATTAGTGAGACAGTGAGACTAACGACTGACATTAAGGTAACTACAAGCGATAATTTGCTTCCCTTTGTTTGGAGTCGCACTTTCTTCCCTTTAGAATTAGAATTTAGTTTTTCTTCTTAATTCATATCAACCTTTTTAAGCTGCTATTGTCACGAAGTTTTTTTCAAAGGAAAATAATCTTGCAATTTGACAAGACATATGTCACTTAATTGATTGACAACCTCATTATACAACACTGCCCCATTACAACACTGCCCCATTACAACACGACCCCATTACAACACTGCCCCATTACAACGCTGCCCCATTACAACACTGCCCCATTACAATATTGCCCCATTAGAATATTGCCCCATTACAATAGTGCTTCATTACAATATTGCCCCATTACAACACTGACCCATTACAAACTGCCCCATTACAACATTGACCCATTACAACATTGCCCCATTACAACACTGCCCCATTGTGGGACGTGGTGGTCGAGAGGTAGCGCTCTCGACTGTCACTCTGATGGTCACGAGTTCGAATCCACACGAAAGTGAGGATTTGTTCTCGGGGCCTGAGGAGTCCCCGAGTCACCCAGCTCCGAATGGGTACCTAACTAGACAATAGTTAGGCGGCTGGGGTAATGCGTGGAACCCCTATAGCCGTGGCCTGTGACCGCTGCATCACTTGCCAACAGATCATCTCTCATGGTCTGTGGACGCAATTATCTTCTGCATAGAAGGAGCGTCTGTATATCTAAGATAAGATTACAACACTGACCCATTACAACACTGACCCATTACAACATTGACCCATTACAACATTGACCCATTACAACAGTGACCCATTACAACACTGACCCATTACAACACTGACCCATTACAACACTGACCCATTACAACACTGACCCATTACAACACTGACCCATTACAACAGTGACCCATTACAACTTTATTGTTGCAGCGTTCATAGTTGCCGACTTTGAGTTTGTTTTTATGCTACAAGACTATCAAATTACTGTGTCTATTACCAGGTAAGGCGACTAGAACTATGTAAGAAACGACTCAGTTCTACATTGTGAATTTAGCCGAAATATTTTTACCATCTGTAATCCCATTGACTTAATGGTAAGGTAATAAAAAAAACACGTTAAAAGAAAGCTTTTGACTATAAATCCTTTATAAAAAAGACATAACTAAAAGAATGTTCATTATAATACGACAATCGAATTTTTTTTTAGTTATGTCTCAAATATATAAAGGATTTATAGTAAAACAAGTAATAAAAACACGAAATCATTCCTTAACTGTGTTCTAAATATTATTAGCTGATGTTTAGCGTTTATTTCAACCTGACAAATTTGTGGTTGTCGAGAAATTGACAAAATACTGATTTGTTTAAATTTTTTTTTTGGTGTGTTTTTTGTTTGATTTTCCAGTAAATCCTGTAAATCTTTTCGGTATTTTTTTGGCCCTTGCACATCCTTGAGACCTCCTTTACATATTTGCAAAAGACCCGAACCCTCTAACTGGTATGGTTCAGGAGGAGTTGCAGGATCAAGCTCTACAGACATTTCAAATATATAAATTATAAATGTAATTTTTCCCATGGGAAACTGCGTTTAAAAAAAACACTTCTACAGTCTGCCTGCTAAATTTCAGCTCGATTTGATCACGGGAAAAAGGTTATAAAAACATGTTTAAAATATGTGCACAGCGAAACAAATTAGCAATGAATAGCTTTTACTTTTACAGATAGGAAATATAGGTTAAAAAGTCTCGTTAATATAATACGCACCGTACAGCGCAACAGGAAAGTATAAAAAAAGGTGGTTCAATATAATACGCACCGCACAGCGCAACAGGAAAGTATAAAAAAGGTTGTTCAATATAATACGCACCGCGACAATCTTGCTCAAAAATTAACATGCTACATAGAAATAAAGAGAGATAATTTTAAAATTCATTAATTTAATTACAGTATATTCGATAGATTTGAAAGTTTTAACATCGGCAGGAGTCTACCTGCAAAATTTCAGCACGCTAGCTTACGAGGAGGTGGGTTAGTAGTCTTGATATCCCTACTGTGACCCCTCAATTTTGTTATCATCTCAGAGCCTATGATCGACAAAAAGCATTTCTGGGACACTTTCTTTCTATTTCTAGCTGAAAATCTTGCTGTGGCAGGACGATGGGTGTCCTACATAGAATCTATACGACATCACGTGACTTTTCACTGAGTGGATTCAGTTTTCCTCGTGTAACATAAAAGTTATTTGTGATAGAAATTTGATGATTTTAGGTTTTAGAAACTGATTTTTCATGATAGACTTTATTTGTACTCATAAATTTCACATTTTTGTAAGATGGATTGAATTTGCTCAATGTTCAATGCCCTTTTTTTTTTCTAGTAGTTCTCTTAAATTTTAAAACTCATCGTGGGAGGGAGGGGGTTTGCTTGGCCCGACTTAAGTTTCTTCAGAGTGTGTTTATAATTTATAATCACTAAGATTTTAGGTGGTGGACAGCTTGACCACTTACTGTCTACTGTTTACGTTAGAAACCAAAAGCTATGAAATAAAAAGTATTTTAAAAACTTTTAAAAAACGAATTCCTTTCAAGGAAACATTTACGCGTAGAAAATATGTTAAACATTTCTTAAACTGAACTGAACTATCCCTTAACCCGACGCTGGGTCGTTGGGACACCATTTTGAGTTGCACACTATCTCATGCCATGTGTCACGGTTCTGAGCTGCCTTCTGGGAATCGCTAAATGACAGGCCGGTCCACTCTTTGATATTGTCCTCCCAACTCTTTCTTGGTCTGCCTCTTTTCATTCTTCTCTGGACTGTGCCTTGCAATATCGTCTTTGAGAGACCTCCAGATCTTGTCACGTGTCCTTACCATCGTAATTTCCTCTTTCTAATTGAGGTGAGAAGGTCCTCGTAAGGGCCAATGACAGCACTTATTTTATCGGGGACCGCTTCGTTCGTGATGTGCGCCATTTAGGAGATTTTTAGTACCTTTTTTAAACTTCGTCAGGCAAAAAAAATATGTTTTATATCTTTTAAAATATTTATTTCAAATCTTAGTCCTCACCAGCTGCGTGGTCTTTCGTAGCAAAATGAATTTTCCGCAGCATTAAGAATTCTTTTCATCTACTAAGAATTTCGAAGGAAGTTTTTTTAATGTTTGTCTTTTTAATATTTTTTTTAAAAAAATCTATCAGGTCTGGGGCCTAAATCCCAACAACTCCACAAAACTCCTGGCAACTCCTGGCAACTCTGGAGTCATTTCGTTATTTTAATAACTTTTATTTCGTCTTTAACGACCAGCCGAGGTAACTCATGTTGTTGGTTTTAAACATCTAAAGATAAAAAGAATTGGTATAACTAAAAGTTCTGATATTAGGAGACATTATGTCTCTTTGTTATGTAAAAACTTTATACAACTTCGGCTTTCAACACAATCATGATCATGGAGAGTTTAATTTCACAATTTATCTGGATGTATTCGCTTGTAAAAGATCCCAAATCAAGACGATCACATAAGACCCGTAACACCGATCCTAATGAGAGTGCATTACAAACTTTCTCTTTAGTCATTGTTTTGAACAAAACCGTTGACCGTATATTCTCGTATCTTGAGCAACTTGGTCTGGCCGTTAGACCGTATACTCTCGTATCTTGAGCAACTTGGTCTGGCCGTTAGACCGTATACTCTCGTATCTTGACCAACTTGGTCTGGCCGTTAGACCGTATATTCTCGTATCTTGACCAACTTGGTCTGGCCGTTAGACCGTATACTCTCGTATCTTGACCAACTGGGTATGGCCGTTAGACCGTATATTCTCATATCTTGACCAACTTGGTCTGGCCGTTAGACCGTATATTCTCGTATCTTGACCAACTGGGTCTGGCCGTTAGACCGTATATTCTCGTATCTTGACCAACTTGGTCTGGCCGTTAGACCGTATACTCTCGTATCTTGACCAACTGGGTCTGGCCGTTAGACCGTATATTCTCGTATCTTGACCAAAAGTGTCTGGCCGGTAGACCGTGTACTCTCGTATCTTGACCAACTTGGTCTGGCCGCTAGACCGTATATTCTCGTATCTTGACCAAAAGTGTCTGGCCGTTAGACCGTATACTCTCGTATCTTGACCAACTGGGTCTGGCCGTTAGACCGTATACTCTCGTATCTTGACCAACTGGGTCTGGCCGTTAGACCGTATATTCTCGTATCTTGACCAGCTTGGCCTAAACCGTTAGCAGACTTAAGAAATCTCTGCACCTGCACTCAGGTCAAGTGTAACGATTGTTAAATAGATCAAATTCAGTTGACATTGCGTCATCGCTCTCGACCCAGGGTTTGTAAGGAAGCTTCCAGCCATTCATCCGTGAAGAGGACTCATTGTGTATTTATAGCGGCACTAAAAGCCTCGATGTTTAAGTTTGACCTCATCAAAAATGTGGGTCGAAAATAAATGTCGCGCGCATTTTTATCTTCTTGGGAGTTCTGGTGTTGTTGATGTGGGGGGTATGGTTGATAACTGTAAATACCCTTTTATAGCTGACCAGGTGAGTCGCTTACCAGGTGAGTCGCTTACCAGGTGAGTCGCTTACCAGGTGAGTCGCTTACCAGGTGAGTCGCCTACCAGGTGAGTCGCCTACCAGGGGAGTCGGTTACCAGGTGAGTCGCTTACCAGGTGAGTCGGTTACCAGGTGAGTCGCTTACCAGGTGAGTCGCTTACCAAGTGAGTCGCTTACCAGGTGAGTCACTTCCCAGGTGAGTCACTTACCAGGTGAGTCACTTCCCAGGTGAGTCGCTTACCAAGTGAGTCGCTTACCAGGTGAGTCACTTACCAGGTCAGTCGCTTAACAGGTGAGTCGCTTACCAGGTGAGTCGCTTACCAGGTGAGTCACTTCCCAGGTGAGTCGCTTACCAGGTGAGTCGCTTACCACGTGAGTCACTTACCAGGTGAGTCGCTTAGCAGGTGAGTCACTTACCGGGTGAGTCGCTTACCAGGTGAGTCACTTCCGAGGTGAGTCGCTTACCAGGTGAGTCGCTTACCAGGTGAGTCGCTTACCAGGTGAGTCACTTCCCAGGTGATTCGCTTACCAGGTGAGTCGCTTACCAGGTGAGTCACTTCCCAGGTGAGTCGCTTACCACGTGAGTCACTTACCAGGTGAGTCGCTTAGCAGGTGAGTCACTTACCGGGTGAGTAGCTTACCAGGTGAGTCACTTCCGAGGTGAGTCGCTTACCAGGTGAGTCGCTTACCAGGTGAGTCGCTTACCAGGTGAGTCGCTTACCAGGTGAGTCGCTTACCAGGTGAGTCGCTTACCAGGTGAATCACTTCCCAGGTGAGTCGCTTACCAGGTGAGTCGCTTACCAGGTGAATCACTTCCCAGGTGAGTCGCTTACCAGGTGAGTCACCTACCAGGGGAGTCGGTTACCAGGTGAGTCACCTACCAGGTGAGTCGCTTACCAGGTGAGTAGGTTACTCGGTGAGTCACTCAACTGATGAGTGATTTAACGGGTGAATGACTTACTAGATGAATGATTTCACAAAAGACCCACCAGAATAGCTATCTTATTGTAGAAAATGTGTACTAAAATGGAACTATCAGATTGCCTTCCAAAATGGGCGATACATTAGCACCATTTTACCGGTTACCTGTGGCATTCTGACAATTGGGCGGGAACAAAGGGGACTTCCGAGGCGTGTCGACACGTCTGCTGGTTGTGTCCCTCAAGTGTCGGACGTTGTCAAGGCTGAAAGTTCAAATCGATGAAATTGATGAAAACGTTTTGTGATTCTCTGATAGTATCCTACTAGACACATGACTAGAAGATAATGGCCATGGACAAGGTGGCAATTGGGGATTGTTACACGTGACTAGAAGATAATGGCCATGGACAAGGTGGCAATTGGGAATTGTTACACGTGACTAGAAGATAATGGCCATGGACAAGGTGGCAATTGGGGATTGTTACACGTGACTAGAAGATAATAACCATGGACAAGGTGGCAATTGGGGATTGTTACACGTGACTAGAAGATAATGGCCATGGACAAGGTGGCAATTGGTGATTGTTACACGTGGCTAGAAGATAATGGCCATGGACAAGGTGGCTATTGGTGATTTTTACACGTGACTAGAAGATAATGGCCATGGACAAGGTGGCATTTGGTGATTGTTACACGTGATCAGAAGATAATGGCCATGGACAAGGTGGCATTTGGTGATTGTTACACGTGATCAGAAGATAATGGCCATGGACAAGGTGGCAATTGGTGATTGTTACATATTATTTAACATAAATTTCTGCCGTCTTCACGTTGATTCTAGTTTCCGTACATTATATTTCTAGAGCGTGTGTGTGATGGGAAGGGGGGATTGACTTTTAAATAAATTATAACTTTTAATTTAACACCACTTTGTTAAATATCCATTTGTTCACATCACATTATAAAATTCCCATTTTTTAAAATCCCATGGTAAAATTGTCAAGTAATGAGTTCTAGAAATAAACATTCTAAATTTTGTTTTACCAACCAGTAATGAAAAGAAATCGTATTGTGTCAGGCTAAATAAGGGATATGGAGAACACATTGTACAACTTACAATAACTTCTCAAACATAATAAACCACACCATTCGAAACCCTCCGCCCATCCCCAAAAAATCATCCAATTCCCACCTCATCATCACATCCCGAATCCTCCTCCGATCCCCATGCCATCCTCCCATCCCCACGCCATCTTTCCATCCTCACACGCCCCACGCCATCATACCATCCTCACGACAGCCTCCCATCCTCACGCCATCCTCCCATCCCCACGCCATCCTTCCATCCTCACACGCCCCACGCCATCATACCATCCTCATGACAGCCTCCCATCCCCGTGCCATCCTCCCATCCTAACGCCATCCTCCCATCAACACGCCATCCTCCCATCCTCACGACAGCCTATCATCCCCATACCACCCTTCCATCACCACGCCATTCTCCCATCCTCACGCCATCCTCCCATCACCACGCCATCCTCACGCCATCCTCCCATCACCACGCCATCCTCCCATCCTCACGCCATCCTCCAATCCTCACGCCATCCTCCCATCACCACGCTATCCTCCCATCACCACGCCATCCTCCCATCCTCACGCCATCCTCCCATC
>MUZC01002207.1:1813-13451 GCA_002072015.1 Radix auricularia
TTGCTTGAATGAATGTTTGCTTGAATGTTTGCTTGAATGTTAGCTTGAATGTTTGCTTGAATGATTGCTTGCATGTTTGCTTGAATGTTTGCTTGAATGTTTGCTTGTATGTTTGCTTGCTTGCCTGCCGAAAAAACTTTGGATCAATTTTTCAACTACTTTCTCGTGTGCTAGCAAGTTGAAATATTTCTGGCAGACTCAGGTCGACAATAAAAATGATCAGTCAAAATTTCAGTCTGCACGGTTATTAAATGAATGAATTTTTAGATAGTCTCTATTTATCTCCTTGTAGCATGATATTTTTAGAGTGTCGCGGTGCGTATCATATTGAACAGCATGTTTAATATTTTCCTTTCACGCGTGCAGTGCGTATTATATTGACGATACTTTTGAATATATATATATATATACATGGTTTTTTAAAAATTAAATTTAAAAATTAAGAATCGCTATATTAAAATGTTTAGTATCGTTATGTTACTACTTTTTATAAACGCTGGACGCTATAACGCGAAATGTGGAATGATGATAAACAAACTTGAGTTGACAATAGTTGTTCTCAAATAACTCTGTGCCCTGCTTGATGCAGGATGTATAAATATAAAACAAGAAAACAAAAACATTTGGAATGTGTGAAAGTTACTGATGCGAACGATAATTTTGGAGGTAGACTTCCTGGTATAAAGCGTGCGAAGAGGAGTGGGGTACAACCAAAAAAAGGTCACTAACCATCATTCTTTCAGTTAGGATTGTTTTTTGTTTTGTGCATTTATTAGTTTAAGAATATCTCATCTTGTTATATTTTATGACATCAGAATTACCAGTGGCGGCGTTAGGTAAGCGCGGGGCCTAGTGCCAGCAATGACCCCGCGGGGCCAGAGTACTAGTAAAGATCGCTAAGCACCAGTATGCTATGGTATATAAAAATATGAAATATCTTGATTATTGTGTAATTTTAATACCGCGTGTCACTTTTTTATTAAATTATTGTATAATTCAATCACTTTAAGAAGTTCTGCATGTATAAGCTATTAACCAGGACGAGACATGTTAAGGACCGAAACGCGGGGCCTACCTAAGCGCGGGGCCTGGGGCATTCGCCCCAGTAGCCACCCTCAAACGCCGCTCCTGAGAATTACGGTATATTTCTAACACATGAAATCAATGAACTTACAAAAAAATGAAATATTTGAAATTTAGGGATTGAAATTTGAAGAAATTTTTTTTTTATATATGTATGACCTTTCAAAGATATTTGCTTCGTAAAGAGTTGTTGCTACAAAACAAATTTAAAGCTAGCATCCAAAAATAAATACTTAAAAACAGTGATTGTTAAGAGTAACATCACGTTTTTTTGCATATGGCTTGCCATAAAAATAGGGAGGGGGGGAAGGTTGATCGACTAAACGTAATATCTTGTTTCGGATTTAATTTTGAGATCTTATCAATGTGTTTATATTTTATATTGACCTTTGGCCTTTGGTTTTGTTGAATATTTACCTGAGCCATCGGCCACAGTGACCAGAGAGCCTTTAATGGTCATCAGCCATTGATACCTTTTAAAGTCCGTAGCATATTTGAATGTTTGTGATTGGGCTTCTTCAGCCTCAAAAAGGCAATTATTAGTTGTGTCCCCTGTTTGACAAGATAAAAACAAAAATTTATACATTTCGTGGACAGAGTTAATATCATTTAGTTTTAGTAATACCGCCACGAGAAAAAAGAATGATGCAGAAAAGTGTTAGTATGACCTTCTTATTTACGAAAGTCTAAGATTTAAATATTCTAGGCCGTAAGCAGGGAAAGATAATTTGATTGGTGCAAGTAAGTGGATATTTAAATAATGATTATTTTACCACGTGGTGAAAAGTTGACATATGTTTTTAGAATTCTTCTTTGTAATATCATTTTCTTACAAACCAAGTGACTTTGTCGTGATATAGGGATCTCTTACATTATTATCTCTCTCTCAAAAAAAAAATAAACATAAAAATAAATAATAATAATAAAAAATAAAAATTATGGCATCCGCATGTATTTTATTCCTGTCAAAGATATCTTTTTACTAATATTCAAAGGGCACTCCATGTCAACATATTGCAAGATAGATAATATATGTTAACACTAAACTCGTGCTCTCGTGCTCAAGCTACATATATAAGTAGTACTTTAAGCTGTAATTCAAGTATCATAATTTTAAGTAAAGACTACATCAAGCACTGAGACTACACAACGTACTTTAAATTCAATAAGTTTCTTAAGATTTGTTCTGAAAGGTATTGAACTTTATTATTGATTGGGTTGCCTGAGGAAGTCTATCGCCCCCCCCCACTCCTTACAATGATTTTAAATGTACGTATATATTTGAGTGAATTGATATTCAACTGCAGGAAATAACTGTTATAATAGTAGATAACTGATCATGTAGACTTTCAACTGATCAAGTACACTTTCAACTGATCAAGTAGACTTCCAACTGATCAAGTAGACTTTCAACTGATCAAGTAGACTTTCAACTGATCAAGTAGACTTTCAACTGAAAAACATTTACTGCCGACCTCAGTGAACTCTTTTAACATCATGCAAACAATTGAGGGTAGATTTAAGGAAAATTAATGTCAGAATAACGAATGATATTTTTAGTTTAAGGTAAAGCGAGATTTGAGAAGCGTGTTACTCAGAATCGAAACTATGAAAACTATGAAAACAGAAATTGCAAAATAAGACTAGGAAGGCTTTTTCTAAAACAGTCTAACTATGATAACTTTTTTTTTTTTTTGGAATCTAAAATTTAGAAGGTAATCTAAGTTATAGAAATCGGTACTATTTTAATTGGTATCGATAATTTTATTACGTTGAAAGCCGAAATAAGAGTTGTCGTTGAATAACTTAGAATCAAAGATAAAATTCGAACTATAACTTTTTTTTATCATAACTAATTTATTTAGAATTTTAAGAACATCTCCGTTCCATTAAAAAAACAACAAACAAATGATTCGTTATGTTGGTCTTATATACTTAACATTTCTGATTTATAAAGACATTTGTTATTTATTAAACTCATAATGGGTATCATGTCACCTGTCAACTATTTAATATTGAAAGATTCATTCTGTCACATGTCATTTAATTATTATCGTATGATTTATCAGGTCACCTTTAATATATTTAATCTAATAATTATCTTGTCACCCCTCCTCTATTTAACACCCAATGATCATCACATAACATGTCATATAATGCTTTACCATCTGCAATGTCACCGCCTTGTGACATTTATAAATCTACTAGCATTGGATTTCTCAACATACATAAAATGAAATGAATTAAGATGTAATGTTTCATTACTCTGGCCTCGTTTTAAAACAATGATTTGTGACATTTGTCTTCAAATTTATAATGTTTAATCTTTGTTTAAAGATTGTATTTCCCAATGCTTAAATTTGCTTACCGTAAGACGAACGTACACAAAGTAAAATATAAAACAGAATTAGATACAGCAGGCTGTCCATCTTGTTTGTTCTGTTAAGTCCTAGCGTACCCATTCTCTCCTGTCGTCAAACCCCGACTTGGTTGCGGATATCAAATAAACCCGGATGCATGGACTGGGGGAAATTTATGGTTGTAGCGGTTCTGGGGTTTTTGAGCTTTAAATGAGCTTTTCAATTTCATTTTTTTTCTGTACTTATTTATTATTATTTTTTTTATTTGAATTTGAAAAAATGGCTATGGTTCTCTCAAGTTTCAAACTGAGAGTTTGAAGTATTTTATTTAAACTATTGAAAGGCATTGAGATTTTTTTTTAAATAGTCGATGTGTAAAATTTAAAGATGGTAAAATATGTTTTAAAACATTTACAAACTCAGCAGCCTGATTTACAATCAATATATCTGTAACATATAAGATAAGATAAGAAGATAAGATATTGTAGTGACTAGTAATTTGAAATTTAAATATTTTCTAAATATAATCAGGATTTACTTAAATTTACTAGAAAATTTCAAGGCTCTTTTTTTACCAACGTCAGAATCCAAACTGAAAGTAGGTTCAACTGAGAGTTTCTTAGTAATTTGGTTTCGTAACAAGTTTCACTCAGTGATTTCAAGATGGTACTGTAAACATTCTTATCCTACATGTGGAAGAAAATCAGCAGTCCCGAGCCTGCGCTCTTCATGGGGCTTCCCGGAAAACCCCCTCAGCCCTCCGGCCCTCTACGGGACGTAAAGACTGAGAAGCCCCCGCTGCTACAAGCGGCCACCTGGGCGTCCAGGACACTATGTCGAAAATGCCTCCCACTAAAGTGATCCTCCCGAGGGAGGTGTGGAATTTCCTACTGTGACTCGCTATCAACATAGTATCACTTTGGCGCCACCACGGCAAAGCTTACGAGTCTCTATAGTTTAGATCGCCGCAAACATTCTTATCAAAATTTTATATTTATATATATATATATATATATATAGGCCAAGCTTCAAAACACTATCAGCCCGATTATTTACATTAAAAAAAAACAAATTAAATATTTGGTTCAGCTAAATAAAATAAGAGGAAATGTTCTGATTAAAGTTAAAATACTGAATTAGCTTTACTGAAGCTATCAAACGTAAACTGTTCCCTTGCAGATTGAAGGAGGAGACAGTGTGAGGCGAGTCGTGTCAAATATTTTATGCAATAAACGCGATTTTAACATTTAAAATTCTAGCTAACACTGATCAAATGTAATAAAACTTTATTAGTAACAATTCAGAAAATAAAACATTTAAAAGTTCATGGGTATAATGATTGTTTATTTTTTAACATCTTTTCCTTTTTGACACTTGCAGCTGCTCAACACACATATCGTCGATTTTTTTTTTAAATTATTTTTTTTAAAAAACAAAAATACAAATATATCTACACATTTTTTGCCTTATTTTCATTAGTACAAATAAAGAATCTAAATATATCATAATTAATTCAAATGCACATTAGTAAAATATATAAAAAATAATTAGCACACCATCTTAATTTTTATAAGGCAACTTAGCAACTTTACATTGACATAAATTTATTTCGCACGTTTTCAAATCACAATAATAAAAACTTCGTATCAGTTTTCTCAATATATCTTTATCAGTATCGTCTTTTTAAATCTTTTTTTTTTCATTCTGGGTAAGGGTAAGCTGATATAGTGTAAGTTTTATCATAGTTCAGTGACAAAGCGTGAATGTTCATGTTAGTCCAGTAGCATAGCGTGTGTCTCATCTTATCCCAATGGCATAGTGTAGGTTTTATCTTAGTCCAGTGGTATAGCTTGGATTTCATGTTAGTCCAGTGGCATAGCGTGGGTTTCATCTTATCCCTAAGGCATAGCATGGGTTTCATCTTATCCCAATGGCATAGCTTGGATTTCATTTAAGTCCAATGGCATAGCGTGGGTTTCATCTTATCCCTTTGGCATAGCATGAGTTTCATCTTATCCCAATGGCATAGCATAAGGTTCATCTGAGTCCAGTGGTACAACGTGGGTTTCAGAATCCAAGGAAAACTGTCAAGTTCACTGCCCCAAAGCCAAATTCCCTGCAATTTAACTGTGTACAATTTAAATGTGTACAATCTATCTGTGTACCATTAATTTTCGCTTTTCAGGATAAACGGCTTACAATCTTGAAAAAAAAACAACACACTGTTACACGTTTTAATTGTACAAAAGTAAATACTTTGTTTTAAGTTCAGTAACTATAGAATCTAAATAGTTAATATTCAATTTGGAGTTTGACGTTTTTTACAGTACGAACATTTTTACATTTAATGAAAGTTCCTTTATTTCTTTAATTTATTTACTTATTTAATCTTCTTTGATTTTAGGCTTCTGTTGGTTTTCTTTCTATCAATCTTATTAAAAGTGAGCCATCTGGTGATCAAAAGTATTCTTAATGTTATTTAATTTTGTTTTCACAGATTAAGTTCACATCTCCTATACCACAAATTATACATCATTTTCATGGCAGGCTGTTTATCATTTTCTACAGTTTCTTTCAATATACACTCATAATTGAACTAGTGACACAATTAATCTCTTTAATACTATGTCGATTCATTTATTAGGTGAGCTCCTTATACGTAAACAAAGCTTTGAAACAAACTTCGTTTTTGCTGCGGGTGTGTAAGATTTCTAGCACAAAAATAAAAAATCTGAATTCGTTCATGAAATTCAATTAATTGTCTGTTGTTTATTTGACTAGTTTCGTTTAATTGATTGACTCGTCGAATGTCTCTAGCTGTTGGAGACAAATATAAAATACGATGGACTGATTGGTCTGTTTTATTTTACTTCAAAATAATTTGAAATTATGAAATCTCTCTACAGCTAGTATCACTTATACATGGTCAACCTCTAATCATGTTCAAGCTATAAACAAGTCCTGACAAGCCAACGGTTGGTTAATATTGTACCATGGTCATTAGATGCACTGATCCATAACAATGAATCGACTGGACTATTACCTTGATGGTTAGTGTCTCTACATTAAAAAAAACTCATATTTCACTTTATCCGTCTTAACATTACTAAGTCTTTAATACCATTAAGGTAACCTCTAGCTTTGAGACTTTGCTAGTAGCTAGAACTTCTATGTCTCATATCAATCTCTTTTGTGTATGGTTAGTTCTGATGTTCATAAAATGTCTCCTGTCGTCCAAGTGGTGTCTTTTTATAGTGATTAACTCTTTCAGGTGAGAGTAACAGCAGCTAGTGCGATGTGTCTCTCTGTGTCTAAGCGCCCGCTACTTTTCAGTGATTCTCTTAAAACGCTGAGACTGTTTGTGTAAGTTGTACCCAGTACTCATGTTTTTAAAAAAATTACCAAAGCAGTTTTTTTCACGTGTTCAGTTTGAGCGCTGGGATCACCTCAGTAACTGATACTCGTTTGTCTCATGTCGTCCAAGTGGTACCATGAATATTCCAGTGGCCCCAAGCACACCACCACCGACACAGCTGAGGACATACGAGTAGCCCATTGAGCCAATGTGAGAACCGTGTAAATCCATGATTGTTTTTGATCTCCATACGCAGGCGCAGACGATGATCAGCATAACTAAGAAATAAAATATACAGAATCGTTTTAGATTTTAAGCATCTACTCAATTTATATATAATAAATAATTTCATAGCAAGTTCTTTTTTTTTTATTTAAATGTTTTCTTTTTTTCAACCTCTTTAAGACCTTTTAAAAGTAAACTAAATTGTGTCATTTACGAAATGTTATTGTATAACCGAGACATGGAAACACTCATAATGGGTATTAGTATCGATGGGTTTACAATATTGTCTTTAGATATTGACTCTTTTGAAAATACCTCTATAACTACCCACGTAATGTAAACAAACAAAGTGCACGTTTATCACCAACATAAGTTAGCTAAGTTAATGCAGTTTGTTTAAGTTTGACCCTCGCATCACTTTTCTTGGAATCATTATCTTAGATGAGATTCAATGTATTAAAATGTTTTATTTATTCTTTAATCACAACATCAATGCCGCAAGGACAATGCAGGAATCTTCAATGCAAGAACATTTCCCGAAAAGCAGCAAGTAAAAATTGTAGCGTTAGAGGAGCATCGCTTTTATCATCTTCCTTTTAGACTCAAACTTACAGGCCAAAGTGCTTAAACAGGACGCCACAAAGAGGACGGCCGTCCTAGCCCCACACCCGCATCTTACGAGGACCAGATAAAATAGTGCCAACAGTAAGGCCAGGCACCCAAACACTGATCCTAGAATGCCCAGAATTTGGCAGGCGAGCAGGCTGGCTGAGGATAAAAAGAGTATAATAGGTATATGCTAATTTTATTTACTACTAGACTGGGCATATGTATATATTGTTGGGCTTGTCAAATAGTGTAGGAAGATAGAGCGTGCAATGTCTTTCCTCAAGTTGTTGGAAATGTCTGTAAAGTAAAGAGTGTTAAGCCATGCCATTGACCAGTGTACTAAGATATATAAGTGCAAGAAAGAAAGAACGAAACGAAGAAAGAAATAGATTGAACAGGCGCATACTCAATATTTGCTTTTTTAAACTAAGGATTCATTCCAACAAAATTTTTACAGGTGCGATTCTAACTTGAGATCCCCTGATCATCGCGGGTTTTACCGTCTACTTGCGTACTGAGATCTTCGAGGTATGTGTTTATGTTTACAAAGCTTAACTACACAACTATGCCGTTCTTAGCGCTACATGTGAGATTAAATATATAGAAATGAACTGAAACTTAAAATGAAACAGTAAGCCTACATGTACTTTCATTTTTGCCTTTGGAAGATTGGCGTTGTAATATGGATTTTTTTCAATGAGGAATTTCACGATATTTGATATAACTCTTTACATTCCTTGATTCGCTCCTTTTTAAGGAAATTTATATTGACCATACAGAAAGCTCATAACATTAAAACTTGAAGACTAAACTTAATCATATTATAAATTAAATTTTTATGCAAATGAATGAGGTATTTAAAAATTGATGTTTTTAAAATATTAAAATAATTTTTTGGAGACTAAATAAAACAAATTATACAACTTTATTTTGAAGAAAAAAGTGTGTGTGTTTTTTTTTAATCCGATGCAAAAAGGTAGAAAAGAATAAGGTTTTAGGAAAATATTTATTACATCACTTTATAAGGAAATTATATATATATATATAATACATATACTATATACTACATCAGTATTGTTAGCCTTACGGGGTTTTCTATCGGTCAACATGACAGTACAAACGCCGAAGCTACACCACTCAAACAGTCCGATATGGGCATCCTCTAATAGATAGGTCCACTGAGGCGTGAGCAGTCCGGCCAGGTGGAGGCCAGTTCCAGTGGCTAGAGCAGCTGGACCGATGAAGTATGTTGGTCTTATCTCCCATGTGTACTCCATGGCTGTACAAGAAAAAAACAAACTAACATCTAACTAATATCAATAAATTAATGATAGCACGAATCTCATGAGTTTTAAGAATGGAAAACATTGAATAGCACATGACTGAAAACAAGATCCATGCACCATACTCGGCCAGCAGTTCACTCATATTTGAATTTTTGACACATTGAACGAAAACCAATTATATATTGCACTATGTAGTTGCATCGGTAGCTGCCATTGTAGCAGCACATGTAGATGCCAATGTAGCTACATGCCTATGTAGCTGCCTATGTAGCAGTCCATGTAGCTGCCAATTTAGCAGTGTACCTATCCAGAGTGTTAATTTCAACTAAAACAAATGTTTAAACCCTGTTTGCTGCCCAGTTGACCCATTCACTCCTAAAAGCTCACTAGGATCACCTAAATAAAAACTCAAATTTTGAACATTGTAGTTGGTGCATGTCTACAGCTGTTATCTGTGGTGAATATTGACAAACCATCGTACACCCTGAACAAACCTGGAACACTCTGTTTTCTCGATCATTGAATCAGTCTCATAAAACGTTATTCAAAACAAAAACGAGTTTTTTTTGCCAAGATTAGAACAAATGACACAAGAAAACACTATCAAAAGATTTAAAGGCGGTTTAATTTTCTGCGTATTTACCCCTTACCTTTACTTCGATTTTGATCCGCTTTGCATATGAATTTTCTGCCCCCCGGTTAGGTCTCATTATATAGCATAAATGTACATGCTTTGTCCATTGTCTTTGAAACTGTTACATAATTCATTCAACTGGAAACAGGTGTGGCTAGGAATCAATAAATAGAACATATTAAAATTCACTTTGGCTAGAGTAAAAATTTAATCAGACTTTTTATATATTTTTGTACTAATCCTTTGTATAGAACGGAAATTAAAACCTCGATAAAAAAAACACCGCGACATTCCGTTGAATATGAAACAAATAAAACAAAGACTATTAACATCTTTAGATGTACGGGGGGGGGGGGGGGGATTCAATACAAAGAATACTTGTGGGTCATGTGAAGACTTGTTTTTGCCTTTTGTACAAATAGCCTTGTTGTTAAAAAAGAAAAAAAAAGCTGATTAAATGTCAGTGTTGTACTTTCATGCGAAGATATTCTCAAGCTAAACAATACAATTTGAAAGTTTTAACACGTATAAAATAATGATTTTAAAGGTATAATTCGTATAATTAATGGACGATGTCCGAGATATTCTTCTTCTGCTCCTTATTAAAATATCTTATCTAATCTTATATGTTACAAACGCTCCTTCTGTACAGAAGATTATTGCGTCCTACGTATTTCTATGGTTTGTGTTTAGTCCTGTATTTTTACTAGAGTTTTAAATGATGATAAAGTGTTGGCTTTCTTGGTTTCTTCAGGCAACCCATAACACGCCCGAATACCGGGCGGAAAGAAAGAAAACGTGTATGTGTTTGTTCTTGCATATGGAATAAGAAAGGTGTGTTTATCTTTATTTCAATACTTTATCAAAGCCAAGTTCTTATTTATGACAAACAAACAAAATAATATTCTCATACATCTTTATTTGGCCGTTCTTCTTATTTCTTGATGACCACAATGGTATAAAAAATAAAAGATCTATAAATTTTAATTAATTTTTAAGGCAATGTTTTTCTTTGTTTACATAATATGCTGGATACCAGGTAAAACCCACCCGTGTAACATGATATGCTGGGTACCACGTCAGACCCACCTGTGTAAAGTGATAAGCTGGGTACCACGCCAGACCCACCTGTGTAACGTGATATGCTGGGTACCACGTCAGACCAGTGGCGTAGCGAGGGGGGGCAGGGGGGGGGCGAATGCCCCCGGGCGCCACGTTAGGGGGGCGCCAAAATGAGTATTAAAACTCATTATTTAATTTCATTTTAATGTAAACTAATGTATCCCAAATACGTTTGCGAGATTGAATATTGGAGCTCCGAACATATCTTTATTACAAAACAGTTGTTAAACATGATTTAGGCGCCCCCATTGAGCGTTAAGGGGCGCCATTCTACTCATAAATAAATGACACATCCTAATGTAGGATTGCTGATGTGTTTTTTTTTTAATTTAAAAAACTGTGAGTTGATGGTAGTGAGCAGTAAGAGACCAATACGATTCTTTTAATAGAGCTACCAGAGACGACACTAAAAGCAACCAAAATTACCAAGACAAGAAAAAGGAGTGGCTTAAAGCAGTGGTTCTCACCCTTTGGTCCACGGACCACTAGTGGTCCGCGAAGATTTGCCAGGTGGTCCGTGAGAGAAGCATGAAATTTACACACTGTAGGATTAATCGAGATAGACTAGCAAGTAAAAGAATTAACGCAGACTTAAATATATTTCTGATCTGGCCATAATGGTTTTTAATTTTATCAAGCTCGTCAATTAAATTCTCGTCTCTTTGATTTCTTATGCTCGAATATGAATCTTGAACGTTAACAGTTACTAATGTATACTGAAGTTCGCTGGTTATCTGACTGTTTTAATTGCGCGATGACGTAAGAGATTTTCATGTAGAAATAACTCAAAGCTTGTTGATAGTTTGAACCATGGCTAATGGGTTGCTGTTCTGGCTTACTTGGCTGAAATTTTTGAAAAGCTCAATAAACTTAATTCCACTCGGCAAGGAAAGCAGATACATTATATGACTCTCAGTGACAGAATGTCTGCTTTTACGAAAAAGCTTGATCTTTGAAAAAAAAA
>MUZC01002207.1:54333-87588 GCA_002072015.1 Radix auricularia
CCCCCCAATACAAGCGATATTTTCTATTTGAAAACGAGGGTGTTTAAATTTTTTTAAAAAATCATTTAAATATGTTTTTAGTGTAAGGCTCCACTCTAATATCGTAACGCGCGTGAAACCACGTAAAACTTCATTTTCGGTAATAATATATTTAAGTGGAACTTTTATTTAAAGTTGCGCGTTTTGAATGACGTAATATGTGTGTTGCACCACCAAAAAAAAAAAAACGGTGCGTGACGTCATTTATGGGAGGCCCCCTAAAAGGGCGGCATATTAAAGACCGCCCCGGGCGGCAAAAGCTCAAGCTACGCCACTGATTTAATCTATACGTTTTATTAACAACTTGGCTACAAAGCCCAAATATAGAAAATACTTTTAAATTTTAACATTATGAAGTTTGATAAAAGTTATTTGGATACTCTTGTAATTAAAATTTGTCTGTGATTGATAACAATATATATAATTTTTTTTAATGAATGCTTTGAAATTAATTAATAATAAATAAATCATTCATGGTTACATAGAGTGTTAAATATTTACATAGTATTAATGATTTGGTCCTTTAAATGTAACAAACATTTTATAATGATTCGGGCTCAGACTAATTAATGATATTATTTAATAGTAACACATTTACACAATCTGACCGTAAACTGTCTACAGTGTACTGTCAGTGACAATGTTGGGAAAAACCTAACCAAAACTTAAGGAAAAAAACCTAGATCCAAAATAAAAAAAAACTAGACATGCTAAAAATAAACAAATATGACGTCAAAGAGCCTCCCATCAACCCAAAAAAAATATTTCTTTTTTGAAAATGAGCATGTTTTAAATTATTTTATTTTATTTTCAATCAAGAATGTATTTATTTCTTTTTTAAAATTATCTTTCTAAAAAAGTCCCATATTTTGGGCAAAATCCTTATAAATTCCCTAATTTCCATTTTTTAAAAATTGGCTAAAAAATTCCCACGATTAGGAAAATTTCCCATGGTTTCGCAACACTGTTCCCGATGGTGTGTTCCGGGCTGTCCGCCCTCCGCCTGTGCCCACTAATGACGCCACAGCTTTCGAAAGTTTTAAATCGCTCTTAAAGAGAAAAAAAGCTTAAGCGGTTTGGGGGGGGGGGGGGACAATAGATGGAGTAACGTTACAAATCAGATTTAAAGCCTTTTCTTGTTAGTACTATTTGAGTCTCTATAAAATTCTCTGGTGCCCGATGTTACTTACAAAAGAGAACTGACAATCTCTGGCGTGATGAACACTTTTTTTCTGATGAGACTAATATATTATAAATTATATCACTAAGAGGAGTCTTTGAATAATATTTATGCGAAGTCGACCTCATTTTATAGTCAGACGAAATGAGAATCTTTTGACTATGAACATGAACGTTAACCTAGTCCAATGGCAGGTAATATCATACAACAAATGAAACAATAACAATTTTATAATACAATCCTAAAATTTAAAGTGTTACTTGATAAAAGTTGTTAAATGATTAAAATCCAGTCCTATCCCCGATGCCAACACTCACACTCCAACCCTTCCCTCACGCACCTTTTGAGTTTTCCATGTTGTGATGAAATGAGGAATTTTTAAAAAAGTGAAGAAAGTTGAGGTTTGAATTATAGCATTAAAATATTTCATTCATGATGACATTTTCTTACTCAATGTAAATACATTTGATTCAATGAATTTTCTTGAAATTTATTTAAAGCAATCGCTGAGATTTCAACGCCCTACTCATACCAGTACATATATTATGCATAAGGCTGAACTATATAAAAATATAATCACGTCAAATACAGTTTTTTAATGAATTAATTCGAAATTTCTGTTTCCAAATAAACAAAAATATAAATGATGATCGCGCAACCCTATACTTTATGTTTTATTATTTAAAAGAAACACCTGGCGCCGAGAATTGGAGGCAGACATCAAGAGGATTGGCCATGAATGGAAGATTCTGGAGAAAATGGCCCAGGATAGAGATAACTGGAGAGCTATTGTAGGTGGCCTATGTCCAAGGAGGAAGTGCAGACGCCGGCGATGATCGGTAGATGTCCCTCATGGACGCGAAGGCTCAACAAACAATTTAAAAAAAAACAGAATGCACATAATCTATAAAAAGTTTTAAAGTTAGATCATAAACTAAATTTCGTTTCTATTTTATTTAGTTGTTTAAAAATTTTAGAGCCCATTGAATGCAATATTCTGAAAATGGTGGGAGGGGGGGGCTGATATAATTAAGTCTTGATCTTTGCTCATCAAATTGTATTTTTATACAACTGAAAAAATCATTAAAATAATTTTTTAAAAATCAAATCACAAGAATATGGAATATATGCAGGAAACAATGTAATAAACCTTTTTAAAAAGTATTGCAAATAAATATTAATGTGCCAATCCACTATAAGAATATATTTTTGTTGCTATAAGTGTCAACATTTGTAAAAAAAAATTTTAAAAATCGTCTTTTAAAAAATCATGAATTTTTAAGAAAGTTAAAATTAAAATAATACCACTTTCACGAAATTAACAAAACTACGTGTACTTTAAAATATAGGCCTACTTTTCGTCCTAACAACATTAAACTAGCTCACAGTTTCATTTTGTGTTTTAAAAAAGTTACATGCAATGAAACTGTAATAACTTTACTTTAAGTTTGTTTTGATCATTTATCAAAACAATATTTAAAATATGTGCTTTACACCGAAATGCCTCTCAATTTTTATAAGTTGCATTTAACCCGAGACTTTTGCATATTTTCGGACTTAGCAAAATAATCTTAAAATTCTTTTGAATTACATATAATAAAATATGATACACATTTAAAGAGGCATCGTATGTTTTAATACAAGATGACTTTAACAATAGATATAAAACCACATAATTGCTTTTGAATAATACTTATAGCCTAATATATAAATATTTATGTCATCAAGGAATACAAATAATTTTGTAATAATTTAGATATATTCATAATACCGAAAATTACTAAGCAAAATCATGTAACTGAGCAAAATGTAAAATAGAAATTTAAAAAGCTTAGAAGATTAGGGACATAAAGATAGCTTTGAAAGTTAAAACAACACAAAGTAGGCACAATGTTTTTAATATTCATATTTTTATATATAAAGTTGGCATTTTAATTACCTTGATTTTTATTTTCGAAATTTTGACCTTTAATTTAAATTGAACTTTGCGGTGGTCTAAGTTGTTGCGCTCTGGACTGCCGAACCGTTGCAAAAACTCGAGCCACGGTTTGAGCTTTGGTACTGGAGAGGCCCCCGGGGCATAGTACTTGCCACACAATCCCTAGCTCGTTTGTGGTGGCTTAATAAACTTGTGATCGCTCCTTCCCTTGCCCTAGAGTCCGACAAGGACTGAAAAAGGGGTTATTTTATCTAAAATGAAATGTAACAATGAAATAATTATATCTACCCAAATTTAAAAAAAAAAAAAAAGTAATAAGTAAACGTCTTGTCAAAAAACATATTCCAATTACCCGAAGATAAGTCAAATATCGACACACAAACACATTTTAAAATAATAAAAGGCTAGAGTAACCAGATGAGTAATGTTTTTGTATATCTTAAAGATTTAATTATAAACATATGTGTTAAAATATAGCGGTAAATATAATAAAGTATTTATGGGCGTCAAAGGAGTTCCGGGACACGACGGTTTCATTTGTTAATTGGAATCAACATAAGAGAATTTTGTATCCCAACTAATATTTCTTTATTGAACTATATTATTTTCTCAAGTAATGTTAGCAACTAGACCTTCCAAGCTTTGCATAGATCATGGTATTTGAAGTGTAGCTAATTCATAGTATTTGTATTCCCCTATCTTACTTTTATGACACACAGTTTTTGTTATATAATGTGATTAATAATAAAAACAAGCAAATAGCACTACAAGTTCAAAAGTGAGATATAAAATGAAATAAAGATGAACTCAGAAATGTCTGAACATGTTTATAACTAGATTGTAGTATTAATGTATTTCTGTCATTCTTTTTAACAAAAATGTTGCTCAAACGGGTTAAAAAGGTCTCTAAGAAATTTTAAGAAAAGGTAAGAAGGAAATTATAAAATTACATCTAAAACTATACCGCTAAAATCAGTTTAAAAATTATTTTTAAAATTAATTAGATCTATGTCTTAATAAAGTGATGAGTTGTTTTCTTGAATTTTATTTTGTAATTTTATTAAATCATAAGACGGCAGATATTGACAGTAACAGAATCTTCTTTCCCTATAAAAAGTCATGAATTAGTTTAATTGTAATATAAAATCTTTGTTTTACAAGATAACGTTGCTTGAAACAATCAAGGTATGAAATCAAATGTTTCAGTTTTAATGTCTACATATTTAAACGTTCATATAATCCATTGGATAATCTGGTAGTGGCTCATCAGGATATTGATAACTCTTGTTAACCATTAAATAAACGTTGTTTGAACTATTGGATTCCTTTGAGTTCCAGGCTCAGTTCGGTAGTCGAATACGTTGTTTTTGAACGAGGTCGACACATCAAAATGTTGATCTGAAAAGGTAAACTCGTAAAAATGTATGGGAAATTAAAATAAATTAACGTATAAAATAAAATCACATCTATTTCAGTTAAATTTTTGAATGGTTATAGCATCCATGATGATAGCTTCGTAGTGTTTAAATATTCATGACACATAAACGTATGTTAAAATCGATACTACATAATTCTCACTTGATGGGACTTGTACTGCGTTTGCTGCTATAAAATCCTGATCTCGATGCATGCTACTATCTTCATGATTACCAGCCTCCCTCCTCTCCATGTTTACCCTTTTCCTCCTGAAGTAAACACCAACAGCTGTAGCTGTAGCAAGGACAATGATAACGCTGGGGACACTCACACCTATAGCGATATCACGAGATGATGTGTCGACATCTGAAATGTTTAACACATTATTTATGTCTGTAACGTAATTTGTATATTTATCTACATACTAATAACACATGCATTTAAAACTCTAAAAATTTGCTCAATAATATTTTGATATAGAAAATGAAGCAATTTTATAGATGATACTGTATGTCTTTACAAATGCTAGCATCACCACACACATTAACCCAGTACAAAAAAGCATGAACAGATTAAGAAAATACATATAAAGACACTAGTCGATTTTTAATTCAAATATCAAGTGCTAAAAAGAAAAGCGGGAGGGAGACGTTCATCATTTTTAAATGTTAACCTTGTGGACTTGGTGGATTTTCTTTGACAACTTCAAATTTCATTTCTACAGAACCAGCTTCACTAATGATGTTGAGTTTGTATGTTGTTTTCCCATGTGTGTTGGCGTCATAGATGGTCAAGGTCACTAAACCAAACGGATGGTGTGAGAGGTAAATACGTCACTGAATACTTATTTTTTTCTAAAGCGGAAGTAGATCGCCCAGTTTCTATTTTTAATACAAAATCTGTTGGTTCCGGATATCCGTACACTTGGAATGTAAACACCGTGTCTTTAGTTGGTGATACTTGAATGCTCGGAGTTTGTTCCGTGAGATCTTTTAACTTGGGTGCACCTGAAAGTAAAAAAAAAATAATTTAAAAATTTTTGATTATAGGAAAACAACTTTTTTTAAAAATGTATAAGTGTGCACACCCACACCACGCCGCACCATATGCATCGCACCGTGATGGACTGTGGAGGAAGAAGAAAGAGAGTGAGAGAGAGTGACAGTTGGGTGCGCCAGGGGCAGAGTGAACGAAGAAAGACTTGTGTGTATTCTGTGTGATCTGTGGTTGAGACAAGAAACCTGTAGCCTCACCTTTAAAAGTGACTTGGACTTTGTTTTAAATAAACTTAACCACCAAATCGGTTACAGTTTTTGGCGCTGCGAGCAGGGTCTCATAAAGGGGAGGATAGCGGTTTAAGAAAAACAACAACAACAACAGTATGGAGCAACAAGCTGAGCAAGTACAATCTGCTCGTTTGATGAAGCTGCCGAGGTTTACGGGAGACAGCGGGTCAGAGCTATTCGTAAAGGAGGTTCGACTCATTTTACAATTTCAACCCATGCCCATGGCTGTGGCGGTGACATGGATCCTGGGAGCATTGGAGGGACGTGCCGGTCTAGATGTACTGGATCGTACACCTGATGAGATCAACACCCCAGATAAACTATTACAGCTAATAGTAAAGAATTGGGAAGATCAGTGAGATGGCACCACCTAGGCCTCTGCCTTTTACAAACGGCAACAGGGCCTGGGTGAAAGCGTAGAGGACTATGCGGCCAACCTTCACAGCCTCTTTACCCTAGCCAAAAACGCACGGCCAAGCACCCTTGCTGATGACATGCTGAGGAGTGCATTTGTTCAAGGCCTACAGCCGACAGCGCTACGACGGGACACCAGTGCCTACGTCAGGCTACACCCCGACATCACCTTCGACAACGTTCGTAGGGAAGTCCATTGGTGGATGCGAGAGGATTTCGCTGATGTTGCCGCCACTGCACAGCTCTCAGCAGCGCCTCTCCTGGACTAGACACAGATGACACAGCAACTGATGGCTCCCATAGACCAGCAGGTAGCTGCTGTGGCAGACAGATTCCAGCAATCATTACAGCATCACCGAACGGACATGGACGCTAACGGTGTCCAGTGTCCACTGTCCACCACCACCCAGACATCCCAAGTTCAACATGCGGAGATCCCGTCACCGACAACAGGTATGTTAGTGGTGCGACAGACAGGGTCATGTTGAGGTTGAGTGCCGTGCTAAGAGGAAATACCTCGCTCACCAACACGACATTTTTATTATTTTTTTAAATGTATGTATTTTAAAGAAATCTTACTTTTAAGAGTAAAAAATATTTTAATGCATTCTAGTAAAGTTAATATATTGCTGTCTTATTCCTGAAACTTAAATGTTTATATTGTAAATAATAATATTCTTTTTTTTTTTTTAAAGTACTTTTACTTTTAAGTCATTTTGTATACTTTTTTAAAAATAGTACTTATACTTTTAAGTGGTGGTTGAGAAGTTGCGCGCTTGACAGTCATACCGATGTTCACGAATATGAATCCACGCGAAGGCGAGGATTTGTTCCCGGGGCCTAAGGAGTCCCCGAATCAAGCAGCTCTGAATAGGTACCTAACTAGACAATAATTAGGCGGCTGGGGTAATGCGTGGAACCCCTTTAGCCGTGGCCTGTGACCGCTGCATCACTTGCCAACAGATCAGCTCTAATGGTCTGTGGACGCAATTATCCTCTGCATAGAATGAGCGTCTGTATATCTAAGATAAGATAAGTCATTCTACATTCTTTATTTTTTAAAAAAGTACTTATACTTTCAAGTCAGTGTATATACTTACATGTTTTAGTGACGTCCACGTACGCTCTTGATGACGTTTCGTTGTCCTCAAATCCGTTCCGTCCACTACAAAAATATCTGCCCGAGTCCTCACATTGTAGGTCATTGAGAGTTATCTCTAATACGTCACTAGCAGACGTGTTTACTTTAACCTTTCCCAGACCACTTCCTGTCAGAACTGCTACAGCTGGAGGGTAACCTTCAACTTGACAATAGAATGTCACAGAATCGTTGATATTGACAGAGATGGACGTTGACCCATTGACCGTGAATTTAACGACCGATGGCACCTCTGGGAAAATTATTGTATCGCAAAATATTCAATTAAAAAATCATTTGAACTCAAATTAAAACAAATAATCCAGTTTCATTATAGATAGAAGTATATAATATCGGAGGAGAAATCTGTTAACTAAGCATATTTTTAATATTATTTCAGAGATAATCTATACATATAAAGCTAACTTTGGTGTTTGTATGTCTAATTTAACTAAAAGATACAAAATCACCAAAAAACCAAACAATTGACATGGACCAAATTTTTCTAAACGTTCCTAGTACAGTTTTTCTCATAGTCCTTTTTTTTCTTAAGGCTGTAAATCAAAGATACATGAAATTTAAAATTCAGTTCCAAGTTTAACAAAAGTAAAAGTGTAGTAATGCAAATGATTTAATTCTCAGTGGTACGGTTTAAAAAAATCTTCTATTGTCAAATTATGGTGCGTACTTTTTTGTTTACACATTTTAAAATGTTCAGAATCATTTTATTATAATAAAATGCAATAATAAAATTTAGATCTATATTTAAATTTCATTTGTGGTATAAAGCCCTTCCTCGTTGTGCATGTACTTACTTTATATTATCGATGGATAAAACTTTTCGCACAAAGCATTGGGTTAATTTTTGACCATTTGTGAATTAAAATGAGAATTTATTTACGTTGTTAACCATAACTCAACATTTAAATTAAAAAATACTAAAATGTGTAAGTAGTGAGGTATTTTTATGTGGAACATGGGTGAGTTTGTGGTGTGTTTTTTAAAATTCTTTAAATAGATTATATAGTATATTGGGTTTGCAGAAATAACGATTAATTTTTCGATAAATCGCTACAAATTTTATTAATTAAATATCCATTAAAATAATATTTTAAAAAAAATTATTTAAACAGTATATATTTATTTCTTCAATTTCATCAAAAAAATAATTCATAAACAATTTAATTGCCCAATTCAAAATGATCTGTTTTGCTGAAGAACATAGTACAACAGTCCATAGCATTTTGAAAAGTTCAAAATATTATTTTTCTATGTGTATGAGTTTGGGGAAACTACTCAATAAAGCTTTTAAAAAATGACAATTATTTTGTTTTTGTTAAATTCCATTAGAAATTTAGACTTAATCGAATTTAACGATTAATTCATGAAATTAATCGTTAATTTCTCAAAAGTTAACAATTAAATTTAAAGTAATCGTTACCAGCCCAAATAAATATATATGATACCATATTTTAAAATGCAATTAAATTCTGTTACTATGGTGGTATTCAACTGATATTTTTTATGTTCATATAAAGACGGATACATCCTAAATATTATTCTTTTAATTATTATTTAATAATTACTTATATTTTGTAACAAGTATCGCCTAATCCGTAAATCAATAATCAATAATTCTCCAACTTAGATTTCGCTTGTTCTTGATTCATTTATTTTTGTGTATTTCATTTTTCCTATAACATGAAACCCTAAACCCTCACCAACATATCACTAAGTTTCCAACTTCAAATATGAATATCTGACCTAATTTGTTCATGCTAATACCTAAACTATTACTTATTAAAATATAGCACAACTTAAAAACTATTTACGGCATTATAACTTTATCTTTTATCAGCAAAAATAGTTCAATCATTGGCTACCGAAAATATATAATATATTTTCGACCATACTTAGTACATATAAACCTGATATCCCATAACTTAATATGCCCACTTCTTCGTGTCCAGGACAGCAAAATTATTTCTCTATTAAAATATATATCTTTTCCTCATGATTATTTAATCAAATAGAACAAGCTTCATTTAACTTGAAAAATGAAATGTGTAATATCCAGGAGCATATTTTTGAAAAAGGAGGACGGGGATACACATAAATGGAATGGGATTTTGATAGAGTTTACACAGCATAATATATTTTCGGAAAAAAAAATTAAAAAAGAAATTCAGCCTATAGTAAAACAGCAACATAATAGATATGGTACTTTAAAAGTAAGTGAAGCTGTTTTACAAAAGGAACAACACTTAAAATTATTTATTAAGCTAATTTTAATGTAATGATTACGTAGATAAGTTATATGTGTGTGTCTATTTATTTGACTGTTATCTTTAAGTCAAGCACAAAAAATAATTAGCAAATAAGTATTGACTATTTTTCACCAACTCAATAAAACGTTGAAGGCAATAGACAACTTCTAGTAAGGGCGGTTTATTTCTAAATTAAATATAAAGTTTCAAACGCAAACCATAAAATTTAAATGTGATGGTTCCACCAGATATTTCTCCAATGGCTGATATTCCACGGCAACTGTACGGTAGCGTTTCATCTGCAATTGTAGTTTAAGACATTTAGAGAAAAATATTATGTATACCATATACAATTCGATTAATCAAAATGATATTTTAGATATTTAAGGAAGAGACCAATTTCAGCTCTATTGATATTGAATATTCTTAATATAATTACGTAAAATATAAAAACAAGTGGATATTATCATTTATATTCATCTAAATATAGAGAAATTCAGCTTTCCATTGATACCACATTTGATAGAGTTGGATGATTTCAAGTACTTGAATGGAGACCGTAAAAATACTGTATTAAGTATCAAAATACGACTTTAACCCCCTTATATGGTTAATAAAATAATATTTTAAAATATGTACTAATATATTATCATAACATTTTTAATATGATTTATATTAAAAATTGCTTTAGAAACCAAATAAATAAAAAAACTAAAAATCCTTAAAAATATAATCTTTTGCCAAATTTTGACCCGCGACTACCCTTAATAAACACAAAATGAGTATTTTAAAATCATTGCTTCATTACATTAAAGTCATTGAGAACTATCATAATCAATAACTAATTTTTTAAAAAATAAAGGATAGCTTAAAGCTGACCTGTCGTGTTTGAAGAGATTTGCAGAACACTGAGCTCACTAGAAGTTTGAGACCCAGCAGGATGACCATCATTAGTGAACCACTGGACATTACCAGCTGGCCTTGACTGACGGACCATCTGACACTTGCATGAGGCTGTTGTACCATGTCTGATGTAGCCGTTCCTAACAGATGGACCACTGGGACAATCCGACGTAATCTGGGATGTTGGTATCGCTGGGATAATAAATATTATTTTTAAAACAAAGAGAACATTTTGTGTCTAAATAGGAATAGTTTGGAGATAGAAGAAAATGTATAATTTTTTTAAAAGAAGTATGTCGATCAAATCGTTATAATTATTGAAAGTGAAGACGAAATACTGAGTGAGCATAGGAACAATTTTTAACTTTAACAAGTTAGCGCTAAAAAATGCCTTATTATTATTATTATTTTTTAGATTTAAAAAAAAAATTTTTTTGGAAAAGGGGGGGGGGGGGTTGGCAGTGAGGAGTCTTTCTTATTATTATATAGGCTAAAGTGAATAAATAATATTATCTTTATAAGAACATTACCGCGTAATTGACTTTACTGAGTTTTGTAGATTTGCTATATTATGAACTAGCAATTTACCCGCGCTTTGCTGCGGTAAATTAGGATTTTGGTTAATTAAAAATGCGTCTTTTTATAACTAATAATTATGGGAAAAAACTATACTTAGGCAATCGTCCTCATAGAGAGAAATGATTTAATATTTTTCAAGCTTCTATCTACACGGAAGCTTGGAGAATTAGTGTTGATTTAGTTTTATATAGCCCATTTTAGGGGGAAAGACAGGTTTTGGGTACCCGGCCACCATTAAGTAGAAATTTTAAAGATTTATATAATTACTTTCCTTATTACCATCGCTGGGTGTTACTAAACAACCACGGAAGTCGTTATACTTTTACCTACACAGTAAATGGGTGAAGCAGTAATTTTCAGTTTTTAATAGCGCATTTAATAGAAAAACTACAGTGGGGCCTCCGAAATGCAGAAAATGATAATTTAAAGATTTATTCACCTATTACCATCGAGGAAGTGTTCTCAACAACTTCCCAAAGTTTAAAGATCTACATACTCGGCACAAAGGACAAATAATGATTTTCAATTTTTACAGATAAAGAGAAATAGTTTTTGGGCCCCAGCCCAACATAATTTGGAATTTTAAATTTTCTTTTCTTCAACGATTTTTCCATATTTTCATGCTCCTACCTACACGGGAATTTGGAGACTTAGTGAAAATTAATAATGGAGTGTATTAAAAACTATATTTGGCCCTCAGGCCCCCAGTAAGTTATATTTTTAATATGTTTTCACCTGCTACCATCGTGGAAGTGTATTTAAGACCACCCCCCCCCCCCAAAGTTTCACGCTTTAATCTATTCGGGAAATAAGAGAATTATAGATTTTCAATTTTTATATATCTCATATTAGAGAAAATAAACGGTCTTGGGGCCCAGCCCCCATGAGTTTGTATTTCAAAATTCTTTTACACAAACTTTCGTCGTGAGAGGGTACTAACAACTTCTTAAAATTTCATGCTCCTACCTACAAAGAAAATTGAAGAATTAGTGATGAGTCGGTTTTAATATTAGAACTACTATATTTTGGCCCAAGGCCCCTAATGAGAGGGAGTTTTAACATTCTTTTTGCCAATTTTTGCCGGGAGCATGTACTCAAAACATTGCCAAAGTTTCATGCTCCTACCTACACGGGAAATAGGAAAATTGGTGATTTTCAAATTTTATAGAGCAGATATAAGGAAAAAAAATGTTTTTGGCCCCGGGCCCCACAGGAGCCAGATTTTTAAAATTATTTTTTGCCAATTTTTGTCGTGAGAGGGTACCCAACAACTTCCCAAAATTTCATGCCCTTACGTACACGGAACATAGGGGAATTAGTGATGAGTCGGTTTATATTATAAGAAAAAATTTATATTTGGGCCCCCGGCCCCCCATGAGACGGAGTTAAATCATTTTTTCCAATTTTATTTGGGAGCGTGTATTCAAACAATTTCCAAAGTTTCATGCTTCTACCTATACGGGAAATAGGAGAAGTAGTGATTTCAATTTTTAAATATCCCATAACAGGAAAAAAAACGTTTAGGGCGACCCCGACCCACATGAGTGGGAAATTTAACGATTAAAAAAAAAACTATCGTCGAGTGCACGTATTCAACAAATATCCAAATTTTCATGCTTCTACATACACGGGGAATGGGAAAATTGTTGATTTTATTTTTTTTATCGAGCCAATATTAGGAAAAAAATGTTTTTGGGCCACCAGCCCCATATAAGCGAGATTTATAAAATTCTTTTTCGCCAATTTTCGTCATGAGAGGGTACCCAACAACTTCTCAAAACTTCATGCTCCTACCTACACGGGAAGTGGGAGAATTAGTGATTAGGAGATTTTTAATATAAGAAAAACTATTTTTGGGCCCCCGGTCCCCCATGTGAGGGAATTTTAACGGGTTTTTTTGGCCAGTTTTTGTCGGGAGCGTGTATTAAAAAAATTCCTAAGTTTCATGGTCCTACCTACACGGAAAATATGAGAATTAGTGATTTTCATATTTTATATAGCTTATATCAGGGAAAAACGTTTTTTGGCCCCGACCCCCATGAGTCTGAAATTTACCTTTTTGTCCATTTAATTATCGTAAAGAGCATGTACTCAAAAGATTTCCAAAGTTTCATGCTTCTAACTACACGGGAAATAGGAAAATTGGTGATTTTCGATTTTTATATAGCCCATTTTAGAAAAAAAAATGTTTTAGGGCCCCCAGCCCAACATGAGCGAATATTTTAATATTCTTTTTCGCCAATTTTCGTCGAGAGAGAGTAACCAACAACTTCCCAAAGTTTTATGCTTCTACCTACACGGGAAGTTGGAGAATTGGTGATGAGTCAGTCAGTGACGGCTTTCCCTTTTATTAGTATAGATACAAATCAAATTGATCTTTGCATAAAGTTTGTTAGTAAAGAAGAGAATTAAATTTCTTAATTGATTTTTTAAATTTACTTGAAAAAAAGGCAGAACAGATAATTGTAATGATGGGCTTAGCATAACAGCAGAAGAAGGTGTTGAAAAATAAAGCTTGCAATTACAAAATGTAACTAAATTATTAAAGAAAAAAAATTTGAAGTTTAATATTGTTTATATAGACTAGGAGCCGTCACACTAGTTTCACATTCGACTGACAAAAGGACGAGCGCAGCCCTCATAACCATTCTAGATGATAAAGTAAGTTTGAGTTTAGCCTTCCGTTTTAATGGTCGGCAATATACTTTTTAATATAAATTATAATCTGATCTAGCTCCACTATGAATGCGAGTCATGGGCCACTTATACCAGGCATGAAAGAAGGCTCAATAGCTTCCACTTCAGATGCCTACGCCATATCCTTGACATCAAATGAGACGTGGTTGTCGAGAGGTATCGCTCTCGACTTTCATACCGATGGTCACGAGTTCGAATCCACACGAAGTTCAGGATTTGTTCTCGGGGCCTGAGGAGTCCCCGAGTCACCCAGCTCCGAATGGGTACCTAATTAGACAATAGTTAGGCGGCTGGGGTAATGCGTGGAACCCCTATAGCCGTGGCCTGTGACCGCTGCATCATTTGCCAACAGATCATCTCTCATGGTCTGTGGAGCGTCTGTATATCTAAGATAGATAAGATAGATGAAATGGCAAGAGAAAGTCCCCGAAACAGAGGTCCTGGCTCAAGCAAGCATGAGCAGCATTCCAGTCACACTAAGCCAAAGACGCCTCCGCTGGCTTGGAGACGTCAAGAGAACGGAAACTCGTCGCATACCCAAAGATGTGCTATACAGCAAGCTGGAAACTGGGAAAAGATTGGTTCGTCGGCCATGTCTCAGATACACGGACATATGCAGTAGAGACATGAAAGTAGCCAACATTGACATGCAAAACTGGCTGAGGTTAGGACCATGTGGAACGTTACAGTGAAAAAGGATCACCAAGAGCAGAGGATCAAACTAGGGAAGAAGCAGTTAGAAAATGAGCGAGGAGAAACACCAGCCAAAATTGCCTCACTTCATTCGTGTGTGTAACATGCAGAAGAGACTGCAACTCAAGGATTGGTCTCTTCAGCCACACCAAGATCTGCAAAAAATAAGGATAAGCCTATCGTCTTTTGTAGACGGATGTAAAGGTATGAGAATCACTGTCAATGAATTATTCTGAGTTGTTGCTGAGTTTTTGTGAGTTATTGTGAGTTGTGACAATATTATGAACCCTTTTTATGTCGACGGACTTTTGAATTTCAGGCAATGACTTGAGAGTGTGCGCAAGGGCTATATATAGTGTGGGTCTGTGTAGTGTGAGAGAGAGTGGAAAAAAGTTAGGAGAGACTAGTAACGTCAGAGTGTGGACGTTCGGTCAGGGCTGTGCTTGTTGACAGATTGTGTTATCGAGGTTGCTCGAACACTGTGAAGGCTATGGGCCTGTATGCCTCTGCTGTGATGTCTCGAACACTGAAAAGACTGTGAGCCTGTATGGCTATGCTGTGATGTCTCGAACACTGTGAAGACTGTGAGCGTTTTTGCCTATGCTGTGATGTCTCGATGGCTATATGAAGGATTTACACGTGTATTTCTAGTTCAATAAAGAACTAATGATCTTTGAAAAGAGTCTGTCTTATTAAGACTGTATCCAGAACCCAGAACGCAACAACGGGCAGATGACATACATACTAAATCATAAGAATATAAAAATGTACACAATCAAAAATTTATTTACTGAAAAATTATGAAAGAAGGCAAAATTAATACTAAAAATACTTTTAAAACTGACAGAAGAACATTAAAAAAACAGAACAAAATTAATAATAGATGTCCTAAAATATTTCAGTGTATGAACTGCTATGTAACAAGTATACGTAGTCCTGACAGGACGCACCATATTAAGATAATTATAGGCGTCTTGTGAAGTCTACGTACACCTTGACAATGTACAAATTTCTATCAAACCTGATAATAGCTAACCGTACCTTTATCCTACAACAAATATACAAAATTAGACATTCCAATTGCATTGCATTTATTTTCATTCATTTTTCCTTTATTTTCCTTCTTTTTTTGCAAGCATTATTTTTAACACAATTCACCGTTACCAATTCCACTTTAACATTGTTTTAAATATTAGTACCTATCGTTACGTGTTTTTTAAACCCCATATATGTTAATGTTGATATTGTTATGGTTTTATTTTTTTTGGATTTTCCAGGCATTCGTATAAATCTTTTTGGCATTTGCTTAGCTCTTGAACATCCTTCAATGAACTATTTTGGAATTTTTTTCAAAGGAACAAAACCCTCTATCTGGAATTGTTCTGGAGGAGTTATAGGATAAAGCTCTACAGAAATTTCAAATATATTTAGGCAATTTTTCCCATTAGAAATGTGTTGGTAGACTAGTTGCTTTTAAGTACTTGTTCGAAATTTTAAAAGAACTTTTCTTCTAAATGGAACAAAAAACGAGGGCTTACATGTTTCAATCTTTTTAAATGATATAATTTCATACATCTCTGGCTTTCATTTTAAGACAATAAACCGTTTGCTATGTTTAATATGAAATGTTAACTGTCATAAGAACTTGAATAAAATATTTTTTAAAATGTAAACGTTAATTAAATTAATTTAAACTAAATTAAATTAAATTAATTAGTGCATATTTTTAATTAAATGTAGTCCCTTTTTCCTACCTGACTGTCGGAACGCGGCATCAACTCTACAGAAGCTTGTGTTATATGAAAAGATTAAGTGGAGGAAAGTAGGTGTTGACCAAATGTCATTGGTTTTAAATGACACTGTATAGTTCATTTCTTCGCGTGACTCCCACTGAAAACGTAAAAAAAATTATACAGAAAGTTTAACAATTATAAAGAGATAAATAGCTAAATTATTTAAAACAAATATCCTACTGTCTAAACATCACAAGTTTGGAGGGTGAAATAAAATTAAATGATTGAGGTCAAACATAATTTATTTTCTAACTGATTTTACCCCTACATCTTCAGTGCAAGATCTTCTAAAATGTTTTAATATGTGATTAAGTCCGTTTTTTACTTACATATTGGTCTCCATTGTATGGTTCCAAATAAATATTTAAGAAGATTAAAGTTTTTAAACCTTGTGTTTTAAAACTGACAGTTACACTTTTACTTTCCTCATCATAATGAATATTTAAATCGCTTTCATTGATATCTGAAAATAATACGTAAATTAAATGTTAAAAATTATTTAAGTGCTATAATTTGTGTATTTAATTACTTTGAAAAACAGGTCTAGTTGCCTCTAACGTTCTTTGATTTGTTAAAAAATAACGTATAATTGGTCTGCAAAATTGTCTATTCTAAGTAATTTTAATTAAAGTTATCAGTACTTAATTTTTTAATTTTTAAAATCCACTTCATTTTTTGATGTTACGAAATTTGAACAGAAATTAATGCAACCAGCAACACATTGGCCTCAACAGTTATGCAATAATAAACGTGCTGAAGGATATTGTTAATGTTTATTAAGGGTTCGTTTTATTTAATGCGCTAAGTATTTATATTTAGCATTGAATAACTAAACTTTATATTGTAGGAGCACAGCCTATGAATTGTCAGATCTCTTTTACAGGAGATCTTGTTTCCATTGTAGTTTATCGCAACTCTGTTACCATAAATATTTCATTTTGTGGACTACTCTATAATAATTCATATAACCTCAATAAAATTTGCCCGAAAATCAATGTTTAAAATTTTCAATTACACTAACCAAAGCAAAAACTTTGTTAAAATATTAAGTATAAGTCCTTTTTTATATTTGGTTTAATTATTTTCCTACAAATTTCATATTTTAGGAATAAATCCAATATGAATATCAATCTTTTAATTTTAAAAGAAAGGCATAAACTTATTGTCAGCTTCTAACCTTTTTTAATATGTTAGTCTAAAACTTAAATACCAAGAAAACCTCAAGAAAACTGACTTACACTGGAAAGGCGATCAGTTCAAATTAATATAATGATGTGCTACTGATTTACTAGAGCTTAAAACAAAATTTCTTCCCTCTTCAACATAAACATTGATGAGGCTATTACAAAAAGTTTAATCAGATACATTGCAAAGGAGCTGATCGTTACTGTCTAACAAAATTAGTTCCAGCATTACACCATATCGAGAAATTATATTAGCAGATGTATTGAAAAAGATTATCAACTTTCACAGGAGCTATACTGCTCACTAGTTAAAGCCAGACCATTAAGTTAAAAGATGAGCACAGTGAGATTCAACTTTTTAAAAACATATTTTAGTATTAACTACGTCAAATAAAAATATTTAACTGAACAAAAATGAGAAGTAAGTCGGATAAGTAATACTCATCATTACAAAGTGCTTTAACACAAACTCAATCATGTAATGCTCAGATTGGACTTTCTACATTGTTAAAACTATAACGTTTTCCTTTTCTGCTAAATATTCTTATGGCATGAGTCTTAGTCTGTTTCAGAGATAGCCAACATATGGAAAACCTGTTTTATATGCTGAGCAGTGCTATACAACCGTGTCTTCACGTGGGAAGCTTTTGTCTCCCTATATCCCCCCTCTATGTCTAGCGCGGGACATCAATTTAACAGGTGTAGTACTGTTTCAGAGGCTAGGCTGCCACGACGGCAATTCGTGTCTCTGTCGTGGACTAGCCTGTTGAAAATATGAGTTAGTTGGACAGTGCTCTGTTCGCATAGAGTCACTGATATCTGTTTGTGAATCAAACTCCACGACTGGTCTGATCGGTTACCATTTAGAAATGATACTTTATTGTGAAAGATTTAGGGAAATTAAGTTGAAAATACATTAACTGAATTGTGCATTCTTTTGGGGTTATTTATCATTATTTATTATAAATTCCCTTATTTTAACTTCACTGTCTTGTCTCTCTCTGTCCGTCGTAAGTAGGTGGAAAAATAAAAGTAAAAAATGAACCACTTCCAGTGATCTTATCGAACCGAAAAGTTGAACATTCACTTGTGTCACCTAACACATTTTATCAAAAATTTCAGATCGGTCAAATGAACGTAATTAAATAATTGCACTTTTAGTTTATCTATATGTATCTCTTTGCAGCGTTTGCTATTGTTGACATCCACATGTCACTGGAGTTCATGTCAGTCATCGATGATTGCATCCCCGTTTTTTCATATAAAGGGAAGTTCATTCACGTTCAGTCTGTAAATGTTTGCCACACGGTGCATATTATATTGATCCTAAGTAATACTTTTAGCTCTGTCTCACATATAAAAGACTTAAAGTCAAAACCTTTTTAAAGGATTTTTGAAATTCAATTATTTGAAATGTCTTTTCTGACGTCACTAATAGAATCTCCATTACCTCGCCACATATTGTTGGAAAATAAACAACATTAGTTAATAAATTTAGCTAGCAACCAATTCCCCAAATTGTTCAAAAAACCTGGAACGATTTGTTCCAGGATACACAAGGGTAATGTAACATGCCTGAGTAAGTTTCATTGATAGCTAAATGCTAACTAGTTTAAGGAATTTAATAAGTAAAACCTAAGTTGCCACGATATAATTAAAAGGCATTATTTGAATCTGTATTGTTATCGCTATTGCACAAAAAAAAAAAAAAAAAAAAAAAAAAAAAACTGGTGTGATGTGGTAATATAAGATTAGTACACTAAACAAAAAATATAAATGCCCCCCCCCCTGAATAAATATTATTAAATATCTCTTTAAAAACCGCCGTCATGTAAGCAATACAATTTTACCTCCAAAAACTGAGGTAATTTCCTATATTGTAATTAATCAAATTAATATGGTTATTGATATTCACAGTTCATTACTACGGTACCAAATTTATTTTGATAGTCAACGATTTATTAAATAGGTCCATCCATATTAACTCATTCTGAAACAATTTTTTAAAAAAATATCTAAGGGTAAAGGTTTGGGGATTGGATTACGAGCGGTTCAATGTAGATTATGTACGAACATTGAACAATTCGGTAATATTATTGTTGATCATTAATCTACAAGATTTGACTGCTTAATCAGAAGCTGTAAAATATAACTCAACATCTGAACTTAACTTATTTATTCATTTTATTTATTTGTAGAATCTATAACATTTTAATAAAGTGTGTCACAAATTGTGTTTTCAAGTAATAAATTTAATGTATGCGCTTTCACCACATTTAAACAAAGAAACGAAAAAAAACGAGAACTCTTGGGGTCTGCTTACGGAACTTTTGAAATCCCTTTTATTAACTTCTTCGTTATGTCGTAATCTACCTTTGACAGTTTTCAAGCCGCGGAAAAACAAAAGTGTCACCAAACAATGTATTATTACTAAAATATTAGATTGATCTTATGTAACTAAATTAATACATGTGTGTATCTCTAAGTAGCGTGTTTAGCTGTCTGCTCTAGTTGACCTCCATAGTTCAATGGTTTCACTCCAGTCCTTGATGTTACATGAGTCCGTCACGGTCCGCGCGCGGTGCGTATTTTAAACGCAATCAATACTTTTAGATATGTCTCATTTAAGGGATTTGCTGTCAAAAACATTGTTTTTATGGGTTGTTTTTTTATACTATCATTTTCAAAAAAGGGTTAGTCAGCTTATGAACGAACGGACGATAGAACGAATATTTACGGTACTCAATTTTCCGTAACGCTTAAAAATATAAAAAAGCGGCAAGGCAATCATGCTTAAAAAGATCTCATATTGTAGAGAAAAATTATTTATTAAGCGATTCATTTGTTCGAACAGTGATTTTGTTTATATGCACACTTTGCAGGGCAGCAAATCAAGTCGATAAACAGTGAAATGACAAGCAAGACTAGGCGGGTAAATTTGAATAAGGACCAACTACCTTAGTTAAAAAAATTGTTAATATCGTTGATCATTTACTTTTGACTACAGTCGACACACTATCTATAATGAGTCAGTCTGCGGCGTATGGTACGCCGCGGGTCATCTTGTGTCAAATAAATGCTGTCGAATTTCTCTTATAATTAGAGTTAACTAAGTTTGTTAATAGGTTTCTAAAAACGTTTGAATGTAAAATAAACAAATATATATCATTAAAATAGTAATGTTTATTAGCGACCGCTACGGGGGGGGGGGGGCTTCTCAGTCTTTGCGTCCCTTAGGGGGCCAGAGGGCTGATGGGGTTTTCCGGGAAGCCCCATGAAGAGCGCAGGCTCGGGACTGCTGATTTTCTTCCACATGTAGGATTAGGGTTTTGTGTTAGTATGGCCATGTTTACATTATCTCGGTGGTCGAGTGGCAGTACGCTCGACTGGCGTACCGCTGGCCACGCATTCCAATCCATGCAAAGGCAAGAATTTGTTCCTGGGGCCTAGGGCGTTCATGAGTCACCCAGCTCCGAATGGGTACGTAGCACTTGTTAGACGGATGGGTAATGCGTGGAATCCTTATAGCCGTGGCCTGTGACTGCTGTATCACTTGCCAACAGATTATTTGTCATGATATGTGGACGCAATTATCTTCTGTATAGAAAAAGCGTCTGTAGAGTTTTGACAAGATAAGATAGAAACTTCAACGGTTTTAGAATTGAAAATTGAAAGGAACTTTTTTTATAGATTAATATTTTTCTCCCGAAACTTTTTTTACAAAAATATTTGAAATATTGAAAAGTTGTGAAAATTTTCACTATCTACGTTTCATAATAACAGAGAATACATAAAGTTAAAGAAATTCAAAATATAGCTAAATGAATAAAAAATAGTTTCACACATAACATACTTTAAGCCCTAATAAAAATGATTTCTGAGACATCATAAAATACAGTTTTTAGCATTGTATTAATACATTAATAATCATCTAAATACTAGTTTAGCACCTTGCTTTGTCATACATTTTTGAACTACTATGTAGATCTATATCATTTTAGTGACATGACTTACCCAGTGCGTCACATATGTAGGAACAGTTAGAAGGTTTAAAAATTACAGAGATGTCCTCTTTTCTTACATCATATAATGTATTTTGCATTGTATAGTATGGGGTAAATTCCATGACGTCATTTCCAATGATGACTGTTATATTTGAATAAAAATACCTATACGCCCAGTCGATCATAGTCTTGTTTAGAACTGCTGGAGTTGTTTTGTTTGTAATAGGGTAGACAAAATCAAACCGCAAACGTCCTTCCATTCCATCGTTCACTAGAATTATCAAAATGATATCGTTTGACAAGCAATTTTATAATATATTAACTTTAAGTGACTAGCACAAAGGTATGAACATTATTTTTTATTATCTTGATTACGGTGTTTGAAGATTAAAGTTTAAATTGCGTCTAAATTATTGAAGTTTTCAATATAATCTTTGAAATAAAAGATAATAAAGGGACAACTAGTGCGTATACATTACCAATGGTTTGCTACTCAAACCCCTCAAAAATCCAAAAGTAAGCCTGGTAAATATTATATGTTATTGCATTTTAGTGATAACTTTTTGGTATTAAAATAGGATTGAGGGTTAAATTACTTTTGGCAATAATTATACACCACTTGGTTATTATATTTTAATTGAAAGTTAATATTTTTTCCATAAAGAGTTAAGTTTATAATAAGATAATTTTATTATAAATCATCCAGTAAAATGAGGGGGTAATGTAAAGGGTATGATCTATTTTACGACACTGTCAACGCAATCTGACGTGTGACAAAGTGGTGCCTATGAAGAAAGCGTGCACCGAATCTTCCAGGACGACTGAAGAAAACTGAGCATAAACACCATTTTATAGCATCTACTTACTAATGGAATGTGTTTTAAATGAAAAGAAGTTTACCAATAAATGTGCAAGAAATGTATCACGTACTAATTTTCATTGAACTTTATGTCCAATTTTGGAATAAATAAGTTGTTTGTAGTAAGGGTTGCACGGAACGGGTATATTTTAAGGCGTACGCCTGTGACATCACTTCCGATCTATGACGTCACTTTAGGTGTGCGTGGTTACTTTCGGGTTATGACGTCACTTCCAGTTATGGGCTAGGGTCCTTTTCGGTTATCGGTGGGGTCGTTTCCGGTGGGTGTGGTACCAAGGTGGAGCCGATCATGTGTAAACACGTGGTTTGGTTCAAGATGGCATCCAAGATGGCGGCGAACATGTCTGAACTTGTTGTTCCAACCAAAATGGCGGCTTGGCGACAAACACGTAAGTTGTTTTTATTTTGTTTAAATTTAATTAATTAGTTTATTTTATTTCTTTTCCAAAGTACCAAAGTACCCGTTGAGGGTCGGGTTACTCCGAAGCAAAGGTTTCGTCCCCCTCAATTAACTAGCAACGCTGTTGAGCGGTGCCAGTTTAGGGCCAGGAGCGCCAGTACGGAATAGCAAAAGGTACCGCTAGGAAACGCTATTGGTCGCCAGCTCTGAGGAAACCTTCCGGTGGGGTTAAACCCTAGTTAGGTCAGTGATGATTCCCACGCTTTGCGGCGATCTAAACTATAAAGACTCGTAAGCTTTGCCGTGGTGGCGCCAAAGTGATACTATGTTGATAGTGAGTCACCGTAGGAAAATTTCACACCTCCCTCGGGAGGAACACTTTAGTTGGAGGCGTTTTCGACCCAGCGCCCTGGACGCCCAGGCGGCCGCTTGTAGCAGCGTCCGCTCCGGGGGGCTTCCCAGCCTTCGCAACCCTTAGGGGGCCAGATGGCTGGGGAGGGTTTTCCGGGAAGCCCCATGAAGAGCGCCGGCTCGGGGCTGCTGAATTTCTTCCATATGTAGGATTTCTTTTCGAATTAATGCTTTATTATTATATACAATTAGTTACTGATTTTGTAAAATTTAGTATTTTTCTTTCTTTTCTTTCTTTTAGTTTTACTTTATTGATTTTAATTTTACGTTATCGATTTTTTATTTCTTTTATTTCTTTTAATTTTATTCATTAATTTTTTTAAAAAATTTCTTTTTATTTTCTTTAATTGATTTTTTATTTCATTTGTTCTTTTATTAATTAAATATTGATTTTAATTTTTACTTTATTTCTTTTGTTATATTTACTTGTAAGTACTCTAAGTTATTTTATTCAGTACTTGTAGTAAGGGGCTATAACTGCGTTTTTTATTTGAGTAAATTAAGTTATTTCCCTTTGTTTTCTTTTGTTTTGTTTATAATTTGTTCCCTATTGATTTTATTTTTAAAATATTTTTTTTAAATACTACAGTGGTTCTGAATATATTATATAATAGTTAAATTTTAAATTCAATTTATTGTTGTAAATATTTCAATGGTTCTCAATGTTTTAAATAAAAAGTATTTATTTTATTTTTTCTGCTGTTTATTATTTTTTCATTCTTTTTTAAATACAGTGGTTCTAAATTATTTATATCAAGCTAAAAAATATAATTTTTAATTATTTTTCTTTTACAATGGTTTTAAATATATTTTATAATTGGTATTTATTTTATTTTTTATATTGTTTATTATTTATTATTTCTTAAAACATTAACAGTGGTTCTAAATGGTTTATATATTAGCGTAATTTTTTTTCTTATTAAAATTTTTTTAATGGTTCTCAAACAAGTTCATTTGTATTATTTTTTTTTATATTTTATGGGTTTCATATTGTCGGGTGATGTAATTTATTGAGGGTAAACCTTTTGTACAGGTTTTGTTGATGGTGGTTTAAGTTATAGTAACATAGTGGGGCTGATGATAGTATAGGTTACAATCCGGAATATGGGGTGCCAACAGGATATTTGCATTGAAGGGATTAACATAGGCGTTGTATTGTTGTAGTGGTATAAGGTATGCACAGGAAATCTGTAGGGGTAATGACTGCGTTTAATATTTGAGTAAAAAAAAGCTATTTGTCTCTGTTTTCTTTTATTTTGTTATTTAATTATTTTACTTTTGATTTTATTTATTTTGATTTTTTATATACTACAGTGGTTCTTAAGTTTTAATATAATAGCTTTAAAAAAAAAAAAAATTAATTTTTAAGTTGAAAATGTTTCCCAAACTATTTCATATGTATTATTTTTATTATATATTATGGGTTTCATGTTGTCGGGTGATGTATTTTATTGAGGATACCCCTGCTGGACCGGTTTTGTTGGTGGTGGTTTTAATTATAGTAAAATAGTGGGGCTTCTGATGGTATAGGTTATAATCAGTAATGGGGGGGGGGCGCCAGCGGGATATTTGTATTTTGGGGGTTATCATATAGGCGTTGTATAGGTGTAGTGGTATAAGGTATGTACAGGAACTCTTGAAATAGTGTTATATTATTTTGGTTTAGCTTAAATCACTAGTACAAATAGAATGGCGGGATGTTACTGCTTAATTATTGTAAGTTTTTAAAACAAATTAGTGCTGTGTCCAGGAAAAGTAGTGGTTCTCGTGGTCTTTTTTATGAAAAGGTCTATTTAGTTCATCATGTTTCTTATTTCTTTTATGAGTTAAAGGATGTTTTAATTTTTCATTTTCATGGTCTTTTTGTTTTCTTTTTTCTAACTGTAAAGTAACCACCTTTAGGGACACTTTTGCAAGTTCAAGGGGGTCTTTATGGGTGTGTTTTTCTGACTTTGATTTTATCACCTTTAGTCTAGGGACAGTTTTATCAGGTCAGAGGAGTTATTTTCTTTTCATGTTTTTTCTTACTTTGAGTGTGTCACCTTAAGGAACACATTTCTGAGTTCAAAGGGTCTTCATGTTTTTCTGACTTTTAGGTTATTAGCTTATGTCTATGGACAGTTGTCTGTTTTTAAGAGAGTTTTATTTTGTATATGTTTTTTCTTTCTTTAAAAAATATCACCTTAAGGAACACTTTTTCTAACTTCAAAATGTTTTTGTGATTGCATTTATTTCTTACTCTTAGGTTATTAGCTCATGTCTATCGACAGTGTTCTGTCTTCAAGGGGTTTTAATGTTTATTTCTGACTTTGAGGTTATCACCTTAAGTCTAGGGAAATTTTTCTGTCTTCAAATGGTCTTTGTTGTGGCATGTTTTTTTTAAACTTAAGGTTGTCACCTTAAGTCTTGAGATAGTTTTGTCTTCAAGGAGTTATTATTAACATTCTTTTAATTAATTTAAGGTTATCACCATAAGAAATATTTTTTCTGAGTTCAAGAATCATTTTGGTTGCATCTTTTCTTATTTTAAGTTTATCAGCTCATGTCTAGAAATAGTTTTTTTTCTTCAAGGGGGTCTTTATGTTTTTTTTACTTTAATATTATCACCTTATGGAACACTTTTATAAGTTCAAGGAGTCTACCTGTTTCTCTTAATATAAGGTTACCATCTTAAGTCTAGACATAGTTTTATAAGGTCAGTGGAGTTATTTTCTTTATGTGTTTTCTTAATTTGATGGTATAACCTTAAGTCTATGAAAAGTTTTTTTTGTCTTTAAGGGGTATTCATGATTTTCTTACTTTGAGGTTATTAGCTTATGTCTAGGGACATTTTTTTTAATCTTTAAGGAGTCTTTGTGGTTGCATTTATTTCTGACTTTGAGGTTATTAGCTCATGTCTATCGGCAGTTTTCTGTCTGCAAATGGTTTTCATGTTAACAAGCTTTTATTACATTAAGGTTATCACCTTAATCACAGGGATAATTTTCTTCATTTTCATGGTCTTTTTGGTAGCGTTTTTCTTATTTTAGGTTTATCAGCTTAAGTCTAGGAACAGTTCTCTGTCATCAAAGTAGTTATTGTTAACATGTCTTTTGTTACTTTTAGGTTTTCAGCCGACTGACGTTTTAACCCAAATGCTAGTGACCAGACAACAAACTCACGAAACTGTAGTCTGTACTGCTTTGAACGTGTCACTGTCAGTTGCTATTTTCGTCTCTGGTTGGTATGTTACTCACAGTTAGCTTCACCTAAGATCAGATAGAGTTCAGCACCTGGAAACGCATATTTCTTAGGCCTATGAAGGAGTGATTCTGCGTTTTTTTTTAAAATTAAGTTTTTTCCCTTTGCTTAATTGTTTTTTTATTAAAAAGTTTAGGGGCATTTTTCTAAGTACCAGGGAGTTTTTTTCTTCACCTTTTTTTTACTTTAAGTAAAGAATTACCTTAAGTCCAGGAACAATTTTCTGTCTTCAAAGGAGTCATTTTAACATATTTTTTTTTTACTTTGAGGTGATATAAGGTTAAGTTTTCTTATTACTTGTACCCCATATGATCTCGGTGTTCCATTTAATCAGTCACAAGAGGGTACTTGGTGTATGTTTCCGGTATTATAGTTAAGTTCAATAATATTACTCTTTAAACTTGTAGAAATTTTTACGTGCATCAGGTAGTTTTTGATAAAGTGGGTTTGTAATTTGACCACACAACGAGTGTTGCTATCCACCAGAGGTTATTTTTAAAAAGGAAATTTCAATTTATTTTTCTGTAAAGTAATTTTACTTTTGACAATAGGTTTTCTGACTCTTGCTTTTTTGTGAATCTAATTGTAAACGTAAACTATTTAATCTTTGGGTCTATTAGATATTTGTAAACGTAAATTTTAGTGTGAAATTAATATTTTCTTGTAAATTTTTTAGAAGGAAGGTTATAATTTATAATATATTTTATAAGGAAGTCGTTGTTAGATATTTTTGTGGAGGTGAATATTTTGTACTCATCTCGTCTCGGGTCACTGCGCCAACTGGTATTGAAAGGCTTATATATCCAGGGCAGTGCTCGAATTACCGCCGGGGATGCCGGGGATATCCCCGGCACTGCGAGGCTCCATCCCCGGCTCTGCTATAACCTTTATCATCCCCGCCGGGGATGGCATTTATCCCCGGCTCTGCAGAAATTTTTTTTAATCCCCGGCACTGGTTTTTTAAGCCGAATAAGTGGTAACGGTAAGTTACAGCAGTGTCAAATTTTCAATCACGAAATTTTTAATTTTTAGAAAAATTTGGTACCTGCGCTTCCATCTACCGAATTAATTTAAATAAACATAAGTGAAAATAATTCTAATTGTTTCGTTTTCTTATAATCTTTGGTTTCAATTTTAAGTTCACTTTTTGTTTGTCATAAAGTATAAAGCGCGGTTTATTAGAATTATATTCAAAATAAATATTTTTTAATTTTCGTTTTAAATTGAAATGTCTAAAGAGCCGTCTTGTAAAAAATTTAAAACGTTAACACAACAAAAATTGTCTTTATGAAAAATACTGTAATCCAGAGAGTGAAATCTCACAGTGATGATCTTCAGCTTCTTAAGACAACGTCTTGTAGTAGTCATTAATTATTAATAATTTATTAATAAACCGATTAAATAATTATTATAAGTTTATTTATTTGGCTTTAATAAGTTTGATTTGAAATTAAAATCAATATTCATAAGCAGTGGAATATATAATATATATTGATTGATATTATTATTAATATAAAATAATAAGTTGAAAAAATCTATTAGCTCGTAAACAGTGTTATTATATAAGCTGTCAAGAAAGATAGAATCAATAGGCTAAGATACATCAGATGTTATACAAATTTAATCAAATAATGTTATTTAAAATGATTTTGTTCTTGGTGATGCTGATATCAATACACTGACACAGGGGCAGGTTTAGGAGTTGGTCCTCAAATAAGCCATTAAATAGATTAAGGGATGGTATGGTGTGGGGATGTTATTCAATGTTTATTGGAGAGGCAGGTCTGAAAACTGGCTTTCCATCCTACTTCTAGAACTGTGTCTGCTCTGACAGTCATTCATTTGTAATTCATACTGTATTGTTTTAATTTTCAGGCATCGGGGACTCCAATAGTTGAAGAGCGAGGATGCATTGTTGTTGATGTATTAAGAGATGGTAACTGTTTTTTTTTCCACGCCATAATCATAATCGACCAACTTCAACAATCCAGTTGTGTAAATCCAATATCTTCATACAATGCTTGGTGGTTGAGACAGGATGCAGTGACTTATTTAGAAAACCATCCAAATTGCATTGAAGAATCATTTTTAATTAAAGCAGATTATAAAGATTTCACTGCATATTTAGAATGCCAAAGATTGGATGGGCATTGGTGTGATGAACCAATAGTGCGAGCCACAGCTGATATTTTGGGAACAGATATACACATTTGGCATGACAATGGGCACAGCAAGGTGTGAAATGCAGAACGCAATCATTGTTGGATGCAAATAAAATGGTTATCGGCCAAGTTACTGAGATTCATTATGTCAGTATCAGACCAAAAAATGTAGAATATTTCCAAAATACATGTGATGAACCTGTAAATACATTGAATGCCGATAAAAATTTTAATGAATTAATTAATGAAGTAAACATACAGCCCACACATTGTGAATTTTTTCCTGAGGGACTATCCCTAGCAAGATTCAAAACATGGCAGAAAAGCTGACCATGGCTCCAAGCCACTGCCGATGGAAAAGTAATCTGTACATATTGTACTTCAGTAAAAAAAATTTAGGCTTGCATGGAAAAGAAAGAATGCGAATTGAGAAAACTTTTGTTAAAGGTCTCTCCATAATTGAAATAAACTCTAAAAAAACAAAATTAAAAAACTCAATGACAAAATTACAGAACATGGTAAGAGTGTGTCACATGGAATTTGTGCAAATATCAAATTAATTGAAGAAAAACGCTTGATTGAAGAGGAGGTAAAAAAAAGTGAGAACTTATGGCATCTTCAACATCAGAATAAAGTGGAAGTTACGTCACGTATTTTTCGCACAGCATACACAGTTTGTGAGCGTGATTGTGCATTTACTTCACATCCGGAAATTATGCTTCTTCAGGAACTGAATGGCCTGGATGTAGGGAAGTGTCTTTTTTCAGATCATTCTTGCAAAAATATTATAGTTTTTGTTTCTATAAAAATGAAGGAAAAGCTTTTAAAATACATTCTGTTTGAGACTGAAGCTACTTTTTCCTTATTATTTGATGAAACTATTACAGTTTCTTTGGAAACTTGTCTGATTCTTTATAAACGAATAGCCCATAACAATGAAATTAACAATTGGGTTTTAGATCTTTTTGAACTGCTTAGTCGAACGGGTGAAGATATTGCAAATTCATTGCTTGAAGTTCTACATAAGTTTGGATTTACATATGATATACTGAAAAGGCGACTTATTGGAATTTGCACTGATGGCGCAAGTAATTTACAAGGTGAAATGAAAGGTGCTTTGGCATTATTGAAACAGAAAATAAATACTGATTTTGTTATTTTTCACTGCATGGCTCACAAATTGGAATTAGCTATTCACGATGTATTAAAACATGTACAGAACGCTCACACTTTCAGATATTTGCAGAATCATTATATTCGCATTTTTCACGATCGCCAAAAAATAGAAATCATTTGGAAATTGTGACAAAAGAATTACACACAGAGTTACTAAACATTGGTCGTACATTTGATATTCGTTGGTTGGCATCGTCTTTGCGCAGTGTTCAAGCAATCTGGCAAAACTATTCAGCTTTAGTGAAACATTTTGAAACACTCAGTTTGGTTATGAGCAGAAATGTTCGAGATAGAACTAAATGCAGTGGAATAAGTCTTAAACTGAAGAAATGGATTTTTGTTTACGAACTAACAATAATCAAAGAAGCCCTTGAAGTTGTTAAAAGTTTGTCACTATTTTTACAAAAAAATTCATCCTCAGTTAGAACAGTAAATGCTGAGATTTCAAATGCTATAAAAACATTGTCAGCCTTCAAAGCATATGATGGTGTCAGTGGTCTGGATTTTTTAAAGGAGTTTTCTTGCACAGGTACTTTCAAAGAAATCAAGCTTATGCCACCAACAGAAGCGGAACAAACAAAGTTTCACAATTTTAAGAAACAGTTTTTTCAAAGTTTGGTTGACAACATCTCCTCCCGTTTTGACAACAGCACATTAGTGTTGAAACATGCTGAAGTTTTATGTAAGGCAAATTGGCCAAAAAACGCAGAAGAGTTAATGTTGTATGGAGATCGTGAAATTATGGAACTTCAAAAAATTTTGAAAATTGAAGCACGTCATACTTCAGCCATAGTACACCAATTTCGCATGACAAAAGATGTTCATGATGCTGATGCAGAACTTAATGATTTGTACAAGAGATTAAATGTTCTGCCAATATCTACTGCTGATTGTGAGCGAGGATTCAGCGCGATGAATTTAACTAACACATCTCTTCGGAATTCATTAGATGTTGAAACTACCAATCACTTGCTTTTTATTAAAATTAATGGGCCACCACTTCCACATTTTGATGCTAGGTTGTATGCCACAAAGTGGTTAAAAGACGGAAGGCATTCTGCTAGCGACCTACCTTCTGGCAAACAAACAAAAGAAGTAGTTATGGAACAGCGCCATAATTTGTTTAAATAGTTTTGATTTTTAGAAAATAACTGTTTAGAATTGATTAGAGCAATTTCAAATATACAACGACAGCAACATAAACAACGTAATCAACAACAGAATCATCAATAATATGAAAAAAAACGCCATCAGCAATAACTACATCAACAACAATTTCATCTACAACATCAACTACTGCATCAATAACAACATAATCTTCTGTAGCAACACCAACAACAACACAAGCTACTAAAAACTGTAAATCAAACCATATAAAAAAAAAATCAACGACAAAAGGAATAACAACGTCATTAACAACAACATCATCAATAACATGAACAACAGACGCCATCAGCAACAACTACATCAAGAACAACATCATCTTCTGCAGCAACACCAACAAGAACACAAGATACTAAATGCTGTAAATTCAAACATAAAAAACAACATCAACGACAAAAAAAAAATAACATCGTCATTAACAACAACATAATCAATAACATGAACAACAAACGCCATCAGCAACTACTGCATCAACAACATCATCATCTACTGCAGCAACATCAACAACAATATCTATTAGTTAAAAAACGAAAACAACACACTTTCCATTTTAAAATAAATTCCATCTCAACAACAAGCTAGTTTTTATTAAAAACTGTAAATTCAATCAAGATATTAGAAAAAATTAGAAAAAATTAAACAAACAAATTAAAATATATTTCAACATTAGAACCTGTTGCATATCATTTTTTATGTGTTGTATTGTAAATAATTTGTTTTCACTTGTTGTGTCATGTTATATTGTAGTAGTAGTAGTAGTAGAAGTGGTGGTAGTAGTAGTAGTAGTGGTAGTAGCAGGATTAGTAGATGGGCTCAATTTGTTGCGGAAACCGGGATATCCCCGGCATTGTGAGGCTCCATCCCCGGCTCTGCTTTAACTTCTATCATCCCCGCCGGGGATGGCATTTATCCCCGGCTCTGCTGAAAAAAAAGTTCATCCCCGGCACTGGTTTTTTCCTAAATCGAGCACTGATCCAGGGATAACACCCACGCGAGTGGTTTTCATTTGGGTGACGCTTTTTTAACAGGTCATAGGTCGCAAATTGTACCATGTATAGGCGTTCATGTTATTAATTAGCGAGTGGACGCAGTATTTTGTAATTTTTACCAAGTCCCAGTGGTTGTTCAATTTATGTTTTTTCATGGGTATACAACGAACCGGTACAATAAGTCATAAAGTTAGCACCTCTATACACAAGATGGTTTAAACTATTTTTGTTTGAGTAATACTATAAGCTTTGAGTGTTAGAGTCTACAAAGGTGGGTCATACTGGCCCCTGGTAGGATATTTTACATTAAAGTTCTTAGTTTTTTTCTTCCCCTTTTATTCTTGTACGAGCAAAATACCCGTGCTACGCTACGGGGTAGGCACAATAAGAACAATTTAATTGGTTTTGGGTCTCAAATTCTCGTTAAAAATGATTGTAAACGCATCTGGAAATTAAGGTAGTGATAAATCAAACCCCTTCTTAATAAAAACAATGATATGTGTGTCGAGAAAAATAAAAATATTATTCATTTAAATATTACTCATCAATTTTTATATTACTGCTTTAATATAGCATCATCATTATCATCCGTGGCTCTACAGCCCATGTAGTGCCATGGCTTGCTCCACCACATCCTTCCAGCTACAGCCCGTTTAGGGCCCTGGCCTGCTCAGCCACATCCTTCCATTCAGATCGATTGATGGCTTTCTTTCACCATGCTCGAACCCCTTTAATATCGCATGCTATATACTCTACCAGAATAACAAATGTCATTAGCAGTTACAAAAATGGAACGGGCAAGGCTCACTTTGTTTTCACGTGAATCAAAACAATATCTTTCCACATGATTCCTTTGGTTCTAAGAAAACACACATTCCTTTTATAGTCTAAGCATGAAATTAGTTCAAGACGAATAGGATATTTTTAGCCAGATAATATTTATGAATATTGTGGCTTGGGGGGAGAGGAAATTCTGTTTTATTTGTTATCAAGGCACATGTTCCTTTAACGTGAATTAAAACATAAGGACAATGCTGCTTTTTAAGAAAATGGTGAGAAATTTCTCTCCTTATAAATTTTATGTCAATCATTATATATATCCGCACATTTTTTCTAATAGTAATTATGCACTTTATATCAATCTTTATTCACGTTGTATATTATCTATACTAATAAAAGGGAAAGCCCTCACTCACTCACTGACTGACTGACTGACTGATTCATCACTAATTCTCCAACTTCCCGTGCAGGTAGAATCATGAAACTTTGGGAAGTTGTTGGATACCCTCTGACTACGAAAA
>MUZC01002207.1:95531-136466 GCA_002072015.1 Radix auricularia
AAGAAAAAACATATACAAAATAAAACTCTCTTAAAGACAGACAACTGTCCATAGGCAAATCTAGTAACTTCAAAGTCAGAAAAACATAAAGACCCTTTGAATTCTGAAAAGTTTTCCTTAAGGTGACACACTCAAAGTCAGAAAGATCATGAAGAAAATAACTCCTCTGACCTGATAAAACTGTCCCTAGACTAAAGGTGATAACATCAAAGTCAGAAACACACACCCATAAAGACCCCCTTGAACTTATAAAAGTGTCCCTAAAGGTGATAACCTTACAGTTAGAAAAAAGAAAACAAAAAGACCATGAAAATGAAAAATTAAAACATCCTTTAACTCATAAAAGAAAGAAGAAACATTATGAACTAAACAGACCTTTTCATAAAAAAGACCACGAGAACCACTACTTTTCCTGGACACAGCACTAATTTGTTTTAAAAACTTACAATAATTAAGCAGTAACATCCCGCCATCCTATTTGTACCAGTGATTTTAAATAAACAAAAATAATAAAACACTACTTCAAGAGTTCCTGTACATACCTTATACCACTACACCTATACAACGCCTATATGATAACCCCCAAAATACAAATATCCCGCTGGCGCCCCCCCCCCATTACTGATTATAACCTATACCATCAGAAGCCCCACTACTTTACTATAATTAAAACCACCACCAACAAAACCGGTCCAGCAGGGGTATCCTCAATAAAATACATCACCCGACAACATGAAACCTAAAAATATAATAAAAATAATACATATGAAATAGTTTGAGAACCATTTTCATATTAAAAATAAGAAAAAAATAGCTATTATATAAACGCTTTAGAACCACTGTAGTATTTAATAAATAAAATAAATAAAATCAAAAGTAATGTAATTAGCTAACAAAATAAAAGAAAACAAATGGAAATAACTTTATTTTCTCAAATAACAAAAGCAGTCATAACCCTTACAGAATTCCTGTGCATACCTTATACCAATACACGCATACAACGCCTATGTGATAACCCCTACAATGCAAATATCCCGTTGGCGCCCCCTATTCCTGATTGTTACCTATACTATCATCAGCCGCACAACGTTACTATAACTTAAACCACCACCAACAAAACCTGTCCAACAGGTTTACCATCAATAAAATACATCACCCGACAACATGAAATCCATAAAAAATATTAAAAATAATACATATGACATAGTTTGAGAACCATTGAAAAACATTTAGAATCACTGTTACTGTTTTAAGAAATAATGAATAACAATTTAAAAAATAAAATAAATACCGATTATATTATACATTTAAAACCATTGTAAAATTACAAATAATTAAAAATTAAATTATTTAGCTTTATATAAATCATTTAGAACCAGTGTATTTTAAAAAGTATGAAAAAAATAATAAACAACAGAAAAAATAAAATTAATACCTATTATGTAAAACAATTAGAACCATAAAACATTTAAATTATAAAAAGAATTAAAAATTTAACTATTATGTAATATTTTAGGAAACACTGCAGTATGTAATGAAATATTTTAAAAATAAAACCAACAGTACATAAATTAATAACAAATTAAAACAAAGCAAAGGGAAGTAGCTAAATTTTCTCAAATAAAAACGCAGTTATTGCCCGATACTACAAGCACAGAATAAAATATCTTAAAGTAATCACAAGTATATATAACAAAAGAAATAAAGTAAAAATTAAAATCAATATCTAATTAATAAAAGAATAAAAGAAATAAAAAATCAATAAAGTAAAATGAAATCAATAAAGAAAAATTAAAAGAAATAAAAGAAATACAAAATCCATAAAGTAATATTAAAAGATTTAACAGTAGTAAAAAATCAATTACATAAAATTAAAATCAATATAGTAAAATTTAAAAAAAGAAAACAAATAAAAATACAAAATTTTAATGAAATCAATAACTAATTGGTTATCAATAATGAAGCAATAATTCGAAAAGAAATAAAATAAACTAATAAATTAAATTTAAACTAAAGAAAAACAACTTACGTTTTTGGCGCCAAACCGCCATCTTGGTTGGAACAACAAGTTCAGATTATGATTGCCGCCATCTTGGACGCCATCTTGAACAAAAACACGTGTTTACACATGTTCGGCTCCATCTTGGTATTACACCTACCGGAAATGACCCCACCCATAATTGGAAATGAGCCCAACCCATAACCGGAAGTGACGTCATAACCCGGAAGTAACCACACCCACCTAAAGTGACGTCATAGACCGGAAAAGACGTCGCAGGCGTAAGCCTGAAAATATACCCGTTCCTTGCAAACCCTTACTACTGTTGTCAACTAAATAAACACAAAATATTAGTCTTTCAGTTTATAGTAAAAGAGTAAATTCATTGGTAGTAAGAAGTAATATAAGGTTATCTATTGAACCATATGAAAAAAATTAATGATTTTGGATCATTTTATTGAAAAGAAAAATAAATGGTTAAACACATAATTATTAAACTTGGATGGACTTTCTGAATTTATTTTTACTTATATAATAGTGATCTCAACGTTCACATGTTCGTTTTAAAGGTAAACAAAAGATGAGAGGTAATAGAGTTATCAGACATCGAGGAAGTACTAACTTATTTAAAGTCTATTAGAGAAGTTAGTTCGGTTCTTTGGTCTAATAAATAATGAAAGCATTCTGTTACCAAACTGTCAAAGAGCTAGTGTACCTTGACATAGACTTTAGTCTTAGTTAAATTTAAATGGTTCTAAACTAAAATGTGTAAAATTTCGCTTGTAATTTTATATCTACTTGCCTGTAAAATAAATTAGTAGACGGACAGAGGCTATACATACTAAATTGTAATCATAGTAAAATGTACACAATCAAAAATTTATTTACTGAAAAATTATGAAAGAAGGCAAACTTAATAATAAAAAGATTTCTACAACTGGCATAAGAATATTTTAAAAAAACAGAACAAAATTAATAATAGATGTCATAAAATATTTCAGTGTATGAACTGCTATGTAACAAGTGTACGAAGTCCTGACAGTACGCACCATATTAAGATTGTTATAGGCATCTTGTGAAGTCTACGCACACTTTGACAATGTAATCAAACATAATTATTTGCCAGTTTCAATTTATTGAGGTGCATTTATTTGTGAAACATTCTAAACAGCGTGTACTTTTAAACTGACAATTATGTGAAAATAAATATAATATGATTATCTTAGTACTTCGGGAAAGAGGAAGACAGGTCACTTACGCCAACGATTTATAGATGTCTGTCAAAGGGACATGAAAGCAGCTAAACTACACACAAGTGAATGGGAATGTAAGGCAGAAGACATATGTACATTGCGCACAGTTGTCAAAGGGGGCATCCTAGACTGTCACTCAAGGATAGGACTGCACAGCCACTCCATGAAATGCAAACAACCCAACGGTGATGCACCATCGTCTCGTTAGACGGAAGGATGCCGATGAAGGCGATGATCTTAATACTATTTCAATCATTTTCAAATAAAACTATAAACGGTCAGTGCACAATGCGAACAGCAACACAATCAGTTAAGGAACTGAGGTTGTTATAAATATGGTCATTGGCAAAAAAGATAGAGTATTTAATGCTTTTAGAATACTTAACCCTAATAAATTAGAGAAAATGGGAACCATAATATATATATATATTTATATATATTATATATATATATATATATATATATATATNTATATGTCATGAATTAGTATTACACCTAAAAATTCCATGACGTGCATTGTGCTTGTCAAAAGGACGTTTATTATACACTAACAATACATAGTTAAAAAACAAAACGTTTGCTAAATTTAACACTAATCCTTTTTATATAAAAAAACGTAAGTAAAGGCTATTGTTAATTCTTTTTATGAATAATTCTCTTAAACGGGCATGTGCCATGAGCATGACAATGATCCCCGCTGGGGTCGAAAGATCACAGTTGGCAAGTGGTAAGGGATGAAAGGACAAAAAATAAGTGTGTGTTAGTGGCGACAATGCCTCTTGCACTATTCTTCACAGTGAAACATATGATTCGTAGTGTACTGGTTATCACGTACGCCTTGAACGCGCAAATTCCTCGGTTCAAGACCCATAGGTTAATTTTTTTAACAAATGTTGTTTTTTTTCTGACAGCTCTTTACTCAATTTTTTTTGACTAACCATAGTGTCAGCAAATCACAGTTATATTTGGCAGGGGATTATACAATGACATATTTAATAAAACTTACCAGTAGATAAAATTGGCAGATGGATGTCACTACTCGAGGTAGATCTATAAAAATATTGTGAATCATACAACTGGCAGTAAAAAGTAACTGCATCATTGAAGCTTGTATAATTATAAATTCTAAAGAATTCAGCTGTCTTGATTGTGAAAGTAATAATATATCTTTCAACTTCTTGTTGTATACAGTAAGTACAGTATAGTAGGCTGCCATTAAAACATCCTTGACTTGTTATTGTCATTTGGCACAAAACGAATGATTGCTATGAAGAAAAGAGTGAAAGGCAACGATATTATTTTTATATTACATTATGAAATTTCTAGCAACAAAATTAGCTTCTAATTATAATACTATACACCAGCTATCGAGAGCGTAATTTTTCACTTGCTGCAGTGCTCTATAAATTATTAATTTATCATTCTAGTTCATGGTAGAGAGAAATGTCTATTTTAGTCTCAATTATATAAAATCTAATAAGAATAAAAGCATTCCAATGTCACGCAATAAATTGTTTTGTAGCATGTTCCAGAAGAAATAGACTACATTTATTTAATAGTTTATGAAATTTCATTAGGGCAAATTGTCAATTTATTTATATCGAATTTAGTCAATAATGTATCCATTTACCCAGTGTACATTGTTTAAAGTATCGTTATAAAAATCATAACATAATAAAAATGACATCCTGGGCATCCGGCACAAAAAAAAGTAATATTTTGACAACTTTATGCTAGAAAAATTTGCTTGAGTGTCATCTAGAGCTAATCAAAGTTTAATGGTCATTAATAAATTACTGTTTATACGGCTTCAATTATCTATAATTAGACCCGGGAGCCAAATGGGTGTTGGATGTAAAATAGAAAATAACATTTCCTTTCAATCTGGAACCTATTGGATTCTCAATATTAGTAAAGATTGCATAAAATTGAAACGGGGAAAGAGTCTTAACAGTTTATGAAAAAGACATTAGGGATCCACGGCTTCAAGTCAATTTAATGTCCTAACATGTTTTTTATGGACAATCATGTGTTTTTATACCAAGTTTTGATATAATAAATACTCTTATACAGAATCTAAAAAATAATTAGCTTTTTCTATAGATCATATTACGAAAAATCTACATTTGGGCCACGTATCCCATTTTGAAATAGTTTCAATATTTTTTCGCCTTTTAGCGTGGCGGTTGTGTATTTAACAACGTCCCTAAGTTGCAAGCTGCTTATTACAAGGAAATTAAAAGAATTAGTGATTTTCTGTTTAAATATATGTTATAAAAGTAAAGAGTAAAGATATTATATTTACGGTTTCAAACCCCTGTCACAAGCGTCACTGGAACTTATATTTTGCACTGCTTGCTCCTAGATTCATACACATTATCCTTACACAGAAAAAAACACTGCTAGGAATACAACAAACTTTAATTCAGTTTTCCACTTGCAACAACCACGAACACACCAAGCTCTTTTTTCATCCTACACATATCCCCCTCACGTCAACAACACAATGACTTTTCACGCGTTCGCCCCACTAACTTTTAATACCACCACAGCAAACATCAACATACAACAGTGCGCAACTCACAACAACAAGTTACAAGGGCAAAATTGGTCATCTGAGACAAACCCCCTTAGTGGGAAATTTAAAATTGCGTGTCGCCATTTATCGTCGTGAGATTGCATTCAATAGCTTTACAAATTTTCATCCTTCTACCTACACCGAAAAATGGAGAATTAGTTAGGAGTCTATTTTTATACGGCTCCTTAGGAAAAAAGTACATTAGGGCCTCGGGCCCCTGCCCCCATGAGTGAGAATTTTAAAATTATATTTCGTAAATTTATATTTTCTAAAACTGTATTCAAAATAATTAAATGGGGAATAAAAAGACTTTATGGGTCCCCGTGCCTAATTAGTCCGAAACGTGCATATAATGTTAAATAAGGCAAGAATAATTAACTCTAAATGGAAATAAAGTCTTAACATTTTACGAATAAAATATGTTTTCAATAATTCATCCATATCCAACTTTTTATACCTCCATTTATAAATCTTTATTTTTTAAATGGCAATAAGGGGCCATTGGCTTCTTGTAAGTGGTGTTGTAAAAATGTTAATGCGTGATTCCTTCACGGGAGCTTACTCAAAAATCTGCATGCTCAATGTTGAATATCTTGAGTTGAATAAAATACTTCTTGAAATGTGATAAGAATTTTTTGTAGTCAACGGTAAGAAAACATGCACTATGGTTTAGCATTTTCCTTTAAAACAAAATCGATGTTGGGTGGTCAGAGGCTCATAAATATATCAATGCGGACGAGTAACATGCCTTGCGGCCAAGCTCTTGTATCAACGATCTCTGAGTGGACCATGCACAATTTGCGTAAATTGCACGTCTGGTTGTAGTGTGAGCTATTAATTGGCGTAAATACATCATTGCTGCTTTTAATTGATAGTCACGTGCTCGAATAAATGCTCAGTTGCGACAAGAACGATGTTCTGTGGTCTAATGTGCACAATTCTTATCAATGAATTCTGAGTCGGGCGTAGGACCTAAGAAAACTCTTATGCGCTCACAATCTTAATGAACCACGCAAAGTGAGGAACAAAACTAAAACCTCACTTCTTGTCAATGGGTCAGTTATTATTGGGTATTAATTGTAAGGAAGACAATGGTTATTTATCCTGGTGGCTTGTGAAGAAAGTCACAGATAAACCAGGGGAACATCACACGCTTTTTTTAAAGTGCTACGGAATTCTGTACAATTTCAAAAGTATTCTTTAATTTGTAAGTATTTTGCACACCTCCTGATTCCTGATGCACACCTTGTATTAAAATATAAACTCAAACAATGACTTCATAGCGTCACGGGTACAATGAGTGCGTCAGTGAGTAACTTGGACTATTATGTAATTTTTTGTTTTATGATTTTCTAACAAAAAATTTCAGTGTAAATCTATGCGCTTTCGACACTTTTTACACACACACAAATATAAAATAAATAAATATAAACGGCTACTCAGTAACACTTTCTTGTCTAACGTAAATCACGAAGAAAAATATAAGCAGTACAAAGTAAACAAGAATTATAACCGAATTAGTAAGTTGGAGGGGGGGAGGGGGGTGTCGTCTTACGACCGGACAACACACTTGAAATACTTTAGTTTCTTCCAAAGGAGAGGGGTTGGCATATGAACGGCTGGGCTATAGAACGATAGTTGTTAGTTGAAATAAGCCAATTTTGTTTAACTTTTTTTTAAAAATTTATCATCCCCTCTCATTCCCTTTTCCATTCCTATCGCGAACATATTAAAAAAGTACAAAGTCTACATGTTTATAGATGCATATTTTAGTGTTTAAAGATAGTCACTTTTATTTTTTTTTTAAATAGAAACGATTTTTTTAGTTGTTATTATTATTTTTAAAAAAATAATTTAGGATTAATTGAGTTTTTTTTTAATTTAAAGGTTTGGTTTGTAAATTGGGGGTGAGTTATAACTGTTACCAGCCGCTTAGATTTTTAACAAACTCGCACCCATACTTTTTTTTTCTTTGTAGCCCTAGCAGAAAAACTGATTTTAACAAGCCTTATAAAGTTGTCAATATGTAAAGTTTATCAATTAAAATGTTTTTAATGTAGATAAGTGCCGTAGCTAGGAATTTGTAGGGATATGGGGCGTGGGGAATTAACCTCTTTGGGAGCGCCACATACATGGTAGGAGCATAATACTAAAAGTAAAACAAAGTGCAGATACTAATTTGGGACACCTCAAAAGGGGGCCCGGGAGGACTTTCCAATTTTGTCTCACCCTTCCCATTGTTACACCAATGCTACCGCAGTCAATGTTCACGTTAATTAGCTTAGTTGCTTGGCCCCACAGATCTCTGGCAGACACAGAGCAGAGGTTCACAATAACCGCGCAGCAGATTGTTAAGTTTTGCACAGAAAAATGAGTGCTGAGCAGCCTTTTTTTTTTTTTTTTACTTTGCAGAGGAAAAATTGACCACCGCCTAGTGGACATTAACATTCAAGCTGCTGGGTCCTATGTCCGGACTGAATGTTACTTAATTGTTTAAAGAGCACTTTATTATGTATTTGAAAATATGCTGTTAGCATCAGTGTTAAATGAGGTACATGATTGGTAGACATGTTGCATTCTATAACCGTCTTGACCAAGAAAAGTATGCGGCGTTTTAGACGAGTACCCGCAAAGCTTTTTTTTTTTTTCAACAATGTTGAAGGCCCTAGTTATCAGTAATGTACCGGATTTCGGCTTAGGCTTTTGAGGAATTCGGCAAATTTACAAATAATGCCCCGGCTTCACTTCAATTTATTATCTGTCTAAAACTGGCTGCTGCCAGATTAAAAAATTTTGAATCCTGTACACACCTAGGTAGATGTTAAATAGATTTCAGACATACACTTAAAACATATTTGACTGAGAAAATGATAATTGAAACATGTCTGTTTTCAGCAAGAAAATACAGCTATTGGGGGATGGGGGTTAAAATTTTGTTACGTAATATTTGAGGGGGAGGGTCTACGTTTTTTTAGACGAAGTGTGACGAGAGGTGAGGGGCTAAAGATCGGCAAAAATCGTGTGACCTCATTTATGTACGACCCCTAAGAAAAACATGCATTTGGGAAGTGGAGTGATAATTTAAATATTTATGCGTCTGTTACATTGCGGTAGTGTATTTAACAACTTCTCAAAGTTTCATACTTTTATTAGGAGAAAAATTATGCTTCTACCTACATTCGATGATGGAGAATTAGTGTTGATTCAGTTTTATATGGTCCCAATAGGAAAAAACAATTTCGGGTTCCGGCCCCACATGAGTTCGAATTTTAAAGATCTATATCCTCAGTTATCGCCGCAAACTCAACAATTTCCAAAATGTCATGCCTTTAACTACACGGGAAGTGGGATAATATGTGATGAGCATAGGGTGCAATAATCTTCTGTATAAGGAGCGTCTTTTACAGATAAGAATAAGATAGGATAATATTACAGGCTTTAATATAGGAAAAAAATACGCTCAAACCCAAGCCCCCAGGAGTGATTATATTATTTATTTATTTATTTTGCCTGTTAACATCGCTGAAGTATAGTCAACAAATTTTAAAGTTTCATGCTTTTACCTACACGGGAAATATGAGAATTAGTGATTTTAAGTTTTTATTTAGCTCTTATTTGTAGAGAACTTCATTTGGGCCAAGAGAACCCCATTAGTAAGAATTTTTTTTTTCGCCAATTGTTATCAGGAGAGTGAGCTGAACCGATTCCCACAGGTTGATTTTACCACACAGAGTCACACATGAGTAAGTCAGATCATTGGCTTTTATTAGTATAGTTATATATCTTATGTATTGGAGGCTAAATAATAAATAGTGAGATAAATAATGCAGTGGCTTCTCAAGCTGAGATGCTTGTGATCTATGACATATATGGTGTAAAGTTCTAGTTAATTGTATGACTCACAAGGACAGGCTAAACTCAAGCTAGTCAAACACCATCAGATTACTCTCTATGTTTAGTCTGCTTCAACTCTTTAAGAAATAAGTCCATCTACGCACAACAATATCAATGCTCTCAATGCTATCAACAGCAAACCGTAAAGATCGCATATTTTCTATATGACGCCATATCCCATCACGCTACGTCACAAAAATAATGTCAATATAATGCGCTCCACGCAAAAGTCCAACATTAGCATTCACAAAGCGGGAAATCCGCTTAACTATACTTTTTAGCGCATTTTCGAGAAGTCGAATGCGCTATTGCACCCGTTTGTCCGTCCGTCCGTCTGTCATCACCCTTGATCTCAGCATCCATAAGTCCTAGAGCCATGAGGTATATATGTTTTTTGTATGTCCTGACCTGCCATTTGTGCATCAACACTCAGTTACTCGATCCGTTAAAAAACCCCGTTAAAACTACCAAAAAATATTTCGAATCGAGAAGTAACACTAGCGCAGGGAACGGCCGCCATTGCCGGAAGTCGAATACATAGGTTTTCAAGCATTGAAGAGTCGTGCGAAAGCGTGCAAAAGAATTAAATGCTTTTTTTAGTTGACGTCATTAGAATATGTGTAAAAGTTTACAGAGTTTTACGTCATCATTTGTGGTGACTTGTAGTTAGATTAATGAGAAAATAATTTTTTTTAAATGTAAAGAAATAACTTTTAAATAAAAAAAATGTCAGGTATATTCATTACACAAGAAAATTCATAAAAAATATGTCTAAAATCTTAACACAATTACTGATAACTACATAATGCTGATATCTAACATAAGTACTGATACATAATACGAAAATGCGCTAACACGTCCTGAGTTTCAATAGGGACCATGCTTAACATGATTTTTTTTCCTGCCATGACTAAGGGCTAAAATAAAAATGTTTATTAATGATTATTGTCAAGAAAGTCACACGTTGACTTGGAGAAGAAATGGGCGCCGGCAAGTCTAGCAAGCCAGGAGAAAGTTTATACAGGCACATTGGAACGCCTCCGACTACGAGGTCATGGGACAATAAACTTATATGCATATATAAAGTTGAAAACCACTAACCCCAGTTTTAAAAGGGATGGTAAACTTATTTTTTCCTCTTTTAACCTGAGATTTTGTTCTGGCTTGTAAAGTATTGTACACATCAGTGATGTGACCCAACATTGTCAATCGTGCTAATAGCTAAGTAAAATTAACCCCAGCGAAAATATATTGTTTAACCCCCAATAACTTATTAAAAACCTCATCTTTGATACTTCACTGATTTTGAATAACTATGAAATAAATAAGTAGAAAACGACGGAAGTAGATAATTGAGTTAGATCTACGCGATTTCGATGTATTAATAATTTAAATCACGAACGTTTTCAGCAATGATTTTCATTTATTTCATATACATAATTTTACGGTATGATAATTAATTGTATCTTATCTTATATGTTACAGACGCTCCTTCTGTACAAAAGATTATTGCGTCCTACGTATTTCTATGGTTTGTGTTTTGTCCAGTATTCTTACTAGAGTTTTAAAAGATGATAAAGTGGTGGCTTTCCTGGTTTCTTCAGGCAACCCATTCCACGCCCAAAGACGGATGGAAAGAAAAAAACTGGTATGTGTTTGTTCTTGCATATGGAATAAGAAAAGTGTTTTTAACTTTATGTCTATTTGAGGGTGGTATTAGGTTATCTTTGTGTTGTATTTCTAAATTAGAATTAATTGCCTTATGTATAATTACTAATTTACTCTTGGTTCTTCTATCCTCTAGTGTTTCAAGATTTAATGATTTAACTAACGGTGTTACTCTTGTCAGTTTTGAATATTCTCCAATAATGAATCTGGCAGCTCTTTAATTGGATTTTTTCTAACTGATCAATATTTTCTTTGGTGGATGGGTCCCATACAGAAGATGCATATTCTAGTATAGGTCTCACCAGGCTGAGGTAGCATTTTAGTTTTATATCTTTGTTACATTTGTAAAAGTTTCTTTTTATAAAGCCTAAGGTTTTGTTTGATTTTTTAATACCTTCATTGACATGGGGATTCCAAGATGGTTTCTCATTTATTATGACTCCTAAGTATTTCGCATCTTTAGTTTGGGTTAGTTCTTTTCCATGAATGAAATATTTTGAATATATTTGTTTCTTTTTCTTTGTTACTCTTAGCAGATGACTTTTTTCTGGGTGGAAGGACATACTCCAGTTAGTTTCCCATTTTATTAATTAATCTAAGTCTTTTTGTAAAATTTTGCTATCTTGTTCTGACTTGATTGTTCTATAGATTATACAATCATCAGCAAATAACCTAACTTTACTTACTGTTGAGATTTTGTTGGTAAAGTCATTTATATAAATTAAAAATAGTAAGGGACCTAGGACAGTTCCTTGTGGAACTCCTGAGTTAACCTTTATTGGTGTTGATTTAGAACCATTAATTATTACAGTTTGCTCCCTACCCAATAGGAAATCTTGGATCCAGTGATGAAAGGGACCTGAGATTCCAAAGTATTTAAGTTTTTTGAGTAAACTAAGGTTGTGAACTTTGTCAAATGCTTTTGAGAAGTCTAGTAATATTGTATCTATTTGATCATTATTATCTAAGCCTTTTGATAGATCATCTATTAGGCCTATCAATTTTGTTTCACATGATCTGTTCCTCCTAAAGCCATGTTGGTGTGGGCATAGGGCATTATATTTGTCAAGGTGGTTAACTATTCTGCTATATATTATGTGTTCCAGTAATTTACATGTGATACTAGTAAGTGATACAGGTCTGTAATTACCAGGGTCGGACTTATCACCTTTCTTAAAAAGTGGCGTTACATAGGCTAATTTCCAATCCTGGGGCACTTTACCCTGGTTTAGAGAGGCTTGAAAAAGAACTACAAGGATTGGGGACAGTTCATTGCTTAATTCATTTAATATTCTGGCAGGTATGTCATCTGGGGCAGTAGCTTTGTTTATTTTAAAGTTTTTTAGCAGTGAATGTATATCTATATCATCTACAGTTATGTTACCTATTTCTTCCAATTTTTTTAAATTTATTGAAATTTCCTTGTCGCCTGAGGCAGAAAATGATGATGCAAAATATTTGTTAAGGATATTAGCTTTATTTTCATTATCATTATAGGTTTTATTATTTGAGTCTTTTAGTGTGGCTATACCTGAAGGCTCCATTTTTTTAGATTTGATAAAGGACCATAAGTTTTTATNTATTTTGGAGGTTACGGCTAAGTTTTTGTGTCAGGTGTTTAATTTTTAAGTATTTTTTGTGTATCCTTTCTAAATTGGTAGCCTTAAATTTCTTAAATAAATTCTCCTTCAGTTTGCAATACTTTTTTAAATTTAAAATTGAACCAGCATTTATTAAATCTATTTGAAGTTATTTTTGTTGGAACATTCTGATCCATTATGGTTTTTAGATTGTTTCTATTTCCTTCCATATTTCTTCTACAAGGCTAACTATGCTGAATTTACTTAGGAAATTATGTTGGAAATTAGAAGCTGATTGGTGTAATTTTATTAAGTTGCATTTATTCCAAAGATATATTGTTCTTCTTGGCATCTTATTTATTTTAGTTTTTATTGTGTTGGTTACCCTAACAATATCATGGTCAGACAGCCCAGGAATTATTGTGCAGTCTACTACTAATCCTGGTCTATTTGTTAGGAATAAATCTAGTATTTTGTTTTTCCTAGTTGCTTTTTTTACTATCTGTTCTAGGTTTATGTTGTTTATTGTGTCTAAGAAATGTTCATTAATTTCTTTATTATTTTGGTGGCTATCAATTGCATATTTTTTGCCAATTTATATCTGGAAGATTTAAGTATGAAAAGTGTACATTCGATGATACTTGTAAACAGTTAATAAGCTGACTTTGACACTATTTGATAAATTGTGCAGGATGAGTCTTGTCTTCCAAATAACACACGAAAATAAGAAACATGATTTCCTGCAAAGGTTTTATATTATTTCGGACGAAGCATTTCAATTTTCAAACATTTTCTTGATTTTCTGTAAATATCATTATATTCTATTTCTAATACTCATTCATTCATTTTAAGTACAAAGTCAATGCAATCATATCTTATATCTTAGATATACAGACGCTCCTTCTATGCAGAAGATAATTGCGTCCACAGACCATGAGAGATGATCTGTTGGCAAGTGATGCAGCGGTCACAGGCCACGGCTATAGGGGTTCCACGCATTACCCCAGCCGCCTAACTATTGTCTAGTTAGGTACCCATTCGGAGTTGGGTGACTCGGGGACTCCTCAGGCCCCGAGAACAAATCCTCACTTTCGTGTGGATTCGAACTCGTGACCATCAGTATGACAGTCGAGAGCGCTACCTCTCGGCCACCACGTCCCACTAACTTACGGCGTATAATCTAAGCTGCAGTATTTCCTGATAATTCGTAAAACCAGTTGTGTTTATAGTGGCTTTGAAGATCATTGTCTCTGGTACGTAACACATTTCTGACAGGTACTCAAGGTCTACACTTTGAGTGGTGGAACCTAGAAAGTTTCAATGGATATAAAATTTTATGAAAAAAGTTTAGGTTCAATACAAAAAATACTTTAATGAATTTCCCCGCAATTTTAAATATTGATAAACATCATAATTATGATATTTGAAGATTTTTCGTCAACTTATTGACACATTTAAAGCAAACATGATGTAGAAAAGTAACAATCAGTGAGTAAATGTCACGTTTCTAACGTTTACTAGTAATTGTGCTTAATTAACTTAAACATATTATCTAAGAAACATTGTAAAAACTGCAATGATTGTGCTTGTTGGAAGTGTAAATTTTAATCTACTAGAAATAAACCATTTTCAAATTGTTCGTGTATTTTAAAAATATTATTACCTTGGAAACACACCAATGAATGCACAACAACATAGTAAACAAAGAGTTCTCTCATCTTTAGTTTGTAGTTCTTGTTTGGTGAAGTTCTATCCTATGAAATGTAAGTACCATTTCTTTAAATAGTAAATGTAATATAATATAATATAGTATAATATATATAATACTATATAGGTATTTGTATTTTTTATGTATGCTTGTATGTTTCACTTTTCAACTGTAATTTCGGCAATCACGAAAAAACCAACTGAAGAACGGGGACTAAATTTAACGGAATAGTAGCCTTTAACCTGCAGATGGTTTTAGTATAGTTTTTTTCTATTTGTCCCTTTTGTCTGAATGCCTTAAAACAGTGGTTCGCAAACTTTTTTAGCCCGTGGACCCCTTTTATAGTCAAAACCTTGCCCACGGACCCCCAAATGACAAAACGCTATATAAATGTATAGCATACAAATTTACTAATTTAAAAAAAAAAAAAAAAAAACATTTTGTTGAAGAATTATTTATTTACATTTAATTTTTTTTTAAATTTGATTTTAAATGACTGGGATGAACTTGGTGAGATTTATATCCGGCTCAATTTTTGTGAGTAGCAAACGCAAATCCCCATGAGCACTAATATCTAGCAGGTTTCTTTTCTCTGTGACGAGGTTCATAACTGCACTGAATCAACAATCTACCAAATACGACGACGGGAAAGTAGTCAACAACTTTTTAACAATAACCCATAATGCAGGATTTACAATGGGGATCGTTTTTTTAAATACGAATTTGTTGGTATCCTTGTACAAACATTGGTTTAAGTTCCTCATTTGGTGATAATTCAATAATTTGCTCATGTACTAGTATTGACTCATCTATGTCTTGGATCTGAGTTTGTCCGTGCGCAAAAGGTTTCAACACCCAGTCGGGAATATTCTAATGAAGAATGTCCTCAAATCTTATGTACAGGTCTGCATGAAGAGCCGCTAAGTTTTGACAGTAGGCAAACAAGTCTTCATTTCTCTTTGAAGATTTTGAATCTGAGAACATTCTCCTCAACCCAAGTTTTGGTTATACAAAAAAAGTTTTGCAACAAAACGCAGATATTACGCTTTTAGTTTTGATTAAAATTTATTGGTCACATAGTGGTTTCCAATTAGTTTTGTTAAATTTGCCAAACAAATAGGTCATTTGGGTTATTTCGTTTTTTTTTAGATAATTAAATTATCTCAAATCATTGTCTTTGCCTTCCAGGAATTCCAGCACTTAATAAGAGAGCATAAAGTCGATTTAAACATACAATTTTAGCTAACAAATGTTCTTCTGTGTGAAGCAGTGAACGATTATAGTCTTCATCATTTCCCAAACAAAGTGTAGCAAATAATATCTCATTGAAAACATTCCTTTTGATTTTATTAACTGCTCCAATTACATAATCTATTGATCCCTGCAAAAATTCACTAAGATTTTTGCAACTAAAGTATGTCGATGAATGACACAATGTACTGAACATACATTTGGTAAAGCTTGTTTTAAGTGTGCCAGAAAAAACTCGCTATCTTTCTGACATTGCCGTGGCACCGTCAGTAGCAACATAAATGATACAAGTTCAGTTATAGCTTTTTCATTGAAAAATCTGTTTTAATTCAGTAAAGAACGCCTCACCTTTCGTATCAGTTTCCAAACATTTAGCAAACAACAGGTCTTTGCAAAATTGTTCTTTTTTTACAAAGTTTTACGTAAGCTAAACGTAAAGCATCATTTCCTGGTAAAGTTGACTCGGCATGTTGTAGAGAATATTCAAATGTTTTTTTAATACTCAAATAAAGAATTTTCAACACACTTAGCAACTTTGCTAATCCTTCTTTGGACTAAATTATTGCTCAGTGGAATTCTTTTTGTGATTTCGAAAGCTGGTTTGTGCAACACAGTGTTGATCACCTCATTGACAGCTGGTAAAATAAGTTCTTTACTAATCTTGTGGGGCTTTCCAGATTTTGCAATCAATATATAATTATTATAAGACGCACGCAGTCTATCTCATCTAGTCATCTCGCTTAGATGTTGTCCCCATGAGTTGTTGAAGTGAGGGTGCTTTCAAATATGTGTCTTGGACTGCTTCTAAAAGCGTTAAATCTTTATCTTTTTTTCTTATCACCATGGATTTTCATTTAAAGTTCCCCAAGCTTGCAAGGTTTCATAGAATTATTCGAAAAAGTTTGATTACACAGAAGACCCATTGGTAAAATACTATTTCCTGGTTTCTTGTAAGCAATTTATGCATGTAGCATCATAATTGCAAAGCTGTATAAAACTATTTTTGCTATTCTGTCTCACACTGCGCAATCTAAAACTTTAAAAATAAAAAGGGGGGGATGCAAGTGAGATTTCTATGTTTTAATATACATTTTTATAATGTTTGTAAAACAATTTTTTAATGTTAACTACATTTTTTTTTACAATTATCAGAATAGATCTATATTAGAAAGTATTTTAAAATGTTATTTTGCTAACTCTCTAAAAGGTGTTTGGTCGAATTTTGAAAAAATCTTGTATCTTATCTTATCTATTACAGACGCTCCTTCTGTACAGAAGATTATTGTGTCTTACGTATATCTATAGTTTGCTGCCCTGATTTATGCATTTAGAATTGTCAAATCATATCAAATGTGGTATCAATGTAAAGCTGGATTCTTCCTGCCTCGGATAAATATAACTTACCGATACGTCACAATTTACCCAACCCTTCAATCATTTCCGTTTAAAGATTATTTTTATGACCTACATATAGGGTCTCCGCCTTTCTCACGCATTAAACTTCACAAACCTTTGAATTAACCAAGCATTTTGATTGGTTACAGCTGTTGGATTATGGAAGTTCTTTTTCTTTTTTAGGTCAACCAACTTTATTTTACTCTGGACCTTAAAAATTACTACAACAGTACGCTACATATTGTTTATTTTCGTAATAATTACAAAATATAATTTTATTATTTTATGCTAATTTAAAACCTTCCGCGGACCCCCTGACGTTGTTCAGGGACCCCCAAATTAATTTTAATTGTCCACAGACCCCCTGAACGGTTCCGCGGACCCCTGGGGGTCCGTAGGGTCCACTTTGGGAACCACTGCCTTAAAATATCAGAAAATGTAGAGACAAAGAAAGAAAAATAAATTCTCATTTTCATATTCAAGAACTTTAGGAGGCGGACGTTCAACACGATTAATTTTTTGTGCACTATTTTTTCCCAATGTTTTATTTTGAGCGGTGCGCTTTAAAAAAGTATTTATTTGTGAAACTACGGTGCGAACCTTTTCGTTTAGGCTTCTTAAATTTAGATGTGCTATCTTATTATGATAACATTCATATTTGGTTTGGCTTTGCGGTACAGTGGCCTTTCGGATAATTTATTTACACGTTAGACTAGATGAGATAAGACTATTTCATTACATTTGTTACACAATGCATGATATTTATTTGTAACATGTGGGAATACCTTTTGGAGTTTTGTTATGTTGTAATAAGACATTAAAATTTTATTAAAAAATATATTATTTTATTAGAGTGTTAATTTTATAGTACATGAGCCTAATATGTTAACATATGTGAATAAAATTGCCACTTTTGGGTGTGTTGGGATTAAATAATTGACATTAGATAAAAACCTAATTATGTAATTTGTGACTTTATTTTACATAAACAATACATAAGCAATAAACTTACACAATTTAAACTTACTGAACTTAATACCAGGAGTAGATTAAACTAAATAAAGCATTCCTGAAAAACGCTTAATTATTTTTATTGCGAATTTCATATGCTATCTTTATTTCACTGTAGCTAGAATTACATATATGGGCTTTTTAAAAATGTTAGTTGTAGAAACAGGGTATGGTCGTCTATTAAATTAATGTCTGTATGTGTATTTGTTGTTTCTTTTTAGATGTGGCATATAATTTCTTTATTATTAGGAAAGAATATCTGATTTCGGTGTAGTGAATATAGTTTACATCATGTGATAAAGGAGACTTTATTTTAAGCTTTATTTTAAGAAGATTTCTCTAACCTTTTAGGGTTTTTGTACGGTGCGCCATTTTCTAGAATTCTATTTAATACACGTTTTAATATTTATTTTTAAATCCCATAACCTCTTTTTTTGATGTCGTAGGGGATTCCAGTGTTTCCATTAGAGCTATTCTATTCTCCGGCTAATAGACACTGACGGCGAACACTGTACTCCAGGTCAGCGGAAGATTTTCTTAGCACTAGTCACTTCTCAACATTTTTATTGTGGTTATTCATGGGCTCGATCCCACGCCCTTCAACTTGTTAGGCGAGCGCACTATTGACTTCGCTACCCGGCCACTTGCTTTAGTTACTTTCAAGAATTTTTGAAAGAGTATTTCCTATTTAACAATTATAATTTAGATTATTTGCGCTACATTTTATGTGGCTTATAACCTTTTATGAGAGGGGGTGGGTAGTACCATATGTTCTTTATCTCATAGACACAGTTACAATGTCGTATTACTTTGAATTGTGTTATCCTGCCATGTCGTAAATAATCACAAATCATAGATAAGCGAATGACGTAATAACTTTCTGTACAGGAGTTATGTCTGTAACAGATAAGATAAGAAAGAGCTGCTTGTTGCCCGTAAGAAGCAGTTATGCCTTACCTCAGGTCAAAGCCAAATTGTTTAGCAGTACATAAACAAATAAATTAATTACATGAATGTGGCTAAATAGAATACAATTCATTAAATAACTTTGACTAAGATTTTAAACTCTCCCTACTTACCCGACTTTGTAACTGTGTTTTTTATTATCCTTCCTGGTTGACGTAGATTCCTATAGCGTATGTAGGTAGAGCTAAGTTAAATAAAGTAATGCAATATAGGCTGGATCAAGAGCATAAATCAATCAGACACATTGAACTCCTTTCACAAAGTCTAGTAAAGTATGAATAAATATTGTCAGTGAATTGAATTAAACCAAGTAGTATAGCTCCATTCAGTCACTCTAACGTATGACTACTTACATGTTGCTTACTAAATCCTTGTTAAGGAATCCCATTTCACAGTACAAACAAATATAGGGAAAAAATTATCATAAAGAATGGGAGCTCGAAAAGGTTTTTTAATAAAACAAAACAACATACACAAATTATTTGTTTAAGAAGACAATAAATTAAAGCTTTATTTATGGACTAATACTAATAACAGTAGATGTTTGGACCGAAAGATTGGATTAAATGTTATTATGTTATAAAGGACGTATGTGTTTTAATGAATGTGTCAGTAATACACGCCTACAAGAGTGAAAGCGGCCCAACAGACCAATAGGTACAGTCGCAACCCCTGAAAATGATTAAACCTATTGGTGTGATTTCAATACAGCAAGTATCGAGATAATATAATATTAACTACAACTCTGCTCGTCTAGCTTTAATCAGATGTATATGGAATTAGCCGAATTGCGTATTCCATCGCATTTAATTTTATACATAAATTCTTTTTAAAGGGCTTTATCTACGGGCCCTTTGCGATCTAACATGTAATATTTTAATCATAAATCCAAAATGAATTACCCTGCTTGTTTTTATCTTTAATGTGTTTTTAATAAAAAGTTAAGTAACCCTTTAGCAAACACATTTTTGAAGTTCAAACTATGTTGTTATGAGTGTCTCTACGCAAGTTGTCATTTATTTAGAAACAATAATGAAGAATCGTGAGGTCGAATGTAGGTCAGAAGCATGAATCATCTATTTAACTGCCTTGCATTTATACTAAAGTATAGGCGATGTCCTTTTCTCTCTTCACTTGTTAAATTGTGCCCGAAATCAAAAAGGTTTGTTTGGTGGCTTCTTTTTTAAGTTGTACTCCTTAAAGATGCTGACAAACTCACGGTACGGTAAGCAAGCCGTTTTCCTGCCAACCAACGTAAAGCAAAGTTTTTTAGTCCATTAGTAATTTTAAGAAACCAACATCATTCGTCCTCAATCTGTCATATTTTGCACCAGTCATGGTTAAATCAACGTCTATGCACCTCAAAATTACACTTTTGTACAATACCTCTAATATGTAAATCGTAAACAAAAGCCACTCCCGGTTGAGCGGAATGCAATTTCCAACTAGGATGTTATCTATTAATGACAAATGATCAATAATACTTTCTAGAGTCATAAAATCTATTTACTATCACAGTTCCGAATAAAATATTAATATATTATAATTATAGAAGTATAGCGAACATTCTAAACAAAGAAAATTGACATCGACATAAGATCACAACATGCAAATGTCTAAAGACTGCATATTATACTCTGGTGCGCCGCACGCGGCCCGCGGGTCGTAGCTTGCCCACCCCTGCTCCAAGTCATTCTGTGTCGACTCTTTTTTTATCTTGTGAGTGTTTTTCTCGTGTTACTGAATATATGCTTTCTGGGCATGTTGCAAATCTGTCTTGATATGCGCTTGCAAATCAACTCTTCCACTGGTTCTGTTGAATGCATTGCCAGAAGTTCTAGTTGGGGATGACGCTGGCGTTGAGATTAAGAGAATCATTCGGAGACAGGTTTATAATTTTTTAAACCGGCTACTGTTGTTCGGAAGATTGGAATCTAATGAAGCAGAAAAAAACTAAAGAAAATCCGTTTGTAAACAATGACTCTATGGAAGCCGAAGTATCTAAAGACAGGCCAGCAGGTAACAATTATTCTATTAAAAATCAAATACCTAAAGAGAGTCTAGCTGTAAACAATGAATATAATGGATCTGAAATAACTAAAAAAAATCGAACTGCGTGAAATGAACCTACAGAATTTGGTGTAACTAAAGAAAATCCCGGTTTAATGGTAAATCTAATGAATCTGGAATAAAACCAAGAAAAAAAATGTGTAACTAGTGACCCACAAAAATTGAAGAAACAATAGAGAGTCGAACGGAAGAAAGTGACCAGTAAGAGGCTAAAGAAAGAACACAAAGTCAAACAGCAAAAAACGACATCAGAGAAATAGATGTAGTTTCATAACATACTTATATCTTATATCTTAGATATACAGACGCTCCTTCTATGCAGAAGATAATTGCGTCCACAGACCATGAGATGATCTGTTGGCAAGTGATGCAGCGGTCACAGGCCTCGGCTATAGGGGTTCCACGCATTACCCCAGCCGCCTAACTATTGTCTAGTTAGGTACCCATTCGGGGCTGGGTGACTCGGGGACTCCTCAGGCCCCGAGAACAAATCCTCACTTTCGTGTGGATTCGAACTCGTGACCATCAGTACGACAGTCGAGAGCGCTACCTCTCGGCCACCACGTCCCACAGGAGAAGAAAATGACGTGATATAATTTATTTTAGGGTTGTTTTGATTTAAATTATTTATTTGAATCATGGGGGAAAAATTTAATGGATTAAACAATTAATTTTGATTAATTATATTTTTTAATTAATATCACGCAGATACCGCTAAGTTGCTATTCATTTTTTCACGAAATTAGTCAAGTCGCAATTACTCCATGATTCTCAAATTTTGTGACGTTACACAGCAAATTCGTTCTGTTAATCAAGAAATAAGGAAGAAAAACCTGTCTGTTTGAGTATGCACACCTAAATAAATAATAATAATACCAGGAAAAAGTATGTAAGTATAAAATTTCGGTATTAAAGCGAGGCAAAAACTCTCTAAGTTATTTCAAATAACGAAGAGGAAGGGAAAAAAATACACTATAAAATTCAAAGTTTATTGATTGTCGTAAAATCTGCTTTATTAATAACGACACTTCAATAAGCTTAAATATCAATAGTGAAAATTTGGTTTTACTTAACTATTAGTCGTTGTGCCAATGAATTAAAGTAACAGTTATAATTTTTAAAAGTTTTATTGTGCACACGTTTATGTGCTCATATAATCTATTGTATAATCTGGTGGTGGCTCATCAGGATATTGGTAACTCTTGTTTATTATTGTATGAACTTTAATTGGACCATTGGCTTCCTCTTGAGCAACAGGCTCTGGCTGGTAGTTGACTAAGTTGTTTTTGAACGAAGATAAAGCATGGAATTCCTGATCTGAAATAGTAAAGAAGTAGAATTAATGAAACTTGATATTACATTATTTTAAAGTGAGACACTATGATGTGATTCTTTGTAAAGTGATTATAGAGTTAATTTGATTGTATTTCTTTTCTTTCCAATTCTCAAATCGATACTAGATCTACATTATCCTCACTTGATGAGACGGATATTGAGTAAGTTTTTATAAATTCATAATCTCTATACATCCTACCCTCTCATGCTTACCATATTCCCTTCTTTTCACGCGCCTTCGTTTCCTCCTTAAGTAAACACAAACAGCTGTGGTTGTAGCAAGAACAAGGAGAAGACTGGAGACACTCACTCCTATAGCGATCTATCGAGATGTAGTGTCGACATCTGAATATTTAAACACATATGAGTATATGTAAATCAATATGTACATTTACCTAGACCATATAGAGTTTTGTAAATTTTAGTCTAAAATTGTTTAAATACTATTTTCAAAAGGAGCGCTAACATATATATTCGTACAGACGAAAGTATAATCAAATGTATTTCGAATTTCTAATGTTACTACACAACAAATTAAGACTTAAGAAAACTTGAACAGATGAAAACATAACATTATCACCAAAAATATTCGATTTATAATTATCAATCTGTGTTTAGAAGAAATAAAACGCGGAGTAATGGTTCAGCTATTTCGATGTTAACCTTCTGCACTTAGTGGATTTTCTTTGACAACTTCAAGTGTTAATTCCACAGAACCGGCCTCACTAATGATGTTGAGTTTGTATGTTGTTGTTCCATGTGTGTTGGCGTCATAGATGATCAACGTCACTAGACTAAGCGGTGGTGTGAGAGGTAAATACGTCACTGAATATTTGTTGTTATTTACGACTGAAGAAGATCTCCCTGTTTCTATTTTTAACACAAAACCAGTTGGTTCAGGATATCCGTAAACTTCAAAGGTAAACACGGTGTCCTTAGTTGGCGATACTTGAATTCTTTTAGTTTGTTCTGTGTAATTCTTTAACTTTGGAGCACCTAAATGATGGAATGGATTAATTATAAACTTCATATTTTTTAACTATAAAAACCTCAAAATTTGATTAAAATTTGCACAATAACACACTTCATAGAAATCAACGCATTCGCAGATATTCAGATCACACTGGGTTGTGTATTCGTATTTGAAAATTATTTGTACATTCTTCGTTTGGAGGTGTATTTTTTAAAAATGTTAATTTAAAAAAAGAGTTATTTACTAATCGTACATTCTCGTTCTACAGCACATGCGCTCATTAGCCGCTCTCCCCCTCCCATCTTTTGAAAGAAAGTAGTGTTAAGTTCTCGTAAGCCGACCGCGTTTCAAAATGGTACACATTTCCTTAAACTACAAGCTAAATGAGTGATTATGATTGTTTATTTTTGTTTATGTTGAAGATCAAAGAGAACTGAACATTTAAAAAAATTGATGCCATTTTGTATTGCATTCGTTTGATGGCTTTTTATTGTATTAAAACGAAAAGTAAATATTGATTAACATTAACAACACCGATATTCCATGTACATGCAGAAATCACCTATGATCTTTAACCTTTCCCAAGATTTAGTCCCTAGGGGTCGGCGTGTGAACGCGTATATAAGGTATTTACTCACTAAATATTTTTTCAAAAATTGATGATAAATAAATGGCTAAGGAATTTTTCAGGTGTTAACATAAACTCTTTCTACCTTTTTTAAATGTTTTAACTGAAAACTGAAAAGATTGCATTACTATATACATATAAACACAGACATATAATAATTGATGGATAATATGAAACGACATTTTTATTTTAAAATAAACAATTATATATATATATATTTACATACACATTATATTGACATCCACATATTTCCTTGATGCCGTGTCGTTGTCCTCAAATCCGTTCCGTCCACTACAAAAATATCTGCCCGAGTCCTCACATTGTAGGTCATTAAGAGTTATCTCTAATACATCACTAGCAGACGTGTTTACTTTAACCTTTCCAAGACCACTTCCTGTCAGAACTGCTACAGCTGGAGGCTCAGCTTCAACAAGGCATGAGAACGTCACAGAATGGCTAACATTGGCAGAGATGAACGTTGACCCATTGACTGCAAAATTAACGACCAATGGTTCCTCTGTTGAAATTATTGTTTGAGAAGGTTTTAAATAATATAATTTGAACAAAAACAACATTTAAGAAAAAAAACCAAAATTTCCTTTCATTTCGTATAGAAGTGATTCATTATTTTTTTTTCAAAGATGCCAAACATGTCACACAATTATAATTTTAATATGATTGCGGTCATTATTTCAATTTAAACTTTCAAATGCAAACCATAAAAGTATATTGTGATGCTTCCTCCTACTATTTGTCCAATCGGTGAAATTCCAAAGCAGCTATATGATAAGATTTTATCTGAAATTAAAAATTCAAATGAAAAAAAAAGAATGATAAAAACTCTATGAGCAGATAACTGATTAATTATAATTTCTCTATACAATTGTAAAAATAAGTATCAATAGATGATGAGAATGTATTTAATAAAGAAAAAATGTTATTTAAAACGCACATGCTTAACTAAAGCAAAATCATTTAAAACGATTATAAAAATAAATTATACGAATACGTATCCTATTTCTTAAAGCTGACCTGTTGTGTTTGTAGAGATTTCAAGGACGTTGAGCTCACTAGACTTTGGAGACCCGACAGACCGACCATCTTCAGTAAACCACTGGACATAACCAGCTGGACGTGACTGGCGGACCATCTGACACTTGCATGTTGCCGTTGTACCACGTTTGATGTAGCCATCCCTAACAGATTGACCACTGGGACAATCCGACGTAATTTGGGCTTTTGGTATCGCTGCATATTGAATTTAACTCAAAAAATAAATACATAATTTTGATATCTTAATAGGTATTATTTGTGTAATGATAAATTTTAATATCGCAGTAAATACATTTTTTTCAAAAATTGATCTTTATAACCACTCTAAACTCTGCCAACCCCATCGTAATTCTATTTTTTAAAATTATAAATTCCAATAGCATTGGAAACTCAAGGTAAGCATTAACAATATTTTAAATTATTATTTTGGATCTGTATGCTCAGTGTTATACTGTTTTTAAAGTAATGTTAAGTTTGTTTTTCTACATAAATCTTGATTAGTTTTACTAAATTTTCTCGAAATTGTTGCAATAATTTTCTTAAAATTTTTCATATTTTTAGAATCGAGAAAGTATATTTCAAAAACCTAAAACTTTAGCCAACAATAAGAACATCTAATTAATTATCGAATAACATTTGTTGATTATTAAAAATGTATCTGACAAAATTTCACTTTCTTTGCTTTATTCTAATTCTAATGTATAAATTCAGTGTTCCAAAATTAAGAACATTTTCATTTGTTTGGTAGACTTTGCAGTTTACAAAGTTATCGTACGTAAGTTTAAAAAGTAAAACTGGATGAGATCGTACAAATTTACTAACATAATGTCAATTTGTTATGGTTAACGTTATAATAATCGTTTTAAGCAATCCAAAGGAAAACAATTCACTTTTATTTTTAAATTGTATAAACAATTCTTAAATATCCTTTAAAATTAATATACATTAAAAAAGTGTACATTACGATTAGCTTTAACCATGTCTGGATTATACCAATATTTAAATTAAGTTCCCGAATAAATTTCTATCTTTTTATGTTCAAACAAAAACTACGACGTTTTATGATAATATCATTGTGGTCAAATTTTACCAGCATCTTTAAGTGTGTCATCAACTCTACAGTTGCTCGTGTTATATGAATAAAAAACATGGATATCAAATGATGACCTGTCTTCATCGACTTCTATTGACCAGTTATAGTTGAACTTATCGTATGGATCCCACTGCAAATGTACAATATAATATTTGTTATGGCTTGAAAGGATTAAAATGATATTAGGACAATTATTAACATATTTAAAGGAAATATATTTTTTTCTAAACATCAACTTTGTGGGAAGATTTTTGGCTAAAACCTATATCTCCGACCGGAGCGTCGCGTCTCTTCCCGTTGCTATGAAGGATAGTTGTTATTTTAATTTTAGGGTTTGGGTTAGGTATAGCTTTAGAATTTTCGGAAAATTCACGGGGCTCGCACTATTTTTCCGGGCCAGTGACGTGCCATAGCAACAAGATGGCCGCCGATAAGGTCGGCCCGGTCGGAGATATAGGTTTTAACCAGATTTTTTTCTACTCAAATTTGAAGTAAGAAAACATTTTCAACGTTTCTAAATTGTGTGTAGACTATTGCTGTAGGAATTTTTTTTTTTTTAAAATGTTGATATATGAATCACAAAAATAATAATAATAAACAAGATGATTAGCCAGAACACTACTTACAAGTATGTCTCCTACGTTTGGTACCGATTGAAGACCTAAGAAGATCAAATGACTTGAATCTGGTATTTGTAATGTGCCGATCATCTGTTGACTTTCTACATCATAATAAAAATGTAGGCCACTTCCATTTATATCTGCAGAGTGTGTACAAATGTAATAAAACAAGTTATTATGGTATTTAATGTACTCACCTTATTGCCAAACATAACTTCATTTTTGAGGTTTTATCTTATCTTATCTTATCTTATCTTATCTTATCTTATCTTATATGTTACAGACGCTCCTTCTGTACAGAAGATTATTGCGTCCTACGTATTTCTATGGTTTGTGTTTAGTCCTGTATTCTTACTAGAGTTTTAAAAGATGATAAAGTGGTGGCTTTCCTGGTTTCTTCAGGCAACCCATTCCACGCCCGAATACCGGACGGAAAGAAAGAAAACTTGTATGTGTTTGTTCTTGCATATGGAATAAGAAAGGTGTTTTTGTCTTTATGTCTATTTGAGGGTTGTATTAGGTTGTCTTTGTGTTGTATTTCTAAATTAGAATTAATTGCCTTATGTATAATTACTAATTTACTCTTGGTTCTTCTATCCTCTAGTGTTTCAAGGTTTAATGATTTAACTAATGGTGTTACTCTTGTCAGTTTTGAATATTCTCCAGTAATGAATCTGGCAGCTCTTTTTTGGATTTGTTCTAACTTATCAATATTTTCTTTGGTGGATGGGTCCCATACTGAAGATGCATATTCTAGTATAGGTCTCACCAGGGTGAGATAGCATTTTAGTTTTATATCTTTGTTACATTTGTAAACGTTTCTTTTTATAAAGCCTAAGGTTTTGTTTGATTTTTTAATAACTTCATTGACATGGGGATTCCAAGATAGTTTCTCGTTTATTATGACTCCTAAGTATTTCGCATCTTTAGTTTGGGTTAGTTCTTTTCCATGAATGAAATATTTTGAATTTATTTGTTTCTTTTTCTTTATTACTCTTAGCAGTTGACATTTTTCTGGGTGGAAGGACATACTCCAGTTAGTTTCCCATTTTATTAATTCATCTAAGTCTTTTTGTAAAATTGTGCTATCTTGTTCTGACTTGATTGTTCTATAGATTATACAATCATCAGCAAATAACCTAACTTTAGTTCCTGTTGAAATATTCTTGGGTAAGTCATTTATCTAAATTTAAAATAGTAAGGGACCTAGGACAGTTTTGGACAAATACACATTTATGTAATATATATGGCTTACGGAACTCCATTAATGTTTACAATTTGTCTGTAGATCTGTATTTAGTTTTATTTAGTCCGTGAACTGTCAAGAATGAGGAGCCTCTACAGAGGAGTGGCTCGACAGACTAGTAGGGTCACGGAGATGACTGCGACCCTATGATGAATTAAGGGGGGTGCTGACTGGGCTAAAGCCAGGGGCCCCCGATGACTAAAGGGCCCCAAACTTATTATATTGTATAATAAAGGTGGCTGGATCGGGCAACAGGTGGTATGGCAGCCAGGGGCCCCGTTCCATCTTGATCCGCCCCTGCTGCGACCTGAAACTGACAACTCATGGCAAGGAATGCCGAAGTCTGATATGCTAGATGTTAGGTACGAGTCCCATATGATTACTGTCGCTGTACGGATCTTAAGGCAAAGCATTTAGATGCAATGCCGATGATGTAAGCAAAAGTGCTCCATAAGGGCGGATTATTCCGAAGCGACAGTTTCGTCCCCTTAATTAACGAGCAACGCCACTGAGCGGTGCCAGTTTAGCGCCAGGAGCGCCAGTACGGATTAGCAAATGGAACCGCTAGGAATGCTAGGGACACAACACTGAGGAAACCTTCCAGAAGGGTGGGGGTTACATCCTAGGTAGATCATTGATGATCCCCCGCATTGTGGCGGTCCTAACCATTGATGCTTGTAAGCTTTGCCGGGGTGGCACAGAAGTGATAGCGAGTCGAGGTACAGAAAACTCCTACCCTCCCTCGGGAGATCAACAAAGTGGGAGGCGTTTTCGGCCTAGTGTCCTGGACGCCCGAGTGGCCGCTTCTGGAAGTGACCGCTTGGCGGCGGCATTGTAAAAATTTTACGACCCCTAGGGGGGTGTTTTTTCATGAAAACCAACGAAGAGTGCAGGCTTGGGACCGCTGATTTTCTTCCGCATGTCTGTGAAAAAATGAATTGGTTTTTGGTATAGGAGCGTATTACCAAAATTGTCAGATTCCTTTTATCGTATCGAATAAACAGAGGTATTTTAATCAATCCCATATTTAGGGCTTAGTTGCATGTGTCCTTGTTTACGGGGGCTATATCAATAGGGATTAAAATAACTGGTAGGTATTAGCAATCGTTTGTGTTTGATTAGCTTCGGACATTTATCTCCTTATCCTAATTAACGATGTTGCATAATCGTAATAAACAAGTAATAAACGAAATTATTTAAATTATAATTTATGTTAAAATTTGTATCATATGAAAAAAATCCCATTTCTTAAATATAAGTATTAAAGAATTCTCTTACTACATGAAAAACATATTGAGATAAATACTAGATATAAAAGTGTATTCTATGGTTCAAATTAAAAACAAAAATCGTAGAAACAAGAAAAGTATGTAAAAATAGAAAGCTATACTCATGGGCGTAGGAAGGTGGAGGGCAAGGGGGCAATTGCCCCCCCTATGGGTTTTAGAAAAAATTAATACATTTCTTTTAAAACCTGAACTTAATTCACTGCAAATTTAATACATTGAAGACAGTGTAAAGATATTAAAAAATATATATATTTGCAAGTATAACTGATTACGCAACTATTGTTTTAAGCAAATTTTAATGTCACATTTTCAGCTAAAATTCGCCAGCTTTTATATTTATGAGCCCATGCAGTTTCACATTCCAGAAGAAAGTTTTGATACAGATTTTTTCGCTGATTACTTTCTCGGAAAACACTTTAATTGTTTTAATTGTTCCTATTTTGTTTGGAATAACATTCATATTATTTAAATCGTTCATGGCAAGATTTAGTTTATGTGAACTGCAAGATATACATGATGCTTTTTGGTATTTTATGTAGGTATTGCTTGGATTCCTCCTTCTTTACCTACCATCTTAGAACGTTCGCATAATCCTAAACCAACAAGCCTTGTCATATCTAATCAAAATACTAATGAATTATAATGATGGTTTTGGCTAAATAGTTAGCTGTTCTATCGTCAATAGGAATAATTCCCGATAATTCTTCTGTGACCATTATTTTCTCATTTTGGTCTTTGACAAAATAACACCAAGTGAAATCTACTCAATGCCTGAAATGACATTTGTCTCGTCGGCAAGTATAGAAATCAATGTCTTCACGCAAGAGAGATCCAAACATTTCGATAAAAGTGACTCGCATTGTTGCCGAGATATACTTGACACTACAAGAAACAATTTACCAATGATCACAAAGAACTTCATCTCCAGATTACACAAATCTCTGACAAGTCATAAAAATTACCAGAATTTAATTATTTTTCACGAAGTGCTAAATCATGCATGACGCATAATAGGATTGTAAAAATGATGGGAACCGGGTTGTTGAGATTTTCTTTAATTTCTCTTCTAAATGATGAGTATCACTTCTCATCTATAGAAACTGCTATGGCTTTCAATAATGTTAAACAATTGCTAAAGTCAATATTACAGCTACTAATTTTTCCGCGTGGACAAGAGTCAAACACAAAACTGAAAGGATTAGAGTTCATAGTTTTGGAGATTCAACCGAATGAATATTACGATTTGAGAAAGAAGAATGATACTTTTAGTTTTACGTATTTTTGCAATTAACTAAAAATGCTAAGACAAAGTTGAATATAAATATATACTGCTAATTTGAATGTTTTATACATACGATGAATTTAAAGTCTTCAATAAATTTTAACATTTGGAAAGTATATTAGAATCGTAAAAAAAAATCTTTAGCATCTGTCCCAAGCAATATCCCTTATTGTCCAAGTAATAATTAAATACCTTTTTGTTCTATATTTGAATATATATAAAGTAATGTACCTTTACAGTAAAGTAGCCCCTTTAATAGTGACAGAATATTTTACTTATGATCTAATTACTTAATGACTTACCGAGGGCGTCACAAATGTACGAACAATAATAGGGTTCTAGGAATACAGCGATGTCCTCTTCTGTTACTTCATATATGGAACTTTCTCTGAGATCGTCGGTGTTAAATTTTATTATGTCCCCTCCAATGATTATTGTAGCATTAGCTCTATTCCCGAAATTCATGTAGACTGTAGTCTTGTTTAGAACAGCAGGCATTGTTTTGTTAAATATTGTGTAAACGAAAACAAACTGCCAATTATTTCCATAGTTATTGTACCCTATAAATGACAAAAATATATGGTAGGATTAGAGCTTTTAGAACGTTCTAATTTTAAGCATATACAAATGTATTAGAGATTATTCATACTTTCTCCCAACGTGATTTATAAATAATTTGAATGAAACTTCGGTTCGTCAGCTTTTAATATTCTTTGGTTTTTAGAAATACCAACAAGTAAAGAACACGTGATACAAATAATCCTTTTTAAAAAATACAACAGAAATAAATGTTGACATTATAAACTCATTCCTAAACGGAACATATGCTAGATGAACCAGCTTGGAAACATAGATAACGATCAAATATTTCTATAAAAATTTTAAAAATAATTTTAGTGTGCGTAGGTAGTTCATACATTTTAACTTCCATTTTTTATCAACTGACCTTGGATTCAATTTTTCTCCTTTTGATTGCGTAATTATTGGACCTACATTTACAAACATTACTAATGATTCTGCATGTTGCCTGTATATGAGACTGGCAGAGTCTATGAGGTAAGTCGTGAGGGGTGACACAATGTGCTACCACACCAGCTGACACATACCGTAGGGACGCCTCTGAATACCATAACAGGCAATTTTTTTTAAACCAGCGAATGTGAGACTGAGTATATTAAATCTTTCCAAAGATGTTTAGTTAATAGTTATGATAATAGGGAATTATATTTTTGAAGTAAAAGAAAAAAGAAAATAACAACAATAACAACAACAAAAACTATGGATGCAAAATTTTACAATTAATTAACTAAACAATAAATTGTTATTATGTTACTTTTACATTTTTCATTTACAATTAATCGCCCATCAGTTACAAATGTATTCGAATTCAAAGAGAAAATAAATGGCGGCCAATAAATATACCCACTTTTCATGACGATTACACGAACATTTTTAAACGCTTGACTGCTGGGAATGTTCAACATGTTGTTAAAGTTTATTGTTTCTATTGTGAGAAAGCATTTGCCTGTCATGATTCTAGCACTTCGATTACTTATATTAAAAAATGAATAGCTTTTAATTATTAAGCTAACGGATTCTGATTCAGATACAGAAAATGACGACAGCTCTTCCTGTAACTTTTTGTGCTACGAAATGGAGGTGAAAGCTGTTGAATCCGTGCTCCCTATATTGTAGTGGAAACTTTATGAACACCGATAGACGAAATTGTCATTCCTTGCTAACTACATTTGTGCATATCTACTACCAGCTCGGCTGGTTATATTGTCAATTAGACCCCTCAATACTCAACAGAAAGATGTCAAAACACTTGTCATTTTTCGCACTTGGTTAAACGATATATTAAAGAGACATTCCAGTGTTACTTTGATTTTCAACAAGTACGTTTAATAAATGTTTCTTATGACAACATACATTTTAAGATTTTGGCTTTAATCGAAATTAACTATTAGCTAATAGTTAATTTTTCAAAATTAAACTATTAGATTTAAATTAATCTTTAGCTGCCCTAAGGAAATCGATACATAAAATAACATAAAGTGACAATTTTGATAAAATTACCTGTAAAGACAAGTGGCAAATTGACAGAATTACTCTTGAGCAGGAGATGATCATTTAAGTCGCGCACACTGCAGAAAAATGTCACTAAATATTCGTAATAATATAGATTATAGTAATATCTAATATAATCAGCGGTCGAGATTTTGAAGGTAATAACGTATGTCTCGAGCTCGTGTTGTATACAGTAGGTACAGTATGGATGGCTTCCATCAAAACATCCTTCACTTGCTATAGATAATTCGCAAACAGTATATTCAGTCTACAGAAGGAGAAAAGGTAATTGTTGACATATTATTTTGGTTTTAAATTATGTGAACATTAAAATAAATATGGCTATAATGGTTTCTTAACAATACAACATTTTAGATAATATTTCATAGAAAAATAGAGCTCACTAATATAAAAACAATGCTGAGAACTACGAAACCACCTTTATGTCACATTGAATCAAATTGTATTTCTTAGTGTATATCTTTTTGTGACTTGACTCCATTATAGTTTCACGCTATAACATAATTATGTGTCATGAGTATTGTTTAAATATATACTTACAAACTTAATATTGTTTATCTTACTTTTTTAAAAAAAAATTGCAAAGCATCAATAAATCATTTGAAAGACACCAATTTTAAATTACTGTAACCGTTTTTATGAAAATAATCTCACAATCAGTTGAGGGGGGGGGGCCCAAATTAGTGCCTGAAATCGTTTTTTTACATTAAATATTACGCTACCGCAATGGATGTGGGGTTGCCAAATAGGTAATGGCCCCGTGCCCTAAACCCTAAAAATTTCCTAGCTATGCTACTGATTACATTATAGTAATATAATTATTTAAGTCGTACCATGGTACATCAACAGCATTATCTTCAACATTTATAAACTTCATCTGATTTAGAATTTCCTTTACACATAAACATAAACTCATACCTAGTCTCAGAATGTATTAAAATTTTAGTATTTATCTTGCAATAGTGACATATAATAGCGACGTCAGTTGATTAGCTACCTATATTTTATGTTTTATAAATGGTACTGAACAAGTTTCATGCTTTTTTTTAAATAAAAGAAATAAAAGTCGAATTCCATTATTTTATTTATCAAAGTCCTGTGAGGTGCTCCAGTGGGTTAAAGGCGTTTTTTTTTCATTTTTAATGCTCCATAATGGACAATTTCTTTTAACTTTGTCAAAAGGTAGAGATTGAGACACTGCTGTGATATTCTATCTGGATATCCAACTCGTCATTGTTGGTCAACAGCACAAAATCATGTGTAACAACTGCATTGAAACTTTAGGGGAGGGATAACCTTGCTATTTATCTACAGAAAAATCAAATGATTTAGGAGAAAGCTGAGATTTTTAAAAGCAAAACTGGAAGTCAAAATTTCTCTTTTAAATTTACAGTTGGAACGAATTTTCTGCTGCAAACTGTCGATATGTAACTAAAATTCTCCGGAAAAAAAGTCTTTGTTGACGAATCATTTTATAGAAAAAAAGGAAATTTAGCACATACTATTGTTAGAGAATATGTTTGTTTGTAAACTTAGTGTTTTGCCAGCAGAGCAGCTGTTTACTTTTTCTCAATAAAATGAATTTTGTAAGAAAATTATAGAGGAACTTGAAGAATATTATTAATCCTCCATTATGTTGAGTTTCTGATAATGAACAACTTTACTTTGCTATGGCACATGTGTTAAGAAGAAATTATTCCTCTTATAGTAACTGTTATTAATTATTGATGAACAAATGAAGATAATAAAATGATAATAATAATTTTATAAAATAATATATTTTAAAAAATAATAATAAAAATGATATACTAGTAGTAGAAGAAGTAGTAGTAGAAGTAGTAGTAGCAGCAGTAGTTGTAGTAGAAGTAATACTTTTTTAAAATTAATAATTTTGTGTTATGCAACTATTGATATACAAGAATTCATTAACATTACAAGCAGCCTTATTTTAGTATACAAGTAAGTACATTCATAGCTCTCATGTAACTGTATCTATTATCATTTTATTTTGTAACTATTAATCTTTTTTTAAAATCTAAATACACTCTCACTTCATTACCTAGAGATTTTTGCTGATTCGCCAACTAGTAATAATAATAACAATGCTCTAGCTAATCAATATAAATGCTTTTAAATATTGTGAATGCATTTAATAAATCATTTTAAAAGATTCATTCAAATAAAGGCAAATCATTTTTTAACATAAACAATTTACCTTAAAAGTACAAGTTACCAAAGAGCATATGGAAATACTAATCGCTGCTTGAAATGTCAATAAAAATAAAGCATAATGTTAAAATTTCCATGCACTGTTTCCAGTTATGCTATGTTAAAATTAGACTATATGCAATCACTAACTCTGCAAATTTCACATGGATCGTGCTAAGGTTCTAGTTGACAAACCGAATATTTTTTTATATTTATGTTTTTTTAAAATCCGCGATATACCATTTAAACAACGCAGGATATATCATATAAGACTTTGGAATAGCCAATAAGCACAACTTTACACTCTTCGAAAATTTTTGCCAAACTGATAGTTAAAATTTGATATAAAAACATTCCAAATAATTACGTATCTTTGCTAGAATAATGATTGTTGGCCGAGTCTTAAAACCCGGAGACTTTTTATTATGTAAAACGTATTTTATTTTAATACTCATTATAAATTATTCTCTATTTTTTCCAAAGACAATTGTAAAAAAAACGTACGGTCTTTAATGTCAGGTAGAATGTTTCCTGAATATCTGTAACACCAGTTGTGTTTACTTTAGCTTTGAAGATTATTGTCTCTCTTATGTCACATCTCTCTGACATGTATTCCAGCTCCACACTCTTGGTGTTGGAAACTTGACACGACAAACACAAATTTATTAATTTTTTATGCTTTGAGGAACAACACTTTTTGGATCTAATTATAAAATATACTTGAAAAAATATTATCTATGATTGTTCCCGACATCATTAAATAAACATATGATTTATAATATAAAAAAGAACGTAAAAACTCAAGTAATTAAGCTTCTTTAAAATAACAATATTGATAAAGTATTTTTACTTACTTAAATACTAAATGTAAAAAAATAAAATGTTACTTTTATTTTAAAGTATTCTTACCTCGGAAAGACATCATTAAGTAAACTGCAGCTAAATAAACCAAGAGTTCTCTCATCTTTAGCTTGTTGTTCATATCTGGCGTCGTTTTTACCTTATAATATAAATATAATGTTATTATTGAAATACACTTTGATTAAAATAAAAATCTAATATAACCGAATCCTTTCTTATTTAAAAAGTGTGTGTATTGCTTTTGTTTTAATTAATTTATAAAAACAATTATGTGATAGTTTTGTTTGGATAAGGAAACTATAAATAATTATTTAGTAGTACAAGTTTGACCTTACATATTATTAAGGGTGCATCTCATCAGTTATTCAATGCATATTTTATACATTGTTCTTTTTATATTTTTTATCAATTTATCTCTGAGAGGCGTTTTGTGCGCCTGTTTACGATCTAAGTATTATACAACTTAATTTACACGAATCATTTAATCACTTTATTTCTGGAGCACGTGTAAATCCTAAGATATTTTATTAAATTTAAATTATGATTCATAGATTGTTTTTCAGCAAAGTCATTATATAATAGATTGTTATATTTGACTCGATAATTTGGTAAAAGATGAGAGTATGGGTCCTTTCGATCTTTTATATTCTTGAATCTTTTTTTTTTTTAAATCTAATATTTATTTTTTTTTAAATAGATTATTGACTAAGGATACCTTACAGGCAATGGGGCTCCTACTTTGGACTTCAATAAATATGAAACGTGAAATACTTTGGTCAGACATTCATGATCCATAAGCAGCGTGAACCAGTCTCCATAGTGGTGGCGTACAAGTGTATTTTATTGCGAGCTCAAGCAAAGAAACCGCAACGTATCCCCTGTTCATAAAATTAATCACTTATTTTTCAAAAGTTAACGACAAAATTAAAATTTATCATTACCCGCCCTAGTTTATTTTAATAGAAAATGCCTATAATAGTGTCCGTCAGTGGCATTTAAGGTAAACAATTTTTTTGCATTAGGACAAATACTGTTCGACATCCTGTACCCCCCCCCCCACTCACACTCTTTTTGTTTTACACAATTGATCCGATGTCCTATTGTCTGGGCCTGACCAAACGACGCAGGTGAGTGAGATAAAATGAGATAAATTTGACGATTGACAGTCTTTTGGTGGCCAGAGATGATGCTAAATGACCGCACTGGTCTAGGGCACTTTGCTTAGCTTTGTAAGGGTAATGAACTGCAACGTTTTTGGAATATGATTATCGGCAGGACCTCAGAATGATTATAGTTTTAGTCGTCATGATATTTTGTTATCAATATACGATACTGTATACTATATTGTCACGAAAGCTACATATATCAATATTCTCTTATTAAAGATTTTTTTTTACATATACAAACACAAATGTTTTGCTCCTCTATTAAACCAACTAAGACAAACATTTAAAGATTATAAACAAATTTCACCCAAATGACTGTGCATGCTTAGTATATTGAAAGTTATATTTATTTTTTTTAAAGTAATACAGGAGTAGAAGTCTAAGCAAATATCTGATTCATTCAGAAAATGATAAAGAAAAGTGTGTAAATAAAATGTAATTTCTTGAAGTAACTTTTGCTTATCGTAAAACTTCCACGTTTTAATGAGTGGTCAAGTGGCAGGATTATACTTTTTTTTTCTATCTTTAGAAATAACAATCAAACAATGGAATTACTTCTACACATTTTTTGCTTATTTAAAAACTGATTCTAAGAGACTTCATCTAAAGACTGACTTTTGTTTGGATACAATTCAAAAATAACTTTTAAAAATGAAAGTTTTTAAACTCTCGAGTCTTACCTGAATTTAGAACTGTATTTTATTTGGTCCTTCGGGTTAACATAAATTCCTAATACGTCTGTAGGTAGGTATATCAAAATTAAATAAGGCAATGTATCAAACGCCACGATATAGCACATAAATCAATGATTCATAAAGGGGACAGTATTGAACTCCTTTCACACAGTCTTGTCAGTTACGCATGGCCACGGTTATTGAAATGTATTAAAGTAAGTTATATACATTATCTTCTTATGTTTAATGTATGCCTTTCATAATGCGTGTTGAATAGTTTTAAAGAGTCCCATTTTACAAGAAAAGGGAAAAGAAATAAAACTTTAAGTTGTAAATATAACTTGATTCGACACATTATAACATTTTTCAACATGTTCAATTATTTATTTTTCAAATGAAATGTATCCTTCTTTTTGCTTATTTCGTAATTTAAACATTAGCACTTAATATAGAGTGCCTTAGTGTTCATAGATTATTTAACATATTCTATTTTTTTTCCAAACATGCTGAAAAACTAAGTGTAAAACAGAGATCCTTAACTGAAAACAAATTAATGGTAGGTAACATCTTTAAATATATGGGTTGTGTGCTGGACGTTTACACTTGCGTGATAACCATCGTATCATAAGTGTAAATGCTTGCATCTAAATGAGTGTTGTGTAAGGTGCTAAATAAGCTAAAACCTTTTGGTAGCAATAATTTTATTTATTGTTCATGAAATAAGATATTATTTACCAAAACCTTATATTAAATTCACATTTTCATCTCTTTCCCCCCCCTCTCTCTCTCTTACTCCTTCTCTCTATTTCTCTTTCTCCTTTTTCTCTCTCTCTCTGTCTCTCTTTCTCTCTCTCTCTCTCTCTCTCTCTGTGTGTTGTGGTACCACGTTAAAAACAAAAGTAAATATTACGGTGATTCTATGTACCTGAAATTTTGCACACATACTTTGTCACCTAAAAATGCAATGTAACAAATTTTCAGATCGATCGAATGTACCGTATAGTTAAATTAATGAATTTTTAGTTTATCTCTATGTATCTCTATGAAACATGTAAATACTTGTGCTAGATGGTCGCACTGTGCGCATTATATTGAACAAAGTTTTTTTACCCATTATATTAAATTTTGGTTTCTGCTTGCTTTCTTGCCGAAAAAGTTTGGGATCGATTCTTAATCCCTTTTCTTGTTCGCTAGCGATTTTAAAGTTTGCCCAGACTCGTAGTGGTGGTAAAAATTATCTATCAAAATTTCAAATCAATCAAATATACTGAATATTAATTAATGGATTTTGATATTATCTCTATATAGCTCTACGTAGAATGTTAATTTGTGTTCTAGTGTCGCTTTATGTGGGCTTTATTTTGAACGACCTTTTTTATACTTTCCTTTTGCGCTGTTCGGTGCGTATTATATTTGCAATACTTTTTTCAAAATATAATCCCGATCTGTAATTGTAAATGATGTTAAGCTGTCTAGCATTGCGCACTTTATTAAACTTGTTTCTATCATCATTTTCCTGTGATCACATCGAGTTGTAAATAGCAAGCAGACTGTAGTAGTTGTTTTAGTATAAGTCCGTTATATATGAGAAATAATTTTAAAAATTTTGATTTTAGGAGTGACGTGAAATTCGTATTATAATGAAAATACTTTTAGCTAATTTTCACTGATAGATGATTTATAGTTGACAACTTGTATTTTTTTACGTGGTTTTGAATTAAATATTTTGCTGTCGTGTGGTGCGTTGCATATTATATTAACCATATTTTTTATAACACATTCGCGATTTCTAAATGTTTATGCTTTTAATTAAGTCTCATATGTGAAGAATTTATAGTCAAAAACTGTTGTTTTTAAAAGTTGTTTAATTTTAAAATGTGTTATATATCAATGGTACATGATATTTTTAATTACAATTTTCCAATGCATAATTGTTATTATGAAAAAGAAATGTCAAAGAAAATTAATTAAATGTCTTTGAATAGGTAATTGAGAGCTTTGATTGTGAAATGAATGATTTCCAACAACGAGAGTCAACTGAAATTTTTTTAAAGAGATGACGCTTCTATTTGTTCTTTAATTTTTTTTGGTACAGTCAATGAAATCACATGGAATGCTCATCAATAGTCAAGCATATGCGCACCACAGTACGTTAGTTAACAAACGGTTATGTCCTTGGGTAAACAACGAGATGAATGAACACCCTAATGTGTGTTTTCTAATACACGTTATAAAATGAGGTTAATATTGTTTATTTAAATTTGTTACAAAAGGTTTTACATAAAGTATCATTAATTTCTTTAATATAATAACAACGGACACCCTGATTAAATTAGAATAAAAAAGGGCAATTGAAAATTAATATAAAAGGAAATTACTTTAAAAACCTTATTCCCCTTAGCTATTTTACTGTACGGACGTGGTAGCGAAATGTTACATGTTTTATTTGTTACATTGTATGTGCTTAGTGCCAACAATTGACATTTTCTATAGAGTTTGTATCAATGGTTGCAAATGAAGGATTAATATTAGATTTTTATGTCATTTCTTGATAACGTTTGTGGTCTCCGGACCACCACATCTAGAAAATGTATGTATTATCTTCTTCTTATAATTATCAAGCATTTTACTTTTCTTTATATTAAAATTTATAAAGTATGAGTGCAGAAAACTTGGTATCTGCCCAGCGCAGATTCGAGTCATGTATAAATAGTAGAGTATTTTTTTTCCAAATAAATTGTGTATAATCGTATAGAGAATTACGAGCAAAATACCCGTGCTACGCTACGGGGTAGGCACAATAGGAATAACTTTATTTTGGTTTTGGGTCTCAAATTCAACTTTAAAATAAATGTAAACGCATCTGGAAAGTAGGGTAGTGATAAATCGAACCCATTTTTAATAAAACAACGTTATGTGTGTCGAAAAAAATAACAATATTATTAATTTAAATAGTACCCATCAATTTTGGTATATCTGCTTTAATATAGCATCATTATTATCATCCGTGGCTTGCTCAACCACATCCTTCCAGCTACAGCCC
>MUZC01002207.1:149115-164997 GCA_002072015.1 Radix auricularia
TATATATATATATATTTATATACATATTTCAAAGAATTTTGAAGTTAAATGGCACAGAAATTCTACAGAATTATACGTAAATTATTTATATTTGTTTTTACATTCCTGAAAACAAAAAAGAATTTTGAACATATTAAAATTTATATTAGATTCTATTTCTATTTACACACATGTCATATTGACGTCCACATATTTCCTTGATGACGTGTTGTTGTCTTCCAACTCACTCCGTGCAATACAAAAATATCTACCCGAGTCCTCACATTGTAGGTCATTCACAGTTAACTCTAATACGTCATTGGTTGAACTGTTAACTTTAACCTTTCCGAGACCACTTCCTTTCAAAACAGCTACAGCCGAAGGATCACCGTCTACTTGACAATAGAATGTCACAGAATTGTTGATATTGACAGAGATGGATGTCGACCCATTGACTGTGAAATTAATCACCGATGCTTCGTCTGGGAATATTATTGTATTGGAAATTGTTCCACAAAAAAAAAAAAAAAAGTATCAGAACACAAAATTTAAAAAAAGAAATGGAAAAAAAAAAGAAATAAACTTTGAGAATTTAAAGAAAGCTAAATTATGTCAAATAGAAATGTTTAAAAAAAAATTAATTATGAAGTTAATATTTTAATATAAACATTTAATCTCAAACCATAAAATTGTATTTTGATTGTTCCTCCGGATATTTGGCCACTTGTAGATATTCCAATGCAGTCATATGATAGGATCACATCTGCAATTACAATTTAAAGTTATCGTATCTATATCGTATTTATATAAAAACCGCCAACATTTTAATTAAATCTTCAATTTTGCATACACTTATTAAAAAAATAAGCAATATTGTATTTATAATAAATATTCATAAAGCACACAAAGTATTGTAACTTACATTTTACACGAATTATTTTCTATCAATACAAACATAAACATTATATAGTATGAATACAAAAACGTTGTCGTAAGTTTGACCTGTCTTGTTTGAAGATATTTTTAGAACGCTGAGCTCACTAGAAGTAAAGGACCCAACAAAATTTCCCTTATTTGTAATCCACTGGACGTAACCAGCTGGACTTGACTGACTGACCATCTGACACTTGCATGTTGCCGTTGTACCACGTTTGATGTAGCCATTCTTAACAGATGGACCACTTGGACAATCTGACAGAATCTGGGCCTTTGGTATGGCTGGAAAATTGAATTTTAATCAAAAGAAATCTTTTAGAACTGTACAAAGACATAGTTAGCGAAATAATACGCTTATATTAAAAGAATGTGTGTCAACCATAATGGTCACTACAAATTTTTCCAATGGGGGGGGATCAAGAGTTTTGATTGGCATGAAAATGACGTCAAGCACCTTTGGGGAAGGGGGTCCACAAATTTGTGACGATGTGTGACGAGAGGGAGGGGGAGTTTAATAATTGTGAATTTACGTCAAAACACGCTTCTCTAATCCAAAGTTCCACTTAAATATTCGATTTCTTACTATTTATTTTGTTACGTTTTTCACAGATTACACTTAATACATACTAAAATAACAATAAAGTGTTTTGAAACAGGCTCATTTTCAAATAGGCAATACCACATTAAGGTGGGGAGTCACAGCTTTTTGACATCATATTTTTTTTTGGGGGGGGGGGAGGGTGCCTAAGTTTTTGTTACGAAGTGTGACAAGGAGAAAGGGAGTGGGGTTAAAAATCGGCTAAAATCACGTGACGTCAATTATGGACGGCCCCTAAATGACAATGCCATGCAGGTTTAATTTTCAATTAAATTTGAGTTAAGTATAACATAAGTGCCTCAAAAAGTCTCAGAAATTATTAAGACTCACAAAATAGCGCTGTAATAGCTAAAATGTAACATAGATTAATGCATTTATTAAATCAACATTGTAAGTTTTCGCGAGAAAATTAAGTTTTTCTGAGAAAAAGTATACGTGTAGAAACTGCAGGAATGCCAAAGATAGATAGAAAACTATTTGTGTGTGCGTTGTCCGAATCGACGAGTACCACTCTATTCATCCGAGGGTTGCTTAGACTGGTTTTGCCTATGTCTGCGTTGATAACTGACAAGACCGATCCTGGAACGGAAAGTTTGTGAACAGAAGGGATATGGGACGAGTGGGTTGTCTCCTGGAGGGTTGACAGCACGGGCCTTTCGGGCTTGCCTCTTCTTTTCTGCGGCGTTTATCCTGTTTGCCTCGAATGTCCTGACACCTTCGTGGACGGGTTTGCGCCAGGTGGACCGGTCCAATGCAGCTTCCTCCCACGAGTCTGGGTTTATTTGTAAACGCTTTCAGAGACGCTTTCAATGTGTCTTTATAGCGTTTTTTTTTTTTGCTCGTCATGGTGTGGTGAGACTTATGGACTCCTAATTCTCTGCAGCACCGTAATTAGTAAACAAAAGGGAAATAACTCCCGAAACACTCAAAATATTAATATAAGGCTGACCAGTTCAATTTGCAACATAACTGGCGATGATTAATTAACCAATCAACGCCAATTAAAGGGACACGTCATTTCCCCGGTATTTAAGGAGCCGTGAGCGGGCATCAATCCTATTTTCACGTTGAAGTGCTCAGAACAACATCTATGTAATTGATTAGATTCGTCATTTCATCAAGGAGCCAACATTCGAACTCCAGATAAAGTAAGAGCGACCTCAGTTATCAACTAATCACACGTTCATAAGATTATTTCATATTGTTATATGCCTAATTAAGAATTTAATATTTAAATGCTTAGTCAGTTATTATCTGTTGAATCTGTTTGTATCGGTTGAATAACCATACAAAAACCATTTAGTATTTTACATTTTATTATCGTTATATAATATGATACCAGTTTCCATTTGTCGTAGGGAGTCAGTTAATTAAAAGATTAACTATTTATTGTTCATTCTGTGCACCAGTACTGATATATATGAGATCGTGATATTTGTTATTAGCAATAAATAGCATACAATGTTTATAATAATGATCTCAATAGGTTAATTGGATTAACTACAGATAAATTGAATTAATATAGGTCACTGTAGGTAACCTAATATATAAGACCCATATAGTTGAACCTAGTTGGTCTACACCTGTAATAATAATTAGGAATATAATTATCATTGTCTTATATTATTATATGAATATTATGGTTCCATTTTGACACGTTGCTCTGAAGGCTCGAATGTCACACGAGGGACACCTAATTGTTAAACGCAGATAACTACAGAAGTTTATAACTTATTTTTATAGAATCTGGTCCCTGGTTACCGGCAAGTCTAGATACTCACATCTTCCTCGACCGGCACCAGATGAGAGTGTTGTAACCGAGTCCATCCGAGACTACCCTTGGCTGCCAAGAGACTCAACCAGTAGGCAAGTCTGAACAGAGTAATCTACGACTATATCTTCGTCCAGCGGTGTACATACCCGTACCCGGCTGGAGCCGATCCGCAACTCCTAAGTAAGGATTGAAGCCGGTTAGCTACAACTTTCGGGCTAACCGAAGCCTGAAGACTCTGTGTCTTCGGAATTCGCTTATAATAATAATAATAATAATAATAATAATAAAATGATGATTTATGTAGCGCTGTATCCCAGCAAGGAGCCAGGCTCACAGCGCTTTACATGGAAACAAAAATACATATATAAATAAAAAGAAACATTCATAGCATATTAACTACATAAATGACAATACGGTATACTCAATACATCAGCTACGCTAATCAATTACAGAAATGTGGTTTTATTATTTTTGAAAATAAATTTTAAAAAGATGTGTCTTAAGTGCAGTTTTAAATGACTTAGCAGTTGAAATGCTACGGATGTGTAATGGAAGAGAATTCCATTGTTTGGCTGCACAAAAGGAGAATGACCTTTCGCCAAATGTTTTAGTTCTTATCTTAGGAACACAGAGAATGCGTGTATCCGCAGAGGAGCGTAACTGACGAATTGGTGAGTAGACTGACAAAAGTTCAGTAAGATAAAAGGGTAAGCGAATACTCATATTCAACAGTGGAGTCAGTCTGACCACAGAGGATCAGCACAACAGAGTCATCACCAGTTACTCACCAGTGGAGTCAGCCTGACCACAGAGGATCAGCATCACTGAGTCATCACCAGTTACTCACCAGTGGAGTCAGCCTGACCACAGAGGATCAGCATCACAGAGTAAACTATAGACACTCTACAGTGGAGTCAGCCTGTCCCAGAAGAATCAGCACCACTTCACAAGGAACTCAAGGACTTACATTTAAGTATTCTAGAAATGAACATTGGTTATAAGGCGGAACGCCTGATGACGATATAGCGATCATAGGGACTTTATAAAATCTAATTTTAGTACTTAGACCTAAGAGACTTTGATTAAGATAATCATATAGAGTATCAATTAATGATTCTTGCAGAATTATTGTACATAGTGTCAATAAAGTTATACTTCATTTAACTTTACACTATTCTTGTTTGTTATTTATAAATTCTGAGATCACTAAAGTATATTCTTGTAGGCGAGAAAATAGCTATTATAATTATAATTATCCCTAGACAACAAACCGCAAATATAGTAAAACACATCTTTATCGCCCCACAGGGGACCACTGGCCATAATGGAGCTCGCCATAGAAAAGCCTCTTTGGTAGTCTCTCATTTGTCATTCGGGTTAGGTGCCCTGCCCAGCAAAGCTGTGACTGCATCGGGAGAATTAAGATGCTGGGGAGGCCAGCTTTGGTTAGTATCGCTGTGTCTGGAGTTTTGTCCTGCTACTTTATGCCCAGGATCTTCCTGGCGCTTATTGTGTGAAAGTGGTTCAGCTTTTTAGCATGGCGTTGATACACGGTCCATGTTTCGCATGAATAAAGCAGTGTAGGGAGCACCACTGCCCTATATAATTTCACTTTGGTCTGAATGGTAATGCCTCTTCTGTTACAGACATTCTGGTACAACCTGCCAAAAATGGAGTTGGCCCTGGAAAGTCTAACATTCACTTCGTCATCGATGGTGATATTTTGAGACAGTGTACTGCCCAGTTATGTGAAGCGTTTTACTGCGTTGAGTTTGTGGCTGTTGACAGTGATGTTGGGCTCAACATAAGGCTTTCAAGCCGCGGGTTTATAAAGGACTTTAGTCTTCTTTGTGTTAACTGTCAGACCAAAGTTAGTGCAGGCGCTGGAGAACAAGTTAACACTGCGTTTCATGTCAACATCTGAGGCAGCATTGAGGGCACAATCGTCTGCAAAAAGCAGGTCCTTGATTGTGTCTGTCCTGACCTTGGTTTTTTCCTGAAGCTTCCGAACAGTTTGCCATCCGTACAGTACCTCAGCTTGATACCAAAATCCTCATTTCTGAAGGCCTCTGTCAGCATTGCAGAAAACATAATGCTTAACAGCTTTGGTGACAAGATGCATCCCTACTTGACACCGTTTGTGACTGGAAAAGGGTCAGATGACTCTCCTCTGTCCTGGACTGTGGCCTGCATGCCTTCGTGGAATTGTTGCACCAAGGAAATGAAATAGCTTGTGCAACCATACTTGGTATATCATATAGAATAGGAATGCATAAAGCTTTTTTATTAAAAAACAAATTACACAGACTATTTGTGTAAGGAAACAATAAATTAAAGCTTTATTATCAACTAATACAAATAATGGTAGACGTTTCGGCTCATGCCTTCATCAGTACAAAAACAAATACATGTACTTACATATATATTAAAATTAAAACATATTAAAGTCTATGTGATAAAATGAAAAGAAATGAAAGACAAAAATAAACACGGACATAGAATATAAGAAAAAGGAGGAAGTTGAAGTATCTAAAGTAACAGTGAAAACCACAACGGGAAAACGATTTTGCAGTCATGTAAAAGTGTGGATTTGGTTAATTCCAAATGGAGCCAACGTACCAAATCGTTTTATGAGTCTATTTTCCATGTGGACTCTATCATGGGTATTGGTTGCATATAAAATACCAGTAACTACAATATCCAAAATGCCATCGTGGTCAACACTGTTAAAATGTTTAGACACATGGACACTGAGCCTGTTTATTTATATTGTACATGTGTTCTCTAAACCGATCTCCAAGACGACGACCTGTCTCACCCACATACATTGTTTTACATCTATTGCAAATAATTGCATAAATCACGTTACGACTGGTGCAAGTGAATCCACCTTTTATTAAGAATTGTTCAAGATGGAAAGAAATTTTGTTAATTTCAACCACATATGGACAAGTATTGCAACGGTTACGGTTGCAACCTTTTGTTCCAAAAATTTTTTATTGACTTCATTGGTGGCTTCCATCCTTCAATAAAATTCACATCAACGATTCATAGGAGTACTATTAACTTTTTGGACATACAAATAGAATTAAAAGAAAACAAAATATCAACATCCATCTTTTACAAGCCTACAGACAGCCATAGTTTCCTTCTATATACATCGTCCCATCCTCAATCGTGTAGGAACTCTATCCCATTTTCATAACTACTAAGACTTAAAAGACTCTGCAGTGATGAGGCAGACTTCTTGGAAAGAAGTGATGAGATGCTGGACTTTTTTAGAAGGAGGTCATACCCGGAAACAATCTTAACATCAGCTGTCAATAGAATTAAAGGCATAACCAGACAGGACACATTTACATCATCTATTCACGATCAATGTGATAGATGCAAATTTGTTTTAACTTTCCATCCCCATAATTTTAAGGCCCGCCAGGTGATTCTCAAAAACCGATCAATCCTTATGGCTGACCCTCTAACTCAGCAGGTCTTCAAAAAACCTCCTCTTTTTGCTTTCCGGAGAGATAAAAGCCTCAGAGACATACTTGTAAGAAGTCACCTTCCCACAATGAAAGCACATATTGGAACAAAAGGTTGCAACCGTAACCGTTGCAATACTTGTCCATATGTGGTTGAAATTAACAAAATTTCTTTCCCTCTTGAACAATTCTTAATAAAAGATGGATTCACTTGCACCAGTCGCAACGTGATTTATGCAATTATTTGCAAGAGATGTAAAAAAATTTATGTGGGTGAGACAGGTCGTCGTCTTGGAGATCGGTTTAGAGAACACCTGTACAATATAAATAAACAGGCTCAGTGTCCTGTGTCTAAACATTTTAACAGTGTTGACCACGATGGCATTTTGGATATTGTAGTTACTGGTATTTTATATGCAACCAATACCCATGATAGAGTCCACATGGAAAATAGACTCATAAAACGATTTGGTACGTTGGCTCCATATGGAATTAACCAAATCCACAATTTTACATGACTGCAAAATCGTTTTCCCGTTGTGGTTTTCACTGTTACTTTAGATACTTCAACTTCCTCCTTTTTCTTATATTCTATGTCCGTGTTTATTTTTGTCTTTCATTTCTTTTCATTTTATCACATAGACTTTAATATGTTTTAATTTTAATATATATGTAAGTACATGTATTTGTTTTTGTACTGATGAAGGCATGAGCCGAAACGTCTACCATTATTTGTATTAGTTGATAATAAAGCTTTAATTTATTGTTTCCTTACACAAATAGTCTGTGTAATTTGTTTTTTAACCATACTTGGCCATGATCTTCCACAAACCCTCTATGCCGACTGTGTCGAAAGCCTTGGTTAGGCCAAAATAGGTGGAGAAAAGGTGCGAGTTCTGCTCCAGGCATATCTCTTGCAGCTGCCTGGCAGCAAAAACCATTTCGATGGTTCCTCGCTCTCTTCGGAAGAGAGGATTTTAGACAGGAGTCCTTGGTCAAGATGAGCTGTGAGGAGGTTTAGCAGGATTCTGGCTAGGATCTTTCCTGCGATATAAAGCAGGGATATGCATCTGTGGTTGTCACAAGCCAGCCTATTTCCTTACCCTTTATAAAGATGTACAATGGATGCATCTTTGAAATCCTGCGAGAACCTCTCTTGCTCCCATATCAAGAGAAATAGCTTTTTAATTAGGGCTGATACCACTTCTTTGTATACCTCAGCTGGTATGGCATCTAAATTTTGAGATTTGCCACTTGAAAGTAAACAGATTGATTTCTGGGTCTTGGGCAAGTTTGGTGGATCATCCAGTGCCTTGTTTGTTTGCACTTGGGGGAGACGATTGATGGCTTCATAATTGATTTCCGAGAGGCCATTAAGGAGTTTGTTTAAATGTTTAGTTAACATCTTAAAGATCTTCCCATTGTTCGAGATGAGGGTGTTGCCCTCTTCGCTGAGAAGTGGATTTGAGAAAATTAGGATAGATCCTCTCAAATCGGGCGCATGGAATGTGCGTACCCCCTGGACAGAGATGATGCAAATAGACCTCAGAGGAGAACAGACCTGATTGTTAAAGAATTTGCCAGGTATAATATAAACAAGGCAGCCCTGAGCGACACAAGGCTTGCGGGCGAAGGAGAGCTCTTTGAAAGAGGCTCCGGCTACACATTCTTCTGGAGTTGCAGACCCAACGAGGAGTGGCGTGAAGCTGGAGTTGGCTTTGCGGTGAGGACAAAACTTGTCGGAAAATTTCCTGACTACCTTAGTGACTGAATGAAATGCTCATGATCATGAAACTTCCACTGATAGGTGGCAATAAGCATCTCACAATCATCAGTGCACACGTCCCAACCATAAACTACCCAGATGTTTTATGAAGAACTCCACACACTCATTGCCGACGTTCCAAAAGAGGACACGCTCATCTTGCTAGGTGACTTCAACGCAAGAGTTGGCAAGGACAATTATGCCTGAAAGGGAGTACTTGGACACCATGGAGTGCGCCAGTGCTCCAGACTTGTGCTGAACATGAACAGCTAATCACCAACACGATCTTCCGCCTCCCTACCCGCAATCGGACATCGATCCAACCCCGCTCCAAGCACTGGTATTTTATTGCCTATGTCATCATTAGGAAGAGGGACAGACAGGATGTAAGAGTCACCAAGTCTATGTACTGTGCTGAATGCTAGACAGACCACCGCCTCATCCTCTGCAAGCTCAACATTCGTATTCAGCCTTAACGGCGCCCGCAACGTAAGAAGGCCCCCAAACTGCTAAATGTTGCCAAGCTGAAGACCACTAGTGGCAAGCAGTCATTCGTGATTGCTCTGGAGGAGCGCTGAAGATCCACTTCTCCGGAAATCCAGAACGTGGAGGCAGATTGGGCATCGCTTAGAGAGCTAGAGAGACCCTGGTGCCCCATAGCAGATAAAATAAGGACTGGTTTGACTAGAATTGCGAAGTCATCAAGCAGTTATTGGATAAGAAACACCAATATCAGCAAGCTTACCTCAATAACCCCCAGTCCACTTAAAGGAAAGAAGCGCTCAACATCATAAGTAGAACTGTTTAGCAGAAACTCCGTCAGATGCAGGACGATTGGCTCAGCATTAAAGCTGATGAGATCCAAGGCTATGCAGACAGGCGTGACTATAATAACTCCTATCAAGTCTTGAAAGAAGTGTATGGCCCAAAGTCCTCAGAAAACTATTTGCACGCTTTACAAAAGACACCCAAAAAAACACGAAAAGTAGTGCAATCGCGGGATTCCGAAATGTCATTATTTTACCACGTTTTTCTTAGTTTGCTTTCTTGTCTGGATGTTTGTTTGTCTTTCCGGGGCAAAAATTGAATTCCTTTTTTGAACCACTTCTGATCATCCAATTTTGATGAAATTTTGCATGCATACTTGATTCACATGACAATTTAATATTTCATTAATTATAGTACTCAATTCTACTTAATTATAGTAATTATACTAAAAATAAAGATGTATGACGTCATTAACATGAAAATTTCAAGGGAAGTAACATAACCAGGGAATTTTCATTTTTTTAGTTATTTCCCATGTCTTAAAGACATTTTAGTAAGCAATAATAATATATATATAAAAAAGCTTTTTAAAACACCACGTTTTTCATTTGAACTAAAAAGTATAAAATAAAAATATTTTTAAAAAGTTTTAAAGATACCACGTTTTGTGAACTAAAAAGAAGAAAATAAATTTTTTCTTGGGCTCTGTTGGAACTTCCCTTCCCCTGGGCTGAGCCAGAACTGTTTTGTTGGATGCACATTGTGGACATTTTGTACATACACACTCTTACACACCAAAATATTTTCGAACTGAAAACGTGGGGCGCATTCGGCTGAAATTAAATGAAGTATCATATATAGACTGTGGAGGAATTTGAAACTGAAAAGTTTAATGTAATAGCATTAATAGACCATTAAATGAAGTATCATATATAGACTGTGGAGGAATTTGAAACTGGAAAGTTTAATGTAATAGCATTAATAGACCAAATTTCAGCCGAATGCGCCCAACGTTTTCAGTTCGAAAATATTTTGGTGTGTAAGAGTGTGTATGTACAAAATGTCCACAATGTGCATCCAACAAAACAGTTCTGGCTCAGCCCAGGGGAAGGGAAGTTCCAACAGAGCCCAAGAAAAAATTTATTTTCTTCTTTTTAGTTCACAAAACGTGGTATCTTTAAAACTTTTAAAAAATATTTTTATTAAGTTTTTGGACCGTCTGCAGCACATGACTTATCATTAATACTGAGGACAACAGTACAAGTAAACAACCAGACACAGCTGATGCTACTGTTTTTAATATGATTGTCGGTGACATTTATTCATTTTCTAAATTGGAATATGGAAGGTAGATGTCTAAACACACGACCTTTCAAATGAGTTGAAACTGCAGCTGATTCGTGTTTGTTGAACCCTTGATAAAATGTATGAGTTAAGAGCTGACAGGCAGGGAAACAGTAAACGATTTAAATAATATGAATGCTATACGAAACCCAATAGGAACAATCAAATCAAGTAAAATGTTTTACGAGAAAGTAATCAGCAACAACAACAACAACAAAAAACTAAATCAAAATGATCGTTTGCTATGTGAAACTACATCGACACAATAATTTAAATGCTCGCGCATTTTTGTAAAAAAATGTGACAGAAAGTGTATTTACAACAATCAGTAATTTAATCACTTATACAGACTTATACTTGCTGGTATAATCCTTTTTTATGTTTGATATGTGTACACTGTCTACAATGTAATAAACTTGCAGATAATTTAGTTCAGTTTTATTGTAACAAATTTATGACATTTTCCTCAAATGTAGGGGGTTGAGCTAATCCCCCCCTTGTCCCCTGCATACGACCATTGTGTAAACTAATCAACGTTACAACCACTGAAAACTCTTATCATTTTCTCAAAACTCGTAAGAAAACTATCTGATTTCAAATGTAAAAGAGAAATAAAATTTACCAGTTCAATATACCAAAACAAATTTTAATTTATAAATACTATATATTATTTTTAAAACCAAATACGTATTCATTTATATTTGAAAAATTGAGGGTTCTTACTGTATACCCTTACGTACTTGCAGTTCACCATTCTCAGCTCACCTTATTTGGTAGTTAGGCTCTTAAACATATCTCATCGTTGTTTACCGTTAATTTTTTTCCCATTTTCTGTCAATTCTAACACATATGTTGTAAAATATAGAAAATAGCTTTACAGTACAGAATCGCAGTATAGGTAACTATGATTTGCGGTGTTACTGTCCTCCTATACTTAAGTTTCTTTTTGAATGAATAATTGCTTATGTACAAAATTAAATTATTTTCTATATTCATTATTGCATTTTTGAAATAAGTTATCGAAATAAACTACTGCATGCAATATTACAACATCATTACTTTATTAAAGAGTAAGAATGCCTTTAGAAGGTGTTTGGGAAAAAAGTATTACCATATTTAATCTCATACATAGCCATTTCTGTGTGCATTCAAAGTTGACAATTTGTCGCCATTCGCTGGGGGGGGGGGGAATAAATGCCTTATCTATACAGACGCTTCTGCTACAGAGAAGAAAATTGTGTCAAAAGACCAGGACGGATGATCTATTGGTAAGTTATGCAGCATTTAATGGCCACCGCAAATAGGGTTCCAAGCATTACCCAGCCGGTGATATTTTCATAACCACTGTTAGGTATCCATTCGGATCTGGGAGGACTCGAGGACTCCCTGGGCCCCGGGAACAAGTCCTTGCCTTCACATGAATTCAAATCCGTGACCATTGGTACACCAGCCGAGCGCATATAGAATTTTTTTTTTGGGGGGATAGCGAACGTAATACTGCACAAATTAAATACAACTGAAACTTTCAGTATAATCATGTTAAGTTGGAAACGATAATGTATCCATACTCTTTTTTTTTTTGTTGAAAGCAGATGAGAACTTTGAATACATTTTCTTAATTTCTTTTTAAAAATCTTTATTTCTTTCAATAAAAATCCCACTATGTGAAATTAATTTTACATAGCGTTTTATTGTTTGAAAGATTTAGAACGAATTAGTCTTATGATTAAAAAAATACAACAACAACAACATCTAAGGTTAAAGAATTAAAAAGTTATTGGAAATTAAAATTCTTTGCTAAAAGCAATGTCTTTAAAATCTGGTAGTAGCCTATCATTGTTTGTGCTGAAACCTTCTATTTTATTCTAATCTTTAAATTCAATCTGGCTTTGATTATTACGTTAAAAAATATACAGCTGTATGATTTAGTAATATTTTACTCGCTCCACGTGGAGCCGGACCTATGGTTGGTCCGCTGGAATGGTTCGGCATCTATGTGGCCCAGGAAATGAGTAAGGTGTAGTACCAACTACGCCTGAAACTAACAAACTAGACAAAATAAAATGTCAATAATATCAAAATGCGCCAGGAATTTAGTGGAGAAGGTCTTAGCGAGAGGTCTTTTGAAAGGTTGAAGGGAGAGCTCTACTCCCAATACCTAAGAGGGCCCGGCTCGGCAAACCAAAGACCGAAAGTTCCTCCGGACAAAGGACGTAGCATCAACGCTGCGTCCTGAATGAAATTAAGATTTATGTCCACCCCCCTCTCAAAGGGACCACACTAATTTTTTATCCGCAAGACGTGGCGCCAACCTTCTAGCCCGCATCCAGAACGTGCTTCTGACCGGGGCGTCTCGAGGGCTGATCGTTGCTCCCCCTCTTGTGCCTGTAACGAAAGACCGGTTGGCACTAGTTGTAGAGCAAACTGACCGTGTACAAACAGCTGCTGAGAGCCAGATTACCCATTTTCTCAAAGTAATCCAATTGAATGTGTGTGGAATCAGACCCAAAACACAGGAAGTGCTCAAGCTACTCCACAAACATAATATGGACGTAACACTCTTCCAAGAAATGCTTCTGAAAGTGAAGCCGTTTCACCTTACATGATACTCACTGTACCACTGTAAGTGTGAACCCAGTTGTCGGGGGATATCCACAGCGGTACGAGACGACCTTGTAGTTGAAGTACTTGAAATAGAGGGACTCAACCAAACGGTTACTATCACGACAAAGGTGCACAAAGGTGATCAGGACAACACGATTACGAATGTGTATAACCGGCCAACAAACCCAATCTCTTTGCCAATTCATAATGAGATCATAGTTGTCAAAAGAATAAGAGCGGGAGATTTCAATGACTGGGGTTACGCTGACCGGAACCCATCAGGCCGCTATATTGAAGAAGTTGCACTCAAAAAAATCTCAAAAGTCTCCTAAGCACAGAGGGCCCCCTACTTTACTGCATATGGAAAATTGCACGAGTAACGACCAGACTATCCCTTAAATCCGTGGACTTAGTGTCCCAACACAGTCTTGAAGTCCTACAGAGATAGGAAGTGAATTACAAATTATTTGAGTGTTGAGCTCAGGACGATAAAGGCATGGTGCGAGTAGCAGCACTGGCAATTCTGGAAGGCAACCTGGGAGCGATATGTTAGTGAATCTCACAAATTACCCCTTAACATCGAGGTGGACAGCGTTGATGTTTGTTACGGGAAACTATGCAGCGCGATACTCGGTTCGGCAAGGAAAACGATACCGAGATCGAAGGGAAAACAGAAATTCAGGCCTTACTGGAGTAAGAGCCTGAAGTATGATAAGCGTTCCAGAAAGTGAAGGAGGCTAAATTGGTTGGTACGTGTGCAAACGTCTAGCATTAGCGCTGAAGCAGAATGGTCCGGCAGCTGGTTAACGCGCACTTTGTTATGGGTAAAATTAAAAACCTGAACCCACTGGTGTCAGATGGGAAAAAGAAGGCGAGTGAAGAAAAACGGGCTTATGCGTTGAATAAACTCTTCTCCCAGGTCCACACCGAAGACTAGAGAGACTGAAGAAAGACGGGCCATAAACCGTATTAGAAAGGAGGTGGACTCGAGCCAAAGTAACGGATCCACTTAGAGTTTTTTTACGGCCAATTTCACTCCGAATGAGTTGCAAACAGCCCTCAATAAGTGCAAGACAGGGAAAGCACATAGTTTATAACGAGATGCTCAAATAGTTGGACACCGAAGGCAAAAATAAACTACTGTAGTTTATCATTAAGACTTGAACTACAGGCATTTTGCCGAAACAGTGGAAGAAAGCCACAATTATAACAATTCAGAAGGAAAGGAAACCAGACGAATAATTCGACAGCTATCAACTAGTAACCTTGACATAGTGTCTTAGGAAGATAGCTGATTTGATGGTAAAAGCTATATTTTATTTGTTTCTCGAAAAGAGTAAATGCATTCCTATGACACAGGGCGGCATACGCAAGGGACGTCAGCCGATGAACCATGTAGTAAAACTTGTTCAGTCTATTACTAATGAGCTACAGTTGAAACCACACATTTGCAGTTTTTTCGATCAGGTATACGACAAGGTGTGGCGTATTGGGCTTTTTTTATAAGCTCCAGCAATTGGGTATAACAGCTTAAATATAAGACTGGGTAAAATCGTTCTTGAAGAATAGAACGATCAGAAATCGCATGGAGGAATCTCATTCCAGTGAAGCTCGTCCTGAGAACGGACTCCCCCAAGGGTCTGCCTTGAGTTGTTTGGTGTTCCTAGCATAAGTTAGTGACATTCAAACTTCTATCGAGAGTAATAGCGCAATTTTCGCAGACATCTTGGTTGTCTGGACCTCCGGTAAGGACGAAGTTCATTTGCAGATAAGACTACTGTCAGGGATATTATAATCACTGTGTGTAAGGTGGTTTTTCTGGGTAAATACTAGGGCATTAAATGATTTTGTTGTGAGCGAAGGGCACGGGGAACGTGATGAGAGGACAGTGTGCATGCAAGGACCAGTGGAGACCAGGCAGCAAATTGAGGTCTGTTATGAGAGAGAGAGGGGCTCGGAGCAAGTGAACAGGGCGGACGCTACGAATGCCCTATGTCGGTCGGTTGGGCTGATATATGTTGTAGTTAAGATACACGGAGTTGGAGTGCTTTATACTGATGTACTTATGTGACAAGTGGACACTCAGGATAATAAAGACTGCTTTAGTACAAGGACTTGTGTTAATTTACTGTACGCCAGTTGGTGTGTGAGTCTCGACCTGAACCCATATACAACGTTACCTGACTTGGAGGCCCGTCCGGGATTGTGTATGGTCTTAACTGTATCGGTTTTTGTCCACGAGTTCGATTATTTGTTCTCCTATGGTTGTTTTCCCGGATATCTCTGATATCAGCTCTTTTGATTCCTCTCCTAGTCTATTTATTTCATCTTTTTGCTTACTATCTAATTCTCTATTAATATCCAACTAGGGGTTTTCACCTTTCGCCGCTATTGTGGGTATTGTAAATTTTTCCCCCTCTCCCTTATCATCTGTTTTTACTTCTGCTGACAACCCGTGTGTAATTTTATTTGTGTTAATGCCGGTGTGGCAAAATACCCCCCCCCCCTTTACAGGGTCTCCACCAGGCGATGTTATTTTAAAACGGATTCTCCGGGGACGAAAATGTTCTCCTCCAGATTAAAATAAATTCTCCCTTACCCCGTAAAATAATGTTCTCCCCCCAAAAAAAAAAAA
>MUZC01002207.1:165043-189913 GCA_002072015.1 Radix auricularia
CCCCCACTAAAAACAACATTTTCATATAGTACAAAGAGATTACACAAAAACAATAGAATAAAGAATAATTAAATTTGTATTATTCACACATGTTTACTCTAATTATATTTATGGTAGTCGCGTAGATACAGAAAGATATGGCGGTGGCGGATGGACCATTCCGTTTTACACCCCTAATGGGCGTAACAAATTTTTAAAAAAAATTCTTAATTACTTGCATTTTTCTCACTGTGCAAATTGACTCTAACGGAGTTGGTATCAAGCATTAAAAAAAAATAATTAAGTAATGTGTCTTTGAAGGCATGGTTTGTGTTTTTACTATAAACGGTAAATTTTCACACATGTCAAGTGTTCAGACGTCGAGAAATTCTTCTCCATCTCGCTAATAGGCCCTGCAATTTCGGTATACACCAAAAATCCTCTGTTGAATTGGGGGTGAGGGCTGGGGACGGGGGTTAGAGCGACTTCATTAAAGAAGCAGCACGCAATAAAACCATATCTGGGACAACGCCACTGACTTGTTTAGCTCATGACCTGATTACCCAGTGTTTTTTTTTTTAAACTCTACGCAGTTTCTTGTCAAGCGGCATATTTTTAAATAGTGCAGTAATCCCTGTAAAATCTCCACAGAGGCGGTTCTTATATGTGTGATATCAAATTTAAAATCAATAATTAATTGAAAGTTAGCTACTTGTATTTCAATATTTCTAAACAGTGTTTTATATATGTCAAAGGTATAATTTATTAGACTATTTATATAACTACAAGTAGAAGTAAAAAATAAAACTTTTCTACATATTAATTGAAACGCAATCTGCTTTATATATAGATCTATATCAAATAATTTGTAAGGAAAAAAATTTCTTTCATCTGTTTAGTCAAAAGTTTACGTACGCACACAAATCGAATGTTAAAATGATATTATGTTTAAAGAATTCACAAAAGCAGGTTTAATTATTGGAATTTATTTTGATAACATCACCATGCACGAATAGATAATCTCATATCACGAATATGAAATTATTTTTGTACTTTCCAATGTATTATTTTGATTATGAATTTGAATTTTAACAGCAATAACAGTTCTTAAGCTCAAAAATATTTTTAAATTTATAAAAATTGTATTGATGGTTAGGAAATCAATTCTTATTCCGGGCTATTACATAAAATTGAGAATTTTGCTTCAATAATCATGACCACAGTTAACTTTTCTCAGTATAATTTATACCTCCTCTGTCTAAAGTGTCTGAACTAATTGTGACATTAATGATAGAAAAATCTAGACATCCTTTAAAATATTTTATTAAGTCTTTAAATTGTACTTTGATGTTACAATATTATATTGCGAACATTTCTATAACATTAGACTAATCAGGGTGAACACCAAAAATTCACAACTAACTAAAAGTTAAGCTTTTCTTTTGAGTTGACATAAAATACTTTAATATGAGAATTAAGCAACAATTGCAATTACAGTTACAAATTTTCTTTATAAGCATTTTAAAAAAATGATTACAATTTTGTAAGACACTTGTTGTGTAGACTCTATACATGGTATAAGCAAGCCTGAGTACTTGACTGTGCATGGAACACGTACTTTGTGTTGTGAATGGCAATTGTGCGTGGTCATGAACTTTTTATTTTCAACATAATCCTTGATATCCGCAACTATACACGGATCCATGATACAATCAATAGTTTATTAAAATGAATGAGCACATGTAATGTCCACTTCTGTTTTGAATTTTGACTGGCCAATCTCTAAACTCTTTCTGTCTAATTCTGTTATAAATTTCCCACACAACTCACCACATTTTATAGCGATCTCTTCTCTACTCGGGTTATAGCCCCAAAATCACATTTCTGCCTCAATTACTCGTTTGATTATCTGTTAAATTAGTTTTCAATTGCTTACCTCATCATCGTCTAAAGCTCAAATTGAAAAAGAATTGGACAAACAATGGGAGCAAGCGCCAATGTTTAAACACTATTCTTTTGAAAGAGGAACCAAAACTTAGTGAGTTCAAACTAACGTTATCTAACAAAATCCAGATTTTACAAGATCTATGTAACGAAGAGACAATGGACAAAAACTGGAAAAACATTAAAGAGATACTCATGACAACCTGTGTAGAAGTGTTGGGCCCCAAACAACAAATGCATAAAGAATGGATTTCTAATGAAACTATGGAGAAAATCCAGCATAGGAAAAAGAAGAAGGCAAATCTTAACAACAGCCGCACCAGAACTTAAAAAAGCTAGAGCATCAGCAGAATTCGCCGAAGCCAATAAAGAAGTTAAATGCAGCATAAAATCAGATAAAAAGAACTACATGAGATAAGTTCTTGAAGCAGAAGAGGCAGCGTATCATGGTAACACAAGTGAACAATTTAACACAATAAAAAAGCTATCCGGAAAATTCAAAAATCCAGAGAGAACTGTTAAAACTAAAGATGGGAAATCAATACCTGATGAAGAGGGCCAGAAAAGAAGGTGGATAGAGCATTTTGAAGAACTCGTCAACTGACCAGCCCCACAATACACACTCAACATTGAGCCAGCGGAACAAGATCTAGAAATAGATTGCAGCGCACCCACAAAACAAGAAATAAGCAGAGCAATTAAATAACTAAAGAAAGGCAAAGCGGCTGGTCCAGATGAAATACCGGCAGAAGCCCTGAAAGCAGATATTATGTCTAGCTCTGAAATGCTGCACATTGTTTTTAAGAAAATATGGGAGGAAGAACAGATTCCAACAGAGTGGAAGGAAGGACATCTCATTAAGCTCCCGAAGAAAGGTGATCTTAGCTCATGCTCCAACTATAGAGGAATAACACAGCTATCCATACCAAGCAAAGTATTTAATAGAGTGCTGCTAAACAGAATGAGAGAGGCAATAGACACTAATCTTAGAGACCAAGAAGCAGGTTTTAGAAAGGATAGATCATGCACTGACCAGATTGCCACACTGAGAATTATATTAGAACAATGCCTGCAGTGGAACTCATCATTATACATCAACTTTATTTACTATGAGAAGGCGTTTGATAGTGTTGACAGGCCAACCCTGTGGAAGTTGCTAAGACACTACGGTATACCACAAAAGCTGATAAACATAATTAAGACATCTTACGAAGGCCTTACATGTAGAATCATTCATGTGCAAAAAAAAAAGAGGCTTTTGGGGTAAAGACTGGAGTCAGACAAAGGTGTTTGCTTTCACCCTTCTTATTTCCGCTAACCATTGACTGGATAATGAAGATGTCCACAGAGCAGAAGAGAAATGGTATCCAGTGGACACTATGGAAACAACTTGATGACCTGGATTTTGCGGATGATCTGGCCCTAATATCACACACACAGCAACAGATGCAGGAGAAAACACAGTTCTTTTCTTGTGTTGGCCTAAACATCAACAAGGGAAAAAGCAAAATCCTTAAAATAAATACATCAAGCAACACCCCAAATAACACTGGGAGGATCAAATCTAGAGGAGGTGGATAGCTTTACATAACTCGGTAGCATCATAGACATACAGGGAGGGACAGACGCTGATGTTAGAGTGAGAATTGGCAAAGCTAGAACATCATTTAAACAGCTAAAAAAGTTTGGAGTTGCAACAACTTGACCCTCCAGACCAAGGTAAGGATATTCAACACCACAATAAAGTCTGTCCTGCTATATGGAGCTAAAACATGGCGGATTACAGCAGCCGTTTCGAAAAAGCTTCAAGCATTTATAAACACATGTCTCAGAACAATTCTCCGAATCCGCTGGCCAAATATCATCACCAACGAGGACCTCTGGCAAAGTACACATCAAGGGTCATTTGAAGAACTAATACGTCAGCTCAGATGGAGATGGATTGGCCACACCCTCAAAAAGCCTACATCCAGCATTGTGAGACAAGCCCTCACGTGGAACCCCCAGGGCAAGAGAAAAAGAGGTCGACCCAAAACGACATGGAGAAGGGAACTGGAGACAGACTCCAAATAGAGTGGGCACAGCTGGGGACAGCTAGAGAGATTGGCACAGGACCGGGATGACTGGAGAGTCTTTGTTCGTGGCCTATGCCCCAGATGGGACGACAGGCAACGATGATGATGATGACCTGATGATCGTACAACTTAAAATTATACATAACTCCCTTAAGCCTTCCAGTACGTGACTATTACATTAGATTACATCACTAGGTGTCCTATACAGTCTTCCTCATAGTTCAGTAAACAATGACTCGAAGGACAACCTAATTGGACAGTACGTGCCCGTCTTGAAGCAATCTACTCATGAGGTAGTCTCGTGAATGCCTAACAAATGACTATTTTCGCTTGCTTGGCCCATGCCACCAATAAAAAAGCCCACCTTTCAGCTACACCTTCAGTCTTCTGGGCTCTTACATTCTGTAAGATAATTGACTTCATGCCTAACTAATTCAAGGGCACACCTATACACGAATCTAAAACTAACCAAGCGAGCGCCTCACCTCAACCAACCCAGATCTCCAGATCACATTGATTAATGTTATAGAAAAAACAACAATTATCGAGTGACTCTAACTCAAGCTAAGAAATTCATCGTTAGAGCGTATGATCTAATGTTTGTGTGCCTTATTTTTGGCATTTTCTGTGTGTTCTTAGACAGCTAAACAAAAAGTAATCACATTTGAAATCTCTTTTAATATATTTTAAAAGTCAATTAACATTTGTAAAAATAAATTACAATCATTGGCAAATTGAATTTGTTAAATTTTCTGCGGAAAACTATATTAAGGCTACCGACAAAATTCGATATTACTATTTTTGAATCACTAAAATGCAAACATAAAAATCGCAAATTTCGTGTAAATCCTAGCCACACGTGATACTCAAAAACGTCAATAGTGAATTTTAGTTCCAATACTTCGGTGTGACGTTTAGTATTACTTGATCAACTTTGTTTTTCAAATCATTTGTCTATTATTCTTTTAAATAACTCTGGACAATTAGCCACCTCTAAAATTGTGTGTATTCAGACACACACCCAGTAAGCCCACAAATTGCTACGCCCCCAACTAAGCTGATGATTGTTGAATTTCAAAAAATTATACACAAATGCATGAAGAACAAAAACAAACTGTATTTTAAGTAATAAAATGGAATAAATCAATTATTTATAATTTCCAATAATGAAGTGGGGGATCCATTTTAAAGGAGGAGACATTATTTTAAAACAAATTCTCCGTTGCGAATTTTGATTTAAAACAAATTTTCCGGGGGAGACTTCATTTTGGGGGAGACTTTATTTCGTGACACCGGCACTCTGACTATCTCTCTCCCTATACTTGGTTACTCTGTTAAGGTGGTATTTTTTTTTTCGATTTCCTTTCTTAATCTCCACATTATATTTGGATAGTATTTTGTTTACTTCATAAGAACTGTCTAAATATAACGACATTTCCCCCCCCCCTTTTTTTGTTTTAACAGTAACACTTTATCACCAACCTGAATGTTTTTCGTTAGCGTATGTCGGTCATAGTAATTTTTATTCTTGTCCGTCTGTGCTACTGCGTTCGTCCGGGACTTCTCTAAGCCTGTTTTTAATTTTTTTCGTTATTCGATAATATAATCTTAAGTTGGTTTTATCTCATATGTATTGTTTTCCTGTGTGAACAGTGTTTTCTGAATCGCCATCGACCCTCTTACCTTTCTGCCGAACATTAACTCGTAAGGAGAGATTAATGTGGTTTCGTTTTGAAATTCTCTATATGCGAAGAGGACCGACTGCAAAACCCTATCCCTGTTATCTAACCATTCTGTAGCTACTTTCCTGAGCATCGCCTTCAGTGTTCTGTTTAGTCTTTCAACCATTCCATTTGACTGGGGTTGATAAATGGAAGAATGACTGGTCTTGATTTTAAGTAGTGTGCACACTTGCTCGTAGAGGTCAGACGAAAATTGAGTTCCATCGTCTGACAAGATTTCTCTGGAAACCCATTCTCGTAAAAATCGAGTACAATGCCTCACATATATCCTCCGCCGTTACTCTCTTTATTGGCACTGCCTCTGGCCACCTGGTTGCCATATCAATTAATGTTAGTATGTATCTATTCTTATTCTTTGTCATAGGTAATGAACCTACTATGTCTATAGCAACATTTTAAAATGGGATTCCAATTATTTGCATGAATCAGAGCTCAATGGGTTTACATGCTCCTGGCAGTCTAACCTTTTGACAAATTGGGCAAGTCTTAACAAAATCCGTGATATGTTTATTCATTTTCGGCAAGAAAAACTCTGAAGTTATGATGTGTTTTGTTTTTCTGACCGACATATGTCCCGCTTACGGTGTTTCATGTGCGTTCTGGAGGATAACCCCGCGCCTCTCCGATGGAATGATTAACCTTTCATCGATCTTGTTGTTCGACTTGTGTGTAAACCTCCTTTATAAGTACCCATTTCTAATATTTAAAGTAATATATCCTTGTTTAGTGTGTTCTACTTCTTTGTCCTTCGCTTTCTCCCAGCATTTCCGAAGGTCTGGATCCTTTTCATGTTCCCACCGCACGTTTTTAGCTTCCGTTAATTTCTCAAAGTCATACTCGATCCGTTGGTATTTTGGGCAACCTCTTAATCTCTTTTCCTTTGGGTCCTTGTCGCTACATTTCCATGGTATAGAGCAGATCTTTTATTTACTCCTACGTTTCCTATTATAAGGTCCGCCACTGGATCGTTAAACAGTGAAGCTAGGATATCGAGTATGAATTTCTATAATTGCTGTTGGATATTCTACAACCCTCCCATCTATAAGCCTTAGTTTATAAAGTGCATCAGTTATCTAATTCCTTTCGACTAGTTTTTTTTTTGCACCCGATGATGTTACACCTTGTGTCTCGGAGTACGGATATTTCTCGACCCCTTATTTCCCCTTTTCTAAGTATAAAATCCCCGTCGATTTTCCTTCGATGTCTGCTGCGATGTTCGTATATTTTCAACTACCTATTTGTTGCCTAGCCTTATTTGTGTAGGTATGACCGACCCCATTTGCCCTCGATCACTCTCCTGATTTCCTAGTCATTTCTGATTGTATCTTTCGGGGAAGTCTCTCAAGTCTTCACGCCTACCCCTGTATCCTTCTGGTCCAGGTTGTGTCCACCTCCTGTTTGCCTATCTTCGAGGACATTTATTTTTCCAGTGAGACTCTTTTCCACAGTCAAAACAAACTTCCCGTTCCCTGGTTATTCTCCCCTCTGCTGACCTTTTTCTTGTTAACCCTTGCACTCCCCACTTTTCCACTCCCCAGACGTAAAATTTTGTTATGTTACTTTTGGTTATGCTATCATGCCCTGCTGTTATGATCGTGTATATCTGGGTGAATACACATTCACAACTCGTTGGTTTGTTTAACAATACTGTTTTTATAACCTCGGGTTTCAGGTTAGTGAGTATTTTTTTGACATATTAGGTCGCGTAATACTTCATACGACCTGTTTGTTTCTGTGCTCAGAACCCAATTGTCCAGACTCCTTGCTATTAATGAGTGGTATTGTCTAAAATTATCCCCCTCTGGTCTAAGGTTGTTCCCAACCCCTCTATATTTTTCCACACTATATTCTGCGTGTGTCAAAAGAAGTGCCTTGACGGTGTCATGGTCATGGAATTTTGTTTAGACGTCTTCTGTCAGTAGGAATGCCTGCAGGTCCCCCGTTAGTCGGACCTGTACTTCGGCTAACCACTCTTCCTTCGGTACATTATTTTGTTTGGCTATGTGTTCGAAGTTTTCAATGTATTCGTCTAAATCCTTACTTCTGTCATATTGCAGTAGGTTCTTTTGGAAGTGATAGTTTTTATGTTTGTCCGTCTTCACCATTGTCTCATCTTCCCTGTTTTTACTTCTCTCGGTTTCTAGTCTTATTCTCTCAATTTCTAGCTCATGCTTTCTACTGTCTCCTCTTTCCCGCCTTTCCCTTTCCTGCCTTTCTTTTTCATCTTCTTTCTGTCTTCTCAACTCCTCTAACACGAACTTATTTAGTTCTTCTCCTTCTAAATGTAAGCGTTTTTCACCCATCTCCCTAAGCTCCGCCATTATTTTATTAATTTCTTCAATTTTTTCCCCTCTAGTTTCCATATTTATATTCCCAGTAATATCTACCCATGCATACAATGTTATTATTATTTTAGAAAATAATATTCTAATTAATTAACCTTCGTACTTACAGATTTCATGAAAACACAAACCTAATTAACCAAGAATACCTTAACTTGTCAATTCACACAAAGTTCCTGTTGTGAAAGTATATATCGATAATCCTACTCTCGTTGATGGTCCTCGAAACAGGCACAGTTCTCTTCTGCTGGGTGTTTAGGTCTCGTGCTCCTACTGTCCGCACCCAACCTATCTTGTTCGTTGTCCTGTGCCAGTGAGTTCTGGAACAACCCCGTACGTTGTCTCCTTGGCAGTGACGGACACGTTATGTATCCGCCCCTTGCTATGCCCATATACGTTATGTATGCGTTAGGGATCTCGATGTCCTGTTTCGGCTTGCAATGATGGATACGGTATGTATCCTTGCACTGCCCACGCTTGTCAGTTCTGGAACACACCAGTACGCTGATAGTCTGGCTGTCGTTATGTCTGGCTCTTTGGCGGCTTGCAATGAAGGATACGTTATGTCTCAGACCACTTGCAACACTAGTCTGCTGATGTGTATGACGGAGCCCCCATGTTGGGTATGGTTGTCCAGCGGTTCAAGGTTCACGGGTTCAAACCAACTGGCGAACCGTAAAAATGACACCAGTCTTTTTTCTGCAGCAATCTTTATTAACAAGAGTCTCCACTTGTCGCATATGTACAAATTCCTCAAGCACTCCAACTTCTTGTACCTCAGCTACACATATATCTCCCGTACCGTCCAGACGACCAACCCGGTAACGCTATAGCTCGGGTATCTTTTCAGTTCCCTTTCGTCTCGGCGACTGCTCTCTCAGTGACAGCACCCCCTACCCCGAGACACACCCGAGCTATATACCCGTGGCCTGAACTGACATTGCGTGGGCTCATTCACTCCCCCCCCCCCACATGATTCTCATTCACAAACATCAACAACCTGCGCTTATGACCAGGCAGAATACAACTCAAAAACGCAGTGATTCTCATACCCCTGACACCCTCTAAATGTAAGTATTTTTCACCCATCTCCCTACGCTCCGCCATTATTTTATTCATCTCTTCCATTTTTCCCCTATAGTTTCTTCCCAAAGAAGGGTAATCTACAATTGCGTCAGAACTACCGTACAATTAGCCTAATTAGTCACCCCAGCAAAGTCATGCTCATGGTAATACTAAACAGACTGAAACCACAAGCAGAGCAGATCATTGCAGATGAACAGGCAGGCTTCAGAGCAGGAAAGAGCCCAACAGAGCAGATCTTCAACTTGCGAGTGCTCTGTGAAAAACATCTGGAACACCAGAGAGACATCTTTCATGTCTTTATAAACTTTAAAAACGCGGTTAACAGAGTGTGGCATGCAGCACTGTGGTCAACCATGCACAAGTTCAATATTAATGTTAACCTCAGTGCTGTGATCAAGAACATGTACAACAGAGCAACCAGCGCAGTACACTACAACAGCAAGCTGGGAGATTGGCTCAAGACCACTGTTGGTGTCAGACAAGGGTGTTTACTCTCCCCCATCCTCTTCAACCTCTTCCTATAAAGAACTATGAATGAAGTGCTCGAAAACCATGTCAGAACGGTCAGCATCGGAGGAAGGATTATAATTAACTTATGCTTCGCCTATGACATAGACGGCCTAGCTGGCAGGGAGAAGGAACTAAAAGAATTCCTTGCAAAGCTAGAGAAGAAGTCAAAGGCCTATGGCATGGAAATCAATGCAGAGAAGACCAAGGTCATGGCAAAGAAGAATTTCACAAGTGAAATACGAATAAACGGGCAAAAACTCGAGGAGGTCAATACCTTAAAATATCTAGGGGCTATAATATCCGATGAAGGCTCAAAGCCAGAAATTCTTGCCAGAACGGCCCAAACAACTGCAGCATTAAGCAAACTAAAAACATCTGGCAAAGCAAGAAGCTCTCCCTGAGATCAAAGATTCGACTAATGAGCTCTCTGGCGATGTCAGTCTTCCTTTATGGTTGTGAGGCTTGGACGCTCACCTCAGACCTCCAAAAAAGAATTAATGCGCTTGAGATAAGATCTTTTCGAAATGTATTTAACATTTCCTACACGGCGCACATCACGGACGAAGCGGTCCGCGACAAAATAAGTGCTGTCATTTTCCCTTACGAGGACCTTCTCACCTCAATTAAAAAGGGGAAATTACGGACACGTTACTAGATCTGAGGTCTCTCAAAGACGATATTGCGAGGCATAGCCCATGGAAGAAGGAAAAGAGGCAGACCAAGGAAGAGTTGGGAGGACAATATAAAAGAGTGGACCGGCCTATGTTTAAGCGATTCCCAGAAGGCAGCTCAGAACCGTGACACTTGGCATGAGATAGTGCGCAGCTCAAAATGGTGCCCCAACGACCCAGCGTCGGGTTAAGGGTCAGTTCAGTTCAGTTTCCATATTTATTTTCTCAGCAATATTTAAATACATACACATTTTTATTATATTAGACAATAATATTCTAATTAATTCACCTTCGTACTTACAGATTGTATGAAAACACATACACGTATTTATCCATAGAATAACAATAAGTTGTCAATTCACCCAAAGTTCCTGTCGTGACAGTATATATCGATATTCCTTACTATCCTTGATGGTCATTTAAATAGACACAGTTCTTATTGGTTTTGGTCTGCTTTTGTATATCCCGGAGTGTTGTGGTCTCGTGCTGGCACTGTTAAGCACTCTTGGCACTGGTTTCGCGGCTCCTTCCGTCCGGACCCCACTGCTATTTTGTTTTTTGTCCTGTTATTGTATACTCCGATACGAGCGTATGTCTCCGGCTCCTGTGATAGTCTGGCTGTCGTTATGTCGCCAACCCCGTGCAATGTCCAGCGGTGATATGGCTCTTGATGCCTGGCTCTTTGGCGGCTTGCAATAACGGTTACGTTATGTATCCTTGCACTGTCCCGTGCCAGTCAGTTCTGGAACACACCAGTACGCTGATATCTGGATTCTTGGTGGCATGCAGTGAAGGACATGTTATGTATCCGGCCCCTTGCAATGTCCAGCGATGATCTGGATCTCGATGTCTGGCTCTTTGGCGGTTTGCAATCATGGATACGGTATGTATCCTTGCACTGCCCTACGCAAGTCAGTTATGGAACACTCAGGTGCGCTGATATCTGGCTCCGTGGTGGCTTGCAGTGAAGGACACGTTATATATCCGGCCACTTGCAATGGAAAACACTAGTATTCTTATGCCTATTGTGGGCCCCCATGTCAGGTATCATTGTCTAGTGGTTCAGGTTGAGACTCACACACCAACTGGCGTACAGTATATTAACACATAGTCAATCTTTATTATCCTGAGTGTCCACCTGTCACATATGTACAACAGCGTGACCTCGATAAGATTGAAGATATGCAAAAAAAAGTGAAAACTCATAGTAAACACGCAAAAAAATCCCGTTCCATTTTTACAAAATGTAGGAAAGAACTCAAACATGATGTTGTGATTAACATCTGCGTGAAAAGGTTGAAGTGGGACAAGGAGCCAATAAATTTCGGCGTGGGTTTGGACCAGAATCTCCAGCTGCACAATCATGTACGTTGTCATGAAACACTTGGGGCGCGGATGCAAGAATGCTGAGTGCTCTTTACCTCAGCAAAGTGAGAGTAGCCATTGATACAGCCTCCCCGTTAAGGCCTTTGCGAGCAGAACGGCACACGAGGACCTGGACAGACGTCAAAACCAAGCTCTAAGACTGGTTTATTGGGCGTTACTTATCACACCCAATAATAACTAAGGTGGAAAGATACAGTACAATGGATCGCAATGGACCCTGTTTTCAGATACAAGCCCGGTGGGTTAAACGCTCGCGACTGAAACAACCCTCCTTTATGGTTGTGGTCAACAAGCTCGAGATTTCGGTCACGTTACCCAAAAGCGGGGGAAAATATCCATGGTCTCGGCAAGGGGACCTCGCGAATTCTTCTCTCCACCAGATTTACTTTTGGAACAATTTAAATAGATATGTCAACGGGTACCCGGAACCCCGGTACCGTTCTGAGAAATCTACCCGGGTAGTAAAATGGCACTCGGGTACCCGTGAAAATGTTACGGCAATATCGTTTTCATTTCTTATGTGGCTTGTTTGAGTTCAAATTTCGGCTAGCGAATAATTTATGAAATTAAAACTTTTGGTTTCATATATATAATGTGAAATACGTCTTAACATTAAAACGGTTAAAAAGAAATAAGTGTTTAACGGAAATAAAACAAGTTCTGGACAAACTACAAAGTTTTTTGATAGATGTTTTTCCCCCCAGGAACATGAGATCGAAAATCATTTTTAAAAAAAAAGTTTTAGTTGTTTGAATTGTTCCAGTAAGGAAAATAGAACACAACGCCGAATACTATTAACCAGAAAGAGCTAGTAATGACTTTGGCTTTGAAATCGTCCGAACATCTTTGTTACGATTGAGGGAAAAAACGTTGTTTATATAATTCCCCAAACCAAGCTCACGCTTGTCACCACTACTTATCCTCCACAATACTTTAAAAAAAAATATTTCAATCGTAAAATGATTTTCCCTATAACAACAAAAATAAATGGTGAGGTTGGTCTGTTAACTCAGTATGTCAAAAATAGGACACAAGAGCGATAACTAGGAATGGCTAGAAATGACTCTGAAATACGCCGCTCATCTTTGCTACTGATTGAGACGAGCCAATTTCCTTTATCTGTCCTCCTCCCCAAACAAAAAATGTGTCCAATCATATCCCCAACATACTTTAAAGAACTGAAAATCCTACATGTGGAAGAAATCAGCAGTCCCGAGCCTGCGCTCTTCATGGGGCTTCCCGGAAAACTCCCCCTGCCCTCTGGCCCCCTAGGGGGGGCGAAGGCTGGGAAGCCCCCCCGGAGCGGTCGCTGCTACAAGCGGCCGCCTGGGAGTCAAGGGCGCTGGGCCGAAAACGCCTCCCACTAAAGTGTTCCTCCCGAGGGAGGTGTGGAATTTTTCCTACGGTGACTCGCTATCAACATAGTATCACTTTGGCGCCACTACGGCAAAGCTTATGAGTCTTTATAATTTAGATCGCCGCAAAGCATGGGAATCATCACTGACCTAACTAGGGTTTAACCCCCACCGGAAGGTTTCCTCAGAGCTGGTGACCAATAGCTTTAAAGAACTAAACACTTCTATTTTCTTTTTTTCCTTTTTAAAAATCTTTTTTAATGGTATTTAAAAAAAAAACTAATTGCAATCATTGAACAATCTTGACTGTATTATATAAATAAATGCGGGGGATGATTCCACTAAGCAGGGGCAAGTCCTGAAAATTTTAGTTAATTAAAACAGTTATCAGCTACAGCTATGAACTAGAAATAACCCGCCATCCTACATGTGGAAGAAAATCAGCAGTCCCGAGCCTGCGCTCTTCATGGGGCTTCCCGGAAAACCCCCTCAGCCCTCTGGCCCCCTAAGGGACGTAAAGACTGAGAAGCCCCCCGGAGCGGTCGCTGCTACAAGCGGCCACCTGGGCGTCCAGGGCACTAGGCCGAAAACGCCTCCCACTAAAGTGTGCCTCCCAAGGGAGGTGTGGAATTTCCCTACTGTGACTCGCTATCAACATAGTATCACTTTGGCGCCACCACGGCAAAGCTTACGAGTCTATATAGTTTAGATCGCCCGCCATCTCATCATACGATTAGCGCTCCACCCTCTATTAAAAATCACCTTAGCGCCCCCTTTTTCGTTGTTTTTACACCACTATACTATAGTTGTATTTCAATGTCATCATTTCACATCATTGACTAATTACATCAAAATTTGCATTTCCACAATAAACAAATCAGTAAAAGGCTAAAGGTTTTATAGTGCTGGTCGAGCAAAATGACGAACTTATTAAGGCATTTCGAACGGGTAACACCGGTACCCGTTCAAATTTTGGACCGGTACCGGGCAGCATTTTTCAACAATACTGACAGCACTACTGGCAAATGCCGTGGAGGAAAAAAATAGTCAAGTTGAGCTTCAGCACGAGGAAGCGCTAAGAACAGTAAATATTCAAGCCTGTGGTACCGGCGGAGTAAGAGTCTATGCAGACGGCTCATTCTGCACGATGGACGAAGTGGGTACGATACACTTATTGAATACCCTGTTGGAGGGTCAGAAGTAACTGAACTGACTGGCCTAGCTTCGAGCGGGGATGCCGAACTAGAAGCAATTCACAAGAGTGTGAAAAAGTTTCGCCTACGCGTATGTAGAAGGAAGGGTTTTTCCAAAAGTCGTATGCATCCCCGATTTCAGATCCTCCCTGTAATCCTTAGGGTAAAAAATCTTTGGAGACGAAAATCATCGATGATGTACTGAAGATCGTTGACGACTTAAGATATCGCTGTGGCTTAATTATTCTACAGTACATTACAAGGCACGCAAAGATGAAAAAGCAGGAAATAGCAAGTTTGCTGGCGCAGAAGGGCGCTGCCCAGCCCCAAATCGATCGCAAATAGACTAATAGACCGTTTTACGGAAAAATGGCAAGCGGGCTGGGAAAATGGTAGCACGGCAAGGTTGCTTTACGACAAAATTCTAGACTGCCCAAGCTGGATCCTTGGTGGAATCTTCCTCGTAGCTGCCAGTCCCTAATCACGCAGATGCGGACTGGATGATGTCCAACAAACATTAACTTTCACAGTGTAGATAAAAAAGAAACCCAGCTGCGTTTTGGGTATGGCCGAGGAGACAATGACACATCTGCTGACCGAATGCTCTGTGGCCATTGGGGACGTTGAAGGGTCAGGCAACATACGCACTGTGGAGGAATATCTCCATAGCGATGCCCTAATTTTCGTATTGTAGGCCGGATTCTGCGTGTCTAAGTAACTTAACCCTCCAATGAGAATGTCAAATATTAATTAAAAATTTACTGTCTTTAGTTCAAGTGATACGGTTATAAAAATAATATGGTAGAGAACCTGGTTTGTTCTTGTGTTTCTATCTCTAACTCTTTCACTCTATTTCTCTAATCTTCACACACTTGGTTAATTATTAATCAATCACTAAAACTCCAAGACAGAATGCAAACATAAATTATGTTTAATTTCCTTAACTTCGTTAACTATCTTTATTCTAACTACGGTTACATCTCTCACTCGGTCCCTATCGCTATCTCCGTCTGTCGCTCTCCGTGTGTATGAGTGATCCCCGGTGTCCTTGCGTTCCCTCTCTAATACCTGTCAGACGTCAAGCTTCCCCCCCCCAACTTCCACTGTCCGAAGGTCCTATCATTCATACTGTCCCTCCCCTAGATAACATGGGGTGGGTAGGTTTTACGTAAACCCTATGGTAACTTGCTGTACTCGCATGTCCCTGACGGCTCCTTTCATCTCACTTTTTTGGCCGAGTCCCTCGGTCTGCCTGTCCAGTACAAACGAGATAACACACAAACGTCACATTTGCACTTTAGCCCCAAAAATATCACCCGGCAGACCTGCCTTTAAGGGCACCCGCCCTAAATTCCTGACACAATACTGTCCTTTATAAATCTAAAATCTCAATTTGTAAAAAAAATTAATCATTGACACTTTTTAAAAAATGAAACAGATGTTCATGTAAAATATTAAGTATGTTTCAAATTGATATTAAATGAAAAATAATATTACATTATTGCATTATGCAACAATTGAAAGTCCACAAATAGAATTGTACCTTTTCATTTAAAAACCTGCGTTGATTTGCCACTAACTTTACGAAACGATATTTAAAGTCAAATTTAGAATTACGTTTATACATCATCTTTGGATTATAACAGTAAGTATGTTTTGTGAAGGAATCATTTTCTTGTCTAAATGGAAACAGTTTTGATATTGATTATTATCATTTTTATTTAGAAATATTATAATTCAAGGAAACCATTAATACTTATTGTGTTTTTGTCAAAAGATCACAAACCCATTTACTTAAGAAGCCTGTCATGATATAATGTTTAAGTCATCCAACACCAAATCTGTAATGATTTCTATTCTTTTTAAACTGTGTAGTTATTCTGGGATCAATCTAAAGAATACTAATTAAATAGTACCGAAAAAATGTGTTTTTTCTGGAGATCTTGAACCAATTTTGTATTCTAAAAAATGCAGCATTAGAAATGATAGCTATTTTTGTATAGAGAACGATGCTAGAAATTGCTACAATACAACTATATTTTATATAAGTGTTATATTATTATTTATTAATATTATTTCTTATCTTATTCAATTATTACGATATCTTCTTCTAAAAATTTAAGGTGATTACATCTTTGTTATTGCCTGTTATAGGCTACACTTACTGGACTTTTTTGTTTGTATAGACTTTGCATAGGCAAGGTGTCAGAAGAGCACATTCGAAGCCTTAATTGATAATTATGTATTTAAAAGTGGAAGTAAAACATACGAAATTTAAGTTAAATTAATTTTTTTTAAAAAAGAGTTTATAAGTAGAATAACAAGAGGAAAATAAATTAATGCTTATAAGATCAAATGTTTTTATTTAATACGACTTAAAACGTTAGCGGTGCTTATGAGAATTTACATATGAAAATCACTCATTCTCTCACTTATATATTGCTGTCTTGCCTTATAAATTATAAATCTTTAATTTTATACCAAACACCTATCTCTTTGTGTTATATTTTAAAATTAGAATGGGACATTTAGGCACCCACTCTAAGTTTTTAGTCAACTTAAATCAAAGTACTTGAGGTTATAAGTTTAAATTTATGATCTTCTTTTTAATCCACTTATAAAAACGAGGTTTTAAAAAATCTTTTTTTCCTCTATTTATTCTTTTATACCAAAAACCTCTTAAGCGCGCACAACGTTTTAATACCACAGAATTGCGGTCACGGCGTGAACTCCGGGATCACGAGGATGTCAACAAGCATAAGGATATATTTTCATAGAGATAAATTTAAAAATGCATTTATTTAATTACTGTACATTTGAGCGATCTTAAATGTTTACACAAAGCATTGTCGTCCAGGATCTATCAGTGTTAAAATCTAGAGATCTCTGATACTTTCAGAAGTGGTTTAATTTTACATAGGGAATTTTGAAATTTTGTGGACAGACAGACAAAAAGGGAACGAAAATCAAGTTTATAAAATGGAAAAAAGACGTAGTAATAAAGCACGCGGTGTTCTAATAAAGACAGCAACGCTGAGATTGAAGTATTAGCCACTGCAAGTAATACTTGTATGGCACTTACAATTAAACTGATATTAATATTCCTCTTTCACGCACACACACACATATACACAGAAACAACCAACTAAAAAAAAAATATTTAAAAAAAATATTTTAAAAAATAAAAAACGGAATATTTTAACACTTGGGTCTCGCATATCAATATGACACGAATTAGAGATGAATTTACAAATAACACATAGATGATATTGTTTACAGTGCAAACAAGCATAACTCAACTGGAATGAGTTTCATGTGCAGCTGGAAATACTAGAGAATGGCATTTTTAATTGCACTTAAATATTTTTTTTAATGCAAAGCCACCTCTTAATTTGCCTCTTCGTCTTCCACATAAACCTGACGAATCCATGTCCGCTTCCCATGGACTCATAAGTAACAGCAGATCGGAGTGTTATTTCATGGTAAGGACAGTCTGCCGCCTTCATTAAATCTTTTGGACATATGGTGAATTCTAAAACTGGCATATAGTTGCCTCAAAATTCTTTGTGCTGTTCTAAGGCGACAAAATCCATTATCTGTCATGCTCATAACAACTTCCAACAGGTTACGGTAATCTCCCCGCCCATTGTCAAGATCGGGCATTGGGACTAAAACGTCGGCTTCCAAACACGCAGGGTGATTTTTTTTTCAGAACCCGTTTTAATTCTTTTGACCTACAATTTAAGGATCGATCTAAATTTCATTTAGTTATTTTTTTAATCGTTCTCACTATTCAAGTAAACGGTGAATAAAATGCGCACCCCATAAGCTTCTAATACATTGCCGGCATCATGTTTCTCGTAATGACCACAGATGGCATGTACTTTATGGCTATACACTGTTGCAAAGCTGGGTGGGCGAAAGGGCGGTCAGCCCCGGACAGAATGTAGGTAGAGGGCAGAATTTGTGGCCATTTGAAGAGCAAAGGCATATTCAACAATCACACTTTTTCTTTTAAAGAGGAAAACCAAGGTGAAACGAAAGTATTCTTAGTGTCGAGTCTCAATTAACGGAGTCGCATAACAAATGCTTGATTACATACTGATTGTTATAACTAACGCAAAACTATTCATAAATTTAAAATACTTCTCATAAAAAGTAAATCATTTGTTTAAAAAACTAAGTGAAATACGTCACAACTGGTGCTTTTATAAAAATAACTGAATTTAAAAATTTAAAAAGAATATACAAATAACCACTGGGCTGAAAAATATGTGTTATTCGCCAAGACAGCTTTTGCTTGGAATTTTGACATTTGAAGAATGGTGCATTAAAAATATCTAAATTACATGGTTGTTAAAATAGTGTATTTAACTTGCAGGTATTAAAATACATACCTGCTTCAGTATTAAAAATTTATTATAAGGTAACTTATCCAAAATAAATTTATTTTCTTTTGTTACATTAAAGTAGCACATACCTTTTAAAATTAAAAATACTGTTTTTTTTTATTAAACTTGTTACGCAAAACCAATTAAAGCAATGTGTAACAATTTGAATTCCTCTATTTTTCGAAAATGTATTAACATTTAATAGAAAATATATAAATATTCAAATTTCTCCGTTAAGAAACAATCCAAAATAAAATAATTTTGAAAAAAAAAGCATACTTTAAAATTTATAGCGTCTTGGATAAATTAACGTCTGAAGTAGTAACTAGTAAAACAAGATCATATTTTAGAATTTTACTCAGTTCATAGCAATATTTTTCTTCTTTATGCTTTTTTCATTTTATGGTAACCATTCTTTTTTTTAAAAAAAAATTATGCAAACCGACTTCATTGCACAAAGAGATGTGCTAATACAGAAAAATTTTGTTGAGATTTTGAGATATTAACTCAACGTCGAGTTAAAAGAAGTAAATAAATGAGTGGAGAAAATTCAGAAAACAATGTTCTATCCTTAGAGAAGTAGTAAAAGAATAAATATGTTATAGTTAGATGCAATTATAAAATAAAATAAAATAAAATAATGCGTTCATGAGTTGAATGTCTCAGAATGTCGTGTGTAAGAAAGGTAGCCAAACAGAGCACACAAGATTCTGCTCATGAAGACCAAACACATTCCAAAGATTTAGGGTGATGTCGAGGTGAGAATCCCTGACTGCGGCACTAAGGCGTGAGATGCGGGGAGGGGAGCGTAAGGTGTCAGAGAGCAGATAGTGTGGATGTTTGGGTCAGGTGGAGGAAAGTTAGCGTTGGGCCTTCAGTACGGAGTCTTCTTTGGCTAAGTTTGTTAGCAGAACTCTCCCACTGATGGTTATATATATTGAATGTGTTATACACTTATACTTATATTAATAAACTACCTTTTAATTCATGATGATACTTGTTATTGTGAGTGTGACGGTGTAATAGTTCACAACCCCCTAAACAACGACGCCACACAAACAACGTTTTGTGACATTGGAGGCACGTCCAAGGATAGGAATTCTGAGGAAGTATTTTTTCGTAACCTTACAGTACCGCAAATAAGTAAATTCTTAGATGCGAGTGAGGCAAGATCTATTTTTCTACATTTACGTCGTCATGTCATCTAGAAACATGACCAGCCAATAACACTGGGCAACTTGGGCCTGAGTTTGGTTTAAGAAACAAACCATGTTTTAATCATTGATCTATGAAGGATAATTAATTCATGTGGATGTTTGCACATACCAGGGAGACTTTGGTAAGTCGAGACATTAAATTAGCAGATTGTAAACTCAACATTTCAACAGCGCCTATTATGTCCTACGGCCTATCGTGGTTGTTTGAGTAACACTTTGTGTTAATATTATTTCTTCCACTAATTATGGAACTTTTAAATTTCTTACGTATCAATTTGCAACTGCAAGAATACAGCTTTTAGAAGACGTAAACCAGACAAGATATCACCGGTCAGCGATCTGGATTAAAGACTTGAACTAAAGGGACTGCTGGTGCCCACCAGAGCTCTTTTCTCTAATCCTAGAACCTCTGACACTGTGACAGCAAGGATCAAATTTATAGCTTTCTTTACCTGTGCCTGAACTCTACGGGATTCACCGGCCAAGGACGTGGATTCAGATTAAATGGATGAACTATAGTGATTTCCTTTTCTCTTTGGATATATGAATAATTACTTAAACGGATCTACGTAATTACTTTTTTATTATCATTAACTATTTAATTATTCTGCTTTGACACTTTCAATATTTTTTAAATATAGAAACATCAACTGTCGATATATCTTGTAGCGAATACTTTATTTAATATTTGCATATTGATTTTGTATATAAGATTTGTTATATTATTCCTATTTTTGAAAAATATTGGAAAGAAAATATGGAAACAAGAGGTAGTAGGACCGTTCTAGCTGCTTCAATTAGGGAACAAGGGGAAGCCATTGGATTAGAAGGGGCCGGACTAATCGAATACTGTGAGGCCGAAATCGAAAAAATCCGATTAACTGAAAGTGAGGAAAGAATGAGACGCATACAATCGGAATCGGAAGAAAGAATTAGAATAGCTGAAATTAATGCGAGACAAATGGGTGAACGACAAGGGGATAGGCAGGAATTACGACAGAACTCTAACTACCACCTGATGAAAAATCTAAGATACGACGAGGACAAAGACTTAGATGAATTTATTGTTAAATTTGAACACATAGCGACACAGGTCAAAATACCTCAAGAAGAGTGGTTACCAGAGCTGCAGAGTAGACTGACTGGGAAACTCCAATCATTTTTGATGACGGAAGACATTAGAATTAAACAGACAGACTATGACTCTGTAAAATTACTGCTACTCAAATATGCTGGGTACAATGCAGAGAAGTACAGAGCTCTGTGGAATAAAACTACACCAGTTGACGATGACTTTAGAGTTTTCCACTCCAACCTTGTTCGTAGTTTGAATAATTGGGTGGCTAGCACCAACACTGACAAAAATTTCGAAGGATTGAAAGACCTTGTCTGTCTAGACAGATTATTAGCTAATATGAATACAGAGACAGTAAGGACAGTTTTATTTTTAAATCCTCGAACATGCGAAAAAGTGTTGTCACACATCGACAGTATTAAAGCTTCTTCAGGGCAGGTTAGTTTGTCAAAAAATATCCCGTTGTTACCTTATGTAGCCGGTAGTGCCGATAGCTGGGGTTCCCCCGTGAGACACTTTAGAAGTAGGTCAGTTGAACAAAGGCAAGCTAGTCGGTGTTTTCATTGTGGCATGGGCGGTCACAGAAGGTCAGAGTGCCGCGAATTCCAAGGGTCAACTACCAAGTCACAGGCAGGGCAAATGAGAAGCAGGGGCAGGGAACTGTTACAGCCATCCAGTCAGCCAGGACAGATGTATTACAAAGCAGGTAATCATACAATAAGGTTACAATGGGACCACACTAATCACTCATGGGTCCAACTACAAGACAAGGGAAAGCCCGGTTTCAGTTTAATTTATCCAATAGAGTGTCAGATGCAATTTTTCAATGACATTGAAGTTTTACGAAAGAAATCAGTGTGAATTCTGAATCTAGAAGTAGGCCATTTATTTGGGAAAAGGGCAACAGTACTGAGAAACACAGGGTGCACAATAATAGGCTGTAGGAAAGATTTAGTACCGCTAGAGAATAGAACTAAACAGAAATACACAGTCAAACGTATAGATGGGGATCTAAGGTTATACGAAACAGCATACGTTGATCTCGATACCCCATATTTGAGTGGTATGTACTTAGCCGCATTATTTGATGATCCTGTCGCGGACCTCATAATAGGAAACCTCTAACAACATGAAGGAGCTAGAACCCATTACGAGAATGTTGTTTCACGCGCTCAAGAAAAAACAGATATGATGGATGACCTTCTATGAGAACAAGATAGTGATCCTAGTTTGAAAGTATACTGGGGGAAAACTAAAAGTAGATAAGACCAAGCAAGGTGAAAGTAGCTTCGAAATTAGGGATAAAATTTTGTATAGACTTTTCAAATATAACATTGGAGATAGGATAGATAGGAAACTTGTAGTTCCGGAATCGTGTCGTCAGATAGTTTTAGATACTGCTCATGAATCAGCATTAGCAGGACACATGTCCGTTCGAAGGACTCAGTATAGAATTTGTTCAGAATTCTTTTAGCCAAACATGAGCCGGGACATTACTCGTTATGTCAATACTTGCCCCACTTGTCAAAAGGCACGACCGCCCGGTAGTATTAAACCTGTAGAGCTTGGCCAGATGGAAGTCATTGGTGAACCTTTTCAAAAGGTAGCCATTGATATTGTAGGACCACTCCAGTTAAGTAGAAACAAAAACAGATATATACTAACCCTAATTGATGTAGCCACTAGGTGGCCGGAGGCAATCCCATTAAAATTTGTAACTACTCAAGATTCACGAAGCTCATTTAACTATATTTGCTAGGATGGGGTTCCCCGAAATCAACTTATCTGATAACGGCCAACAGTTCTCGTCTGATCTTTATGATAAAGTCTGCGATTTTTTCAATAATAAGATCCAAAGGTCATCCATTTATCATCCACAATCCAACGGAATGGTTGAAAGGTTTAACGGGACCCTAAAGCAAATGTTACTGAAAGTTTCAAATGAAGAGCCAGAAAACTGGGATATATTTTTGCCGGCTATTCTCTTTGCATATAGGGAAGTCCCCAATGAGACAACCTCATTCTCTCCTTATGAGTTAATGTTTGGTAGAAAGGTTAAAGGTCCTATGGCCATTCTAAAAACATTAATGACAAAAGAAGGCCTGACGGAAGAAAACAAAATCAGCTATCAATATGTAATCGACCTCAAAAATCGACTACAAACCGGGTTAGCTACGACTCAAGCCAACGTCAGGGTTAAGACAGAACTAAATAAACGTTACTACGATAGAAAGACAGTTTATAAAGACATAAATGTAGGTGATCGAGTTCTTGTATTAAAACCTAAAAAGGGAAATAAATTTACCTTACATTATGAAGGTCCGCTTGAAGTAACGAAAAAATTATCTAAATTCAACATAGAGGTAAAAAAGGGACGTAAACATAAAGTGTTTCACCTGAACAGAATAACTAAATTTCTCGAAAGGGGAAAAGACACCATTTTAGCAGACCGTGAAGACAATATAAGACATGGAGCGGGGGCAGCTATAATTATAGAAGACACGGACGAGTTTAATGGTGATGTTAAGGATATGACCCTTCCTACAGTAGATGTTGACGACCACACACAAATAGACATTAATAAAATAACTCACTGATAACCAACAAGAGAGTCTAAGAAACCTGATATAAGAGTTCAACCAAGTCATTTCAGATATTCCTGGTAGAACTACCGTGGGGTCACATAAAATAGAATTGCTAAACACAAGACCAATTGCTTTAAAACCGTACATCATTCCACTCCACATGGCGGATGTGCTAAAAGAGGACATTCAGAAAATGCTAGATTTAGGTATAATAGAAGAGTCGAAATCATCATATTCCTCCCCTTTTATAATGGTTAAGAAAAAGGATGGATCTGTACGAACTTGTGTCGATTTTAGAAAACTTAATGCTGTAACAAAAACAGTAGTGGAAGTAATGCCTAATACAGAAAATCTTTTATCACAATTACATGGGGCTTGTTACTTTAGCAAATTAGATTTAACAAAAAGATACTGGCAAATACCTTTAGAGTAAGGAATACACTGCATTCCAAGGCCCAGACGGCTTATACCATTATAAATATATGCCGTTTGGATTAACAACAGCCCCAGCAACGTTCAACATTATTATTAAAAAAAAATTTGCGGGCATAACAAATGTGATCACTTACTATGACGACATATGTATCTACACAGAAGACTGGGAAACACACTTACTGGTACTTCGAAAAGTCTTTACAATTTAAAAGACGCTGGATTTACTGTCAAACCCTCAAAATTAGAATTGGCAAAAAAATCGGTAGATTTTCTAGGACATACTGTAGATGGAGGAGTGCTTAAACCTGATAAAGGCAATCTAGACAAAATACTAAAACTGACTCCCCCAAGAACAAAGAAACAAGTCAGAGGACTAGTGGGACTAATATCTTACTATAATAAGTTTATACCAAACTTTTCAACATTGACAGCACCATTAACCGACCTGACAAAAAAGGGAAAAACTAATAGCATTTCTTGGACTGTAGAATGCCAATTAGCCTTAGAGGCGATCCAAAAATACCTAACAAATGACCCGATACTTGTCCTACCCAACTATAAGGAACAATTCATCGTTAGAACAGATGCGTCCACAAAGGGGCTGGGGGCTTGCCTTCTACAAAATAGAAGCAATTTACTTCATTCAGTCAAATACATTAGTAGAAAACTTTTGGTCAGCGAGACCCATTACTAAACTATTGAAAGAGAATGTTTGGCCATAATTTGGGGCATCCAAAAATTAGCCTATTATCTAATGGGGGCGATGTTTATACTGCAATGTGACCACCAGGCTCTGAAATATCTTAAGACATCAACCTTTGCAAATTCTAGAATTACTAGATGGTCCTTAATTTTACAAGAGTTTAACTTTGACGTTCAATACA
>MUZC01002207.1:190050-213625 GCA_002072015.1 Radix auricularia
CAGTCTTGAAATATTTAATTCACTATGCCTCAATTATTTCCTCTCTAGACAGGAGTAGACTTGCTGGACTTTCAGTCTTGAAATATTTAATTCACTATGCCTCAATTATTTCCTCTCTAGACAGGAGTAGACTTGCTGGACTTTCAGTCTTGAAATATTTAATTCACTATGCCTCAATTATTTCCTCTCTAGACAGGAGTAGACTTGCTGGACTTTCAGTCTTGAAATATTTAATTCACTATGCCTCAATTATTTCCTCTCTAGACAGGAGTAGACTTGCTGGACTTTCAGTCTTGAAATATTTAATTCACTATGCCTCAATTATTTCCTCTCTAGACAGGAGTAGACTTGCTGGACTTTCAGTCTTGAAATATTTAATTCACTATGCCTCAATTATTTCCTCTCTAGACAGGAGTAGACTTGCTGGACTTTCAGTCTTGAAATATTTAATTCACTATGCCACAATTATTTCCTCTCTAGACAGGAGTAGACTTGCTGGACTTTCAGTCTTGAAATATTTAATTCACTATGCCTCAATTATTTCCTCTCTAGACAGGAGTAGACTTGCTGGACTTTCAGTCTTGAAATATTTAATTCACTATGCCTCAATTATTTCCTCTCTAGACAGGAGTAGATTTGCTGGACTTTCAGTCTTGAAATATTTAATTCACTATGCCTCAATTATTTCCTCTCTAGACAGGAGTAGACTTGCTGGACTTTCAGTCTTGAAATATTTAATTCACTATGCCTCAATTATTTCCTCTCTAGACAGGAGTAGATTTGCTGGACTTTCAGTCTTGAAATATTTAATTCACTATGCCTCAATTATTTTCTCGTTATGTTCGTTATTTGCATCGTTTTAACTTTGCTGAAATGCCAATATGATAATGCAATGAATTGTTTTTTTAATTATGTTTGTAAATTTTAATGTATGACTGACAAGGTGATTGTGAGAAGAAAGGGTGTATGATTATTCTATAATTTAAGATTGATATTAGTAAACATATTATTGTTATCAATTGTATTATTACTTATATTTCGGTTATTAATTTTAAATGCTTAGTTATATAAGTTAATTTATGTACGTTTGTTCAATCGGGATTCTGCACCTCCCCTACTTATAGTTATAGTGACGGTTTCATTCAAGGAATGAAACCTAAAAGGAAAGTAGCGGGATATGTCGAGGTGAGAATCCCTGACTGCGGCACTAAGGCGTGAGATGCGGGGAGGGGAGCGTAAGTTGTCAGAGAGGGGATAGGTTGGATGTTTAGGTCAGGTGGAGGACAGTTAGCGTTGGGCCTTCAGTGCGGAGTCTTCTTTGGCTAAGTTTGTTAGCAGAACTCTCCCACTGATGGTTATATATGTTGAATGTGTTATACACTTATACTTATATTAATAAACTACCTTTTAATTCATAATGATACTTGTTCTTGTGAGTGTGACGGTGTAAGAGTTCACAACCCCGTAGACAACGACGCCACACAAACAACGTTTTCTGACAGGTGGGTTCCAAAAAGGCACCAACTGATGGACCAGGCTCTCTATTTAATTCAGTAAATTACAAATGAAGTACATTTGAAGAATAACACCATTGATGTCTTCTTCGATCTGAAGCAGGCATACGACAAGAGGTGACTATATTAGTTGCAGCAGTTAGGTGTCACTGCAGATATGTGCAGCTGGATAAAACCAGCACTAACTAGCGAAGCACGCATGGAAAAAGGACTCCCCCTTAGTTGTACATTATTCTTAGCCTACGTCCACAGCCTACAAGACCTTCTCGAATCACAGAATGCCATGTTTGCTGATGATTTTGCTAAATGGAGTTCAAGAAACGACGTTGCAACACTGCAGAAACGGCTGCAGAACGATCTAATTCTGATCGTAGAGTACGTCAACCGATGGCGATTAGAGGTAAATACGGAGATAATGGTCCATTTCATTTTTACAATTTGCGGAGGAAGACCAATTACATACTTTGCTGGACGACAATTCAACATTCTCTAGAATTCCTTGGCAATGTATGAAATAGCAACCATTTCATACTTTGCCTAAACTATCAAAAATGGTCTACCTTGCCTAGTAATTTTTTAGAATGCATGAATTTCACACATTGTCTCTAACATATATTTAGATACATATTGAATTTTAATGATTTTTCTATATTTATTTAAAATATAAACCCCAGTTGATGTTTGTTTGGGGTTATGTTCCATTTTCTCAACTGTACGTTACAAAATCAAGGAAAAACCAAACAAAGGACGTGGACAAAATTTGGCTGGACGGTTCATTTTAACATGCTGATTGTTTCTGTTTAGTTTTTTTTTGTAATTTTACTTTATGCCTAAGAGCCGTGAATTAAAAAATTATAAAATGCAGAGACAAAGAATGTAAAATTATACCTCATTTCCATATTGAACAAACTTACGCGGTCGTTCAAAGTAAGTTGTTTTAGGTGCAGTTTGTTATTTTCAAATACTTTTTTTTCAGCGGTGAGCTTTAAAAACTATTTTGTCTAATTAAGGTGCGCAAATTTTTGTGTACTGGTCCTAATTTGAGCTGTGCAGTACAAAGCATTGGTATTTTTACGGGTACTTTCTATATATTGTAGACATGTAAAATATTTAATTACAATGGACACACGATGATTTTGGGTTTATTTCCGACACGTGTAAATAAATAGCGATTTATTTTAGTTATTTTATGCTACATAACTCGACATTTAATAAAAACCTATGTCTGTAATAATTGCGTCAGTTTTTTTTTCAATGCTTCATTTTTAGCGTTGTGGGTTCTAAATTCTTTTAGCGTCTGATTACTGTGCGCATATTTTCTTGTATGCAACTTCAATTTAGCTGTGTCCTATTACAGGAGGTGAATTCAGGAATTTATTCAGGGACCACAATGGGAAAGGGGTCCAGACAGCCACCATTTTTGATTTAATTGCTCATAATGTAGGCTTAGATATGTATTCAGACAATTAATCAAGTAAGATGTAACAAAAAATTTTTAAAATTTACCTTACAACGACGTTGACGAAAAAATCTTCGGGACAATGAACGGTTCCCTTCAGGTGTTCTCGAAATTTCACGTTTTACATCAGAAATTTCAAAAATAATACATTGTAGTAATCAAATGCGTCACATAAATTTCTTCCAGTGATTCTCTCACTTATTTAATAAGATGTAAATATTGGATTTTTTTTCTTTACTTAACCTACCCGTTAAGCTGTGAATGTCTTATTTAAACCCAAACTCTAGTATAGTTGATGGTTTTATAGTTATATACTTTCTTAAATCTTTGCATCAGTACTGTTATTTTTTCAACTTTACTTTTTACTGCATATAAATGTCTTTATATAAATAAATAAAACTCTTAATAATAAACAACTCAATTATCATTATGATAAATATGTATTTAAATGTGTCTATTAAAGTAAGTATAATTTAAATTAAAATATACCAGATGCCCACTGCGAAGCATACCCTGCAGAGTAGCTCATAAAAATTGCAAAGAAAAGGGGTTGAACAGACACAAACTAGCACAAGAAGAAATCAGAGCAAAGGGAATGAACCTTGAGGGCAGGGATAATGTCTACGCATTGTTGTTCTGGAAACTTGTGCTCAGCAGTTAGCTACTTGTAACCCTCCACTCTACAACACCCTAATTTGCCAAACAAAACTGATAGCAGACCCGCGTCGTACCATACGCTGCTAATGATTTAGTGACGGATTAAGACTTACTGAAAATCAGTTGTCCAAATTTGGTGGGTTTGGGCAAACGACTGTGAATGAATGAAAGGAAGGAACTCTTGGGATAGCCACATACACTTTTGTATTCAACAAACGTAATTGTTGATGAGAGTGTGTGACTAATTGTCTCTCACCTAGCACAAGGGAGAGCAGAAAATTATTATGTTAATGTCAAGAAACAAAGCTTACAGCCGTGTTGCGAAGTCATGCAGGGTTGCAAACTCAATAAAAAATATTTACTGATAAATACAAAGCCTTTCAAAAAACTTTACAGACAAAAACATTTTTAAGGACACATTTAAAATGAAATGTTTACCTAAAAACTAACGAATATGAATTATAATACAAACATTGTATTAAAAAAAAAATTAAGTATACACGAGAGCACGTCTCTATTAATATGCATATATTTTATAACGTTAGTTTATTGTATAACATTCATCATCATTGAAAGTGTTTCATTCCTCCTGCTTATGACCATAAATCGAAACATTTACAATGTCGATCAATGTGGGAGTAATTTTTCTTGTGCATTTCTCAGAGTCAGTAAAGTTTCCAACAATGCAGTAGGTTTTCAATAAACTAACAGCAGAAAAAACGCGCTCTGCTTTTGCTGTTAGATCTACATTTGAAAGCGCCAGAACGTTTTGTGCAAAAATTTAAAGTAGTGAAATCTGTATTTTTTATTTTCAAAATTTCTAGTCATTTCTTTAATTTGACACCAGAAAGCACCATAACCTTAGTCGCCTTGACATTGCTTAAATCCGCAACTTGGTAATCAACAACTTCAGCCTCTAAACAATCAAAGTCTGCTGAATAAATTTTACACATTATTAAGAAATATAGCCTTAGTACAATATCATTAAAAAAACTAAATTATCGCTCATTTGGAAGCCGTGCCCCTTCATCTCGTTGTTTCTTTTGTAAGCTTTAAAATTGTTTGTTAGTCCGTCTATGAAACTTGGACTTTTTCGTAGACTTCCGTGACGGTTTCTGATGTAATTGTTTTTGAGACATATCACTCATTGGTGTCTTTAAATTTATTCATTTTACTGAGATCGTTGCAACATGATGGGTCTGCTAGTAATTTATAAATTACTGCTTGACATTGGCCAAAATACATAAATTGTGAATACATTAGTTTTACAAAATTATAAGTAATTGGTATAGAGTGCATGTAATATTTTAAAGAAAAGTAAACTTTCAATAGCATTTTTAAAAATAAATTATTGCAAGTGAATAGAAAAACACTCGCATCTTGCAGCGGAAAAATAGTATTTCATTGAGCGTTTACATCCGCGTAACATCATTTCAAAACAACTACTTATTTAGTCGGGATCATGATGGATATACTTGTTGGTCAATATTATTCAAAGTCGTATAAATCAAATTGGAAATAAAATGTTTCGAAGGGCCCCAGTGCAAAGTGGGTGCAAAGTTTGCAAATTCATAGGCCTGAAATTGTCGATGTATGTTCATTAGTATCTAAATTTATTTAAATTATTTGAAATCTGAAGGGAAAATTGTGGAACAGACATTAGGAGTTCATTACCCTTTAAATTTGTCATTTCAGATTAGGTCAAAAATTCATCAATATATCAAGTAGTCTATGTTTAAAACACATTATAGACATTTTATATAACTCATGCCTAAAAACGACATTACAGACCCCCCGGTCCGTAATTAGTCGTGTTCTTTAAATAATTTAACGCGGAAGAGTACTCAACAAATTTCCAAAGTTTCATGTCTTACGTGCGAGGGAAATAAGAAAATAATATTAGAAAAAACAATACATTTTGGCCAGTGGCCCCCCCCCCCCCAATGAGTGATAATATAATAATATTTTTTCCCTGTTACCACCGCGGAAATGTACTGAAAAACGTTGAAAAGTTTCATGCTTCTTCGTACATTTGCCCCCCTCCCTTCCTATGAGTGTAAATTTTAAAAATCATTTAGCCATTTTTCGTAGTGAGAGCGTGATTAACAACTTCCCAAAATTTCATGATACTACACGGAAGGTTAAAGAATTAATAATGATTCAGTGAGTCAGTCAAAGAGTGTGTCAAGGTATGAGAATCACTGCGTTTTTGAGTTGTATTTTGCCTGGTCACAAGCTCATGTTTTGAGCTGTGAACGAGTTTCACGTGGAAGCGTTGTTCAGTCCATGAAAGGTCTGTGCAGGCCCACGGTATATAACTCGTGTGTGTCTTGATGTGTGGAGAGAAGAGGATATGTTGCGGAGACCTGTGGCGTAGTGACAAGTCACCGGGTGTCAGAACACGAGAATACCCCAGCTGTTAGAGTTGCCATGTTAGTCTGTAGGACTGTACGGCGGGCTAGATTATAACTAAGAGACACGGAGATATGTGACAGTGTGAAGACCAGAAGTTGTACATATTTGACAAAAGTCTATGAATATAATAAAGATTGCTGTTGAGAAAAAGACTTGAGTTGAATTATTGTACTGCAGTTGTTGTTGTGTGAGCCTCGGAACTAAACCCTATACACAACCGACTTGGGGGCTCGTCATACACATCAGCATACTAGTGTAGATCATTGCTGCAAAGTGTTGGTCACACACTATCCGTCTTTCAAGTCGATTCGAGAGCCAGATCATCGTTGCACATTGCAAGGTGTCGGATACACACCGTATCTGTCTTGCAAGTCTCCAAAGAAACGGACATTGAGAGCCAGATCATCGTTGGACAGTGCAAGATGTCGGATACACACCGTATCCGTCGTGTAAGTCACCAGATATTCCGTCAGTAAGAGCAGGATCATCGCAAGAGCTTGGGACTAAAGCAGAGACGGCTACTCAGCACAACGAACCAGATAGCAGTGGAGTCCGGACGGAGAGAGCCGCAGAGCCAGTGCCAAGAGAGCTGAACATGGCCAGCACGTACGAGACCAGAAAACCCCAGGAGATGCAAGAGCAGACCAAAACCAAAAAGAACTGTGCCTATATCGAGTGCCCAGTAAAGACTATTTGAGATCTACTGATACCAGATGAACTTTGTGAAGTGAACAATTATATTTTCTCTATGGATAATTATTTGCATGTGTTTTCTTAAAACTGTAAGTAACAAAATTAACTAATTAGGAACGTATGATATTGTAAAGCATTGTTATATTGAATATGGGAACATTTTTCTTTTTGTGAAGCTAGACTTTACATAAAAAGAAATACAATGGAAACTAGAGGGAAAAAAGGGAAGAGATGAATACAATAATGGATGAGTTTAGAGAGATGGGGGTAAAACACTTACAGTTAGAGGGAGAAGAGCTAAATACTTTTGTATTAGAGCAGTGGAGAAGGCTGATAGAAGAGGGATGCGAAGAAAAAGAAAAAGAAAAAATTAAGGGAACTGAGAGAGTATGAAGAGAAAAATTAAGGGAACAGAGAGAATATGAAGAAAAACGGAGAGAGTATGAAGAGAAAAAATTAAGGGAACAGAGAGAATATGAGGAGTTAAAAAGACAGAAAGAGAGGGAACATGAATTAAAATTGTCAGAAATTAAGGCGAGGGTAACGGAACAGGACATGACAGGTCAGTCGAGAGACAATCGACAAATATTAAAACAATTTCAAAAATATGAAGGGGCCCAAGACCTGGACGAGTATGTAAACACGTTCGAACATGTAGTGACGCAGGCAAAAGTGCCAAAAAGTGAATGGAGTATAGAACTCCCAGTAAGACTCACCGGGGAGTTACAAACTTTCTTAATGACAGAAGACGTGAAGACAAAATTACAAGATTATGAGACCGTAAAGCGACTACTGTTACACCATGCAGGATATAATGGTGAGAAATATAGGGAAGATTGGAACAAGTTAGTCCCTGAGAATGACAATTTTAGAGCCTTTCACTCAAAATTAGTTAGAAGGTTAGACAATTGGGTGGCAAGTGCAACGACGGAGAGAACTTTTGAGGGAATAAACTATTATTAAATTTGAAGGGATAGGCCGTCAAATGCATATCTATATAATAATGCGCCTAAGCACATTTCCGTCCGTCAGTGTGTGTGTGTGTGTGTGTGAAGCCCCTATACCACGCAACTCTTGCTAACTTTTTTTAAAAATGAAAATTTAGACTTAAAATCATAATGATTTTGGGTTTGAGATTAACAGAGGGTGTGGTTTTGCGCGCCGTAAAAGAAAAACAATTAAGTGGCGTCATGAAGCTTTTATTATATTAATTTATTTCATGTTACTTTTTCTCTTGATTATAATCCGAGTGTGTGAATATGCATGTGTGCGAGTGTGTTTAAATGTAAGTGCGTCTGTGTGTGCGTGTGACTGTGTGTTTGTATTAGTTGTGAAATAACGATTTAATTCATAGATTGCTGAAAGTAAAATTAAATATTGAAAAGACGTTACCACGTAATGGTTTATGTATAGTTAAAATTTTGCACTGGATTATGAAAAATTCCGTCAATTTTATGAACACAAGTCTCTGCCGATGCGATCTTTGTGGGTGCTTGAATAAAAGATAACGGGAAGTCATTGAATGTGACTTAAAAAACTGTTAATGAGAAGAACAATCTCCAATTATTTTTTCAGAGATGGTTTTTACTTTTTGTTTGATTTTAGAAGAAATGAGCCCTTGCGTATTAGTTAGATGAATTGTCGCATGAATTGTCACAATGGAAAATAAACTGTAAAAAGAACTTATAGTCGCTGTGGAAATTGCATTATTTATAGTTATAATATGTAATTGGGTACGATTGGTGCATATTTATTTGTAAATGAAATGGAACCTTTCTAAACATTTTAATTGTATTTTACAATAATAAAATCATACGAAAATGGTTCGAACGAATTTCCCTTAGTCATTGTTAAATAGCTATAGAAATAAATGTGAAGAAATTATTTAATTGTAGACGAAATATCAATTTTACATTTTAATATAAGCTTTTATACTTCTATGTATATAATCGGATGGAGGCAAATTTTATACTGGCTTATAACAAGTCAAAATTACAGAGAATAAAAATTTCTTAAAGAAAAATTTACACGGAACCGCTTTTGAAGCATTCAACGAGTGATTTATCATAAAAAACAATTGCAAATATTTGTTAGGAGGAAGATGTATTTCTCTTAGGTGCTTACTTAATACAAGTGAGTGTTTTGGATCGATTTCATTATAAACTGTCATTAAGGAAATTCGTATTGAAAGTAAACGCTCAGGGATTTTAAATTAAAAAAAGGTACGTGTATAAGCATTTAGATCTATACACTGTTGTAAGTTAAATAGCGGAATTGTAATTTTTATAAAGAGGGGCAACTTTGTGAGCTATTTGAAGGGTGCTTTTCATTTCTTGGNTTTTTTTTTATAGAGGAGCAACTTTGTAGACTATTTGAAGGGTGCTTTTTGTTAAGTAACACAAGAAGTAAATTGAAGGGCGCGCGTTTGTAATGGTTCCAACGCCTGCGAGGTGCATTGTTCAGGTTATCGACATTTTTTTATTTTAAAAAATCATTTATTTTTGTTATCACAGTGAAAATCTTTGAGCCACTTTAATATATACATCTTTAAAACCCAATTTAACTTAGGTCCTTTTTAAGTGTGTTTGGGATATTAGTTGAAATTCTGTTTTTAATTTCTAATTCATAATATACCAAAAATAATTTTAAAATAATAATAGTAACAAAGTGGTACATTATAAATGAGAAAAATCTCAGTTTAGAAACAAAAGGGTCGAAACGTCCGGGGTGAAAACGCCCTAGGGTCGAAAAGTCCCGTGGTGGAACTGTCCGGGATCGAATAGCCCGGGATCGAATCGACCGGGGTCGAACCGTCGGTGGTCGAACCGACCAGACTCGAAACGACCTGGGGACAAAACGCCCTGTGGTCGAACTGCCAGGGTCGAACCGACCGGGGTGGAATCGTCCGGGGTTGAAGTGTCCAACCACCAAATAGAAAATACTTTTTGCACAACTAAAGTAAACCAGCAGGGTACATTTTCAGATCAAACCTTGCGATTTAAGGTGTTACTTTAAAACAAAGTAACTCATACATACCTTAATTTAGCATCAATATTCACATAATTAATATTTGGCGCATACAAAATCCTATTCATATGACTAAGGCCATGCTTAGCCTAGAAATAAGGTTTTGGAGAGCTTTTCCCATGAAAAAGGTAATCTTAAGACATGCATTTTACTGTAAGACCTAACGAATGATGAAACATCCATTTTAAAAAATTGGGTACATTTCTCGAACGATGCGGTTGCATGACATACGCTTCGGGTAAAAACTGTTCTTTAAGGTGAAAATATATCAAGTCAAAAGAAATATCACGGGTATTACGACTTATAAATAGGATCTAGCATAAGAAAGTGCGTGTTATGTCGAAAAAACACACTGACAACAACTCATTTTGGGCCAAGCTGTTTTGAGTTCATTAGATGAATAGTATACAACGGGCATAAAGATTGATATAAAGTGAATTGTTACTATTAGAAAAAATGTGCGGGAATATATAATGATTTACATAAAATTTATAAGGAGATCAATTTCTCACCATTTTCTTAAAAATCAGCATTGTTCTTTTGTTTTTATTCACGTTAAAGTAACATGAGCCTTGAAAACAAATAAACCATATTTTCCACTCTCCCCAAGTCACTATATTCACAAATAATATCTGGCTAAAAATATCCTATTCGTCTAGAACGAATTTCATGCTTAGACTATAGATGAAATGGGTGTTAAGCGAGCCATTTCTAAGAACCAAAGGAATCATTTGGAAAGATATTGTTTTCATGTTTTGATTCACTTGAAAAAAAAGTGAGCCTTGCCCGTTAGATTTTTTAAAGCTGTTAACGGCATTTGTTATTCACGTAGAATTTATAGCATTCGTTATTAAAGGGGTTCGAGCATGGTGAAAAAAAGCCATCAATCGATATGAATGTAAGGATGTGGTTGAGCAGGCCGGGGCCCTAACATGGGCTGTAGCTGGAAGGATGTGGTAAGCAAGCCAGTGCCCTACATGGGCTTTAGAGACACGGATGATAATGATGATGCTATATTAAAGCAGGAATACCAAAGTTGATGGGTAATACTTAAATTAATAATATTTTTATTTTTCTTGACACACATATCGTTGTTTTTATTAAGAAGGGGTTTGATTTATCACTACTCTAATTTCCAAATGCGTTTACATTCATTTTTAAGGAGAATTTGTGACCCAAAACTAAATAAAGTTATTCTTATTGTGCCTACCCCGTAGCGTAGCACGGGTATTTTGCTCGTCTATTATATAATGCCCATAAGCGCGTCCGTCAGTGTGTGAGTGTGTGTGAAGCCCCTATACCACGCAACTCTTGCTAACTTTTTTAAAATTGAAAATAGACGTCAAATCATAATGATTTTGGGTTTGAGATTAACAGAGGGTGTGGTTTTGCGCGCCGTAAAAAAAAACAATTAAATGGCGTCATGAAGCTTTTATTTTATTAATTTATTTGATGTTACTTTTTATCTTGATTATAATCCGAGTGTGTGAATATGCATGTGTGCGAGTGTGTTTATGTGTATGTGTGTATGTGCGTCTGTGTGTGCGTGTGACTGTGTGTTTGTATTAGTTGTGAAATAACGATTTATTTCATAGATTGCTAAAAGTGAAATTAAATATTGAAAAGACGTTACCACGTAATCTTTTATGTATAGTTAAAATTATGCACTGGATTATGAAAAATTCCGTTAATTTTATGAACACAAGTTTCTGCCGATGCGATCTGCATGGGTGCTTGAATAAAAGATAACGGGAAGTCATTGAATGTGACTTAAAAAACTGTTAATGAGAAGAACAATCTCCAATGATTTTTTCAGAGATGGTTTTTACTTTATCTTTGATTTTAGAAGAAATGAGCCATTGCGCATTAGTTGGATGATTACTCGCATGAATTGCCACAATGGAAAATAAACTGTGAAAAGAAGTTATTATCGCTGTTGAAATTGCATTATTTATAGTTATAATATTGGGTAAGATTGGTGCATATTTATATGTAAAGGAAATGGAACCTTTCTAAACATTTTAATTGTATTTTACAATAATAAAATCATACGAAAATGGTTCAAACGAATTTCCCTTAGTCACTGTTAAATAGCTATAGAAATAAATGTAAAGAAGTTATTTAATTGAAGACGAAATATCAATTTTACATTTTAATATAAGCTTTTATACATCTATATATATAATCGGATGGAGGCAAATTTTATACTGGCTTATAACAAGTCAAATTTACAGACAATAAATATTTCTTAAAGACAAATTAACACGGAACCGCTTTTGAAGCATTCAACGAGTGATTTATCATAAAAAAAACAATTGCAAATATTTGTTAGGAGGAAGAGGTATTTCTCTTATGTGCTTACTTAATACAAATGAGTGTTTTGGATCGATTTCATTATAAACTGGCATTAAGGAAATTCGTATTGAAAGTAAACGCTCAGGGATTTTAAATTTAAAAAATGGTACGTTTATAAGCATTTAGATCTATACACTGTTGTAAGTTAAATAGCGGAATTGTAATTTTTTATAAAGAGGGGCAACTTTGTGAGCTATTTGAAGGGTGCTTTTCATTTCTTGGGTCATGAGATTATAATATTTCCGAGCCCAGAGTGGCACTATTTCTTAGCCACTAATAATGTCCTTTTTGCAAAGATTAAGAAAACCAGCAGTGTAAAATTTTAAACACAAACCTTGCGATTCAACGTGTTTTTTAAAACAAATAGACAATATTAAAAAATCTCCCCAACCCTACGCATCCCAAATCACATAAGTTGTAAACAGCTCAATAAAAGTAAATCTAATTTTTCCTAAAAAAAGGGCATGCATAAACTATAAAGGAATGGATGTTGTGGATTAATTGGTAGATGAATGAAAAAGCTTACAGAAAAAAGACTTATTGCTAGAATAATGCAATGTTATGGTACGTGTTATGACTAAAACTGTAGAGTTTTCTATTGGTGCAAGTTTGTGTGTGTGGGGGGGAGGGGCTATGTGCGTATGTGTGTGATTTGGTTATTTCTATGTCTGCTAATGTTGCGCCTCTAACATAACAACCAGTATTTTTAAAATTATATATACAAACAAAATAATAATAATTTTCTACGGTGTAGATAGAAAGGGGTTGAGACGTTCGGGGTCGAAACGTCACTTGGCGGAATAGTCCGGGATCGAATCACCCCGGGATCAAAACCTTCCGTGGTCGAACCGAAAGGAGTCAAAACGATCGGGGACAAAACGTCCTGTGGTCAAACTGCCAGTGTCGAACCGTCCGGGGTCGAATCGTCCGGGGTCGAAGTGTCCAACCACCAAATAGAAAATACTATTTGCATAACTAAAGTAAAGTATCTGGCGCAAAAAAAAATCCTATTCATTTCATGCTTAGCCTAGAAATAGAAATAATGTTTTGGAGAGATATTCCAATGAAAAAAGTAATTTTAACACATGTATTTTACTCTAACACCTAACGAATGATGAAAAATCCTTTTAAAAAATTGGGTACATTTCTCGAACAATGCGGTTGCATGACATACGCTTCGGGTAAAAACTATTCTTTAAGGGGTAAATATATTCAGTGTAAAGAAATATCACGGGTATTACGACTTATACATAGGATCTAGCATAAGGAAGTCCGTGTTATGTCAAAAAGCACACTGACAACAATTCATTTTGTGCCAAGCTGTTTTGAGTTTATTAGATGAATAGTTTACTACGGGAAAAAAGATTGATATAAAGTGAATTTTTACGATTAGAAAAAATGTGCGGGAATATATAATAATTGACATTAAATTTATAAGGAGATCAATTTCTCACCATTTTCTTAAAAAGCAGCATTGTTCTTATGTTTTTATTCACGTCAAAGGAACATGTGCCTTTAAAACAAGTAAACCATATTTTCTACTCTCCCCAAGCCTCAATATTCACAAATATTATCTTCCTAAAAATATCCTATTCGTCTTGAACTAATTTCATCGTTAGACTATAAATGAAATGGGTGTTTAGCGAGCTATTTCTAAGAACCAAAGAAATCCTGTGGAAAGATATTGTTTTAATGTTTGACTCACGTGAAAAGACAGTGAACTTAGCCCGTTAACTTTTTGTAACTGTTAACGACATATGTTATTCTGGTAGAGAATATACCAGGCGTTATTAAAGGGGTTCGAGCAAGGTGAAAGAAAGCCATCAATAATTCTGAATGGAAGAATGTGGTTGAGGAAGCCTGGGCCTTACATGGGCAGTAGAGCCACGGATGATAATGATGTTGCTACATTAAAGCAGAAATACCAAAATTGATGGGTAATATTTAAACTAATAAAATGTTTATTTTTCTCGACATACTTATCTTTGTTTTTATTAAGAAGGGTTTGATTTATCACAACCCTAATTTCCAGATCCGTTTATATTAATTTTTAAGGAGAATTTGAGACCCAAAACTAAATAATGTTACTCTTATTGTGCCTACCCCGTAGCGTAGCACGGGTATTTAGCTCGTCTATTATATAATGCGCTAAGGCGCATTTCCGTCCGTCAGTCAGTGTGTGTGTGTGTGTGAAGCCCCTATACCACGCAACTCTTGCTAACTTTTTTTAAAAATGAAAATATAGACGTAAAATCGTAATGATTTTGGGTTTGAGATTAACAGAGGGTGTGAATTTGCGCGCCGTAAAAAAAACAATTAAGTGGCGTCATAAGCTTTTATTATATTTATTTATTTGATGTTACTTTTTATCTTGATTATAATCCGAGTGTGTGAATATGCATGCGTGCGAGTGTGTTTATGTGTATGTGCGTCTGTGTGTGCGTGTGACTGTGTGTTTGTATTAGTTGTGAAATAACGATTTATTTCATAGAATGCTTAAAAGTGAAAAGACGTTACGAGTTAATGGTTTATGTATAGTTAAAATTATGCACTGGGCTATGAAAAATTCCGTTAATTTTATGAACAAAAGTTTCGGCCGATTCGTTCTTCCTTGGTGCTTGAATAAAAGATAACGAGAAGTCATTGAATGTAACTTTAAAAAAAAGCTGTTAATGAGAAGATCAATCTCCAATAATTTTTTCAGAGATGGTTTTACATTATGTTTCATTTTAGAAGAAATGAGCCCTTGAGCATTAGTTGGACGATTAAACCATGAATTGTCACAACGGAAAATAAACAGTGAAAAGAACGTATAATCGCTATTGAAATTGCATTTTTATAGTTATAATATGTAATTGGGTAAGATTGAGGCTAATTGGCGAATATTTATTTTTAAAGAAAATGGAACCTTTCTAAAATTTAAATTTGTATTTTACAATAATAAAATCACATGAAGATGGGTCGAACTAATTTCTCTTAGTCACTGTTAAATAACTATAGAAATAAATGTGAAGAAATTATTTAATTGCAGACGAAATATCGATTTTACATTTTAATATAAGCTTTTTTACATCTATGTATATAATCGGATGGAGGGAAATTTTATACGGGCTTATAATAAGTCGAAATTACAGAAAATGAAATTTCTTAATATAAAACATAACACGGAACCGCTTTTGTAGTTTTTATCAAGTGATTTAGCATAAAAACGATTGCAAATATTTGTTAGGAGGAAGATGTATTTCTCTTAGGTGCTTACTTAATACAAGTAAGTGTTTAGGACCGATTTCATTATAAACTGACATTAAGGAAATTCGTATTGAAAGTAAACGCTCAGGGATTTTAAATAATAAAATAGTACGTGTATAACCGTGCATACACTGTTGTAAGAGTGGGGTTAAATAGCGGAATTGTAATTTTTATAAAGAGGGGCAACTTTGTGAACAATTTGAAGGGTGCTTTTTATTTCTTGGGTCATGAGTTGATAATGTTGCCGAGCCCTGAGTGGCACTATTATATAAGAATTACGGACATTTCGAATCTGCCAGTTCGACCACAGGACGTTCCGTACCCAGGACGTTTCGACTCGAGGAGGTTTTGACCCCGGTCAGTTCGACTACGGATAGTTCGACCCCTGGCGATTCGACCCCGGACAGTTCGACCACAGGACGTTTCGACCCGACGGTGTTTCGACCCCGGACGTTTCGACCCCTATCTATCTACACCGTAGAAATTTATGATCATTTTTTGTATACAACTTTATAAAATTTAGTTTTTGGTATAAAAATAATTCAGCATAATATTATTATGCATTAAAAATTAAAATCAGTTTGAAATAGTCATTTGTAACCAACAAATAAAAAATACTTTTGCACAACTAAAGTAAACCAGCAGGGTACAATTTCAGCGTCAACCTTGTGATTTAAGGTGTTTCTTTAAAACAAATTAACTCATACATTCCTTAATTTAGTATCAATATTCACATAATTAATATCTGGCGCATAAAACAATCATATTCATTTCACTAAGGCCATGCTTAGCCTATAAATAAAAATATTGTTTTGGAGAGCTTTTCCCATAAAAAAGTAATCTTAAAACATGTATTTTACTCTAAGACCTAACGAATGATGAAACATCCATTTTGAAAAATTGGGTACATTTCTCAAACAATGCGATTGCATGACATACGCTTCGGGTAAAAACTGATCTTTAAGGTTTAAATATTACAAGTGTAAAGAAATATCACGGGTATTACGACTTATAAATAGTATCTAGCATAAGAAAGTGAGTGTTATGTCGAAAAAACACACTGACAACTACTCATTTTGTGCCAAGCTGTTTTGAGTTTAATAGATGAATAGTATACAACGGGAATAAAGATTGATATAAAGTGGATTGTTACTATTAGAAAAAAGCGTGAATATATAATGTTTGACATAAAATTTATAAGGAGATCAATTTCTCACCATTTTCTTTAAAAAACAGCATTGTTCTTATGTTTCTATTCACGTTAAAGAAACATGTGCCTTTACAACAAATAAACCATATTTTCCACTCTCTCATAGCCACAATATTCACAAATATTATCTAGCTAAAAATATCATTTTCGTCTTGAACTAATTTCATGCTTAGACTAAAAATGAAACGGGTGTTTAGCGAGCTATTTCTGAGAACCAAAGGAATTATGTGGAAAGATATTGTTTTTCATGTTTTGATTCACGTGAAAAGAAAGTGAGCCTCGCCCGTTAGTTTTTTGTAACTGTTAACGGCATTTGTTATTCTGGTAGAGTATATAGCATGCGTTATTAAAGGGGTTCGATCATGGTGAAAGAAAGCCATAAATCGATCTGAATGGAAGGATTTGGTTGAGCAGGCCAGGGCCTTACATGGGCTGTAGCTGGAAGGTAGTGGTAGAGCAAGCCAGGGCCCTACATGGGCTGTAGAGCCACGGATGATAATAATGATGCTATATTAAAGCAGAAATACCAAAATTGATGGCTAATATTTAAATTAATATTTTTTTTCTCGACACACATATCGTTGTTTTAATAAGAAGGGGTTTGATTTATCACTACCCTAATTTCCAGATGCGTTTACATTCATTTTTAAGGAGAATTTCAGACCCAAAACCAAAAAAAGTTATTCTTATTGTGCCTACCCCGTAGCGTAGCACGGGTATTTTGCTCGTTAATAAATAATGCGAAGAGGTACTGACGCAAATAGACCACATTATATGTTCAGGGGAAAATCACCTAACCAGAAAAGATAGTACACTGCCACTGGTAGGGGGTGTGTCGGAGCATAAGGGATAATATAGAGCAAAGGCTAGAAGTCGTTCCACAGAGGGTCGAGTAATGGGGTCGTGCTTTAAATGTGGTAAGAGGGGTCACTTAATGGCCAATTGTCATCAGAAAAATTAGAATCGCTATCCAGACTTTAGGCAGAAAAGGGGATATGGAAGCAATTATCAAAGGAATAATTACAGCCAAGAATGGTGACTAAACCGAGAAGAGGGGCAGGCTCCAGAAACACAATGGGTTTGAAGTTTGGAAGACCTCTTTAACAAATCGACGGGTAAATTAAAGGTTGAAAAATGACTGTTGCTAGAGAATGAAGCCTCTTTACTTAGGGACACGGGTGTACAATTGTAGGGTGTAGGAAGAGCTTAGTACCTAGACAGAACTATACCGACCAAACGTTTACTGTAAAAATGATTGATGGTACAATAAAAACGTTCAAAACTGCCATAGTAGAAATAAAAACACCTTATCTCCGTGGGGAATTTTTGGCATCGCTTTTTGATAACCCCGTGACAGACGTTATTTTAGGAAACGTTACAGCAGAAGATGACATAGTATGCCATCACGGTAATGTTGTTACCAGGGCCCAAAGGAAACGGGATAAAGGGGGGATAACCAAAATGAAGACTCCGATTACAACAATACATAAAATATTAGAACACGTAAATTTAGCTGAGGAGCAGGCCAAAGATAAGGGGCTATCCAAACTATGGAAAAAAGCTAATAGTCAGACGGTTGAAATCACCAAGCAAGTCATAGTAACGTTTGAAGTAAATAATAACATACTTTACAGAAAGTTGACGTATACTATAGATAACCGAGTAGAGAGAAAAGTAGTGATCCCAAAACCATACCAACGATTAGTCTTAGAAACAGCGCATACAACAGCATTGGCTGGAAACATGTCAGTCAGAAGAACTAAATATAGAGTTTTTTCACAATATTTCTGGCCACAGATGAGCAGAGATATCAAAGAATTCATTAAGTCATGTCCTATTTGTCAAAAAGCACGTACACCAAGGAGCATAAAACCCATAGACTTAGGTCAATTGGAAGTGATTGGGACACCCTTTCAGAAAGTGGCAGTTGACATTATAGGGCCATTACAACTAATTGACAATAAGAATAGATATATTCTTACATTGGTAGATAAGGTTACGCGTTGGCCTAAGGCTATTCCGTTAAAAAAATATAACAACACAAGACGTTTATGAGGTTCTACTAACAATATTTTCTAGATTGGGATTCCCTGAAGAAATCCTATCAGATAATGGGCCCCAAATCTCTTCCGATATGTACAAACAATAGTGTGAACTGTTAAATATAAAATTCAGTCACTCTTCCATTTACCACCCGCAATCGAACGGGATGGTGGAAAAACTAAATGGCACCCTGAAAAGCATGTTAAGAAAGATGGCATGTGATGAACCCAACAACTGGGATAGATTTTTACCGGCAATTATTTTTGCTTATCGAGAAGTGCCAAACGAGACAACAACAATGTCCCCATATGAACTCTTGTTCGGTAGAAAGGGTAGAGGACCCATGTCGATTTTAAGAAACATACTCACGAATTAAAATAAGACAGAGAAGGATAAAACCATTTATGACTATATAATTGACCAAAAAACAGAATAAAGTATAGCATAATGAAAACACAAACAATCGCAAAAGAAAGGACGAATGCATATAAAAAATATTATGACCAAAAGACGATGGTTAAAGATATCCAAGTTTGTGACAAAGTTCTGGTGTTGAAACCGAAAAAAAGGAAATAAACTCGCTCTGTATTCAGAAGGTCCATTCACAGTCACGAAAAAATTATCGAATTTTAATGTAGAAATTCAGAAGGGACGTCATCGTAAAGTTTATCACCTTAATAGAATTTCAAAGTTTGTAGAAACTAACCGTGATAACACAGAGTCGGAAATACCGTTAGCAAACAAAAGTAGACATAACATGAATGGTGCGAGCGCTACAGTGGTAACCGAAGAGGAAACAAAACCTATAAATAGTGAGGACGTGGAGAACATTCCGGTGATTAATATTAAAGATAAGTCAGGCATCAATATTAGTAACGAACTTACCGAAATGCAGAAAAATCAAATTGACGAGTTGATGCAAGAATATAAAGAGATTATTTCAGATATTCCTGGGAAAGCATCGGCGGGTATGCATAAAATAGAGTTATTGGATCATAAACCTATTACCGTAAGGCCGTATCCAATATTTTTCCATATGGTACAAAACCTAAAAGAGGAAATAGAGATGATTTTTGGACTGTGAATAATAGAAGAATCACGGTCACCGTATTGCTCCCCTTTAGTACTAATTAAAAAGAAAGATGGGTCGATACGGACTTGCGTAGATTATCGGAAGTTGAACCCAATAACAAAAAAAGTAGCAGAGGTGATACCAAATCAAGATAAACTCCTGGAGCACATGAATAAAGCCAAATATTTTACGAAATTAGACTTGACAAAGGGGTACTGGCAAATACCCCTGGAAGAGGAAAGCAAAGAATACAACGCTTTCCAAGGCCCTGAAGGGTTGTACCATTTCAATTTTATGCCTTTTGGGTTGGCGACCGCTCCAGCGACGTTTAATAGAATAGTCAGTAAGTTATTCCAAGGAATAAAACAGGTAGCTACTTATTTTGACGATATCTGTATATACACAGACGATTGGGAAAAACATATAATAATTATTAGAGAGGTTTTAGAAATCCTTAAAAAGTCTGGGTTTACAATCAAACCATCTAAGATGGAGATAGGGAAGGAATTTATCGAATTTCTGGGACATAGAATTTGGGGAAGGTCTCTTAAAACCGGACCTGATCAATATAAATAAAGTGTTAAAAATAGAACGTCCCAAAAATAAGAGACAAGTAAGAGGACTAGTTGGCCTTATCTCTTACTATAATAAATTTATACCTAATTTTTCAACTTTAACAGCACCATTGACAGACCTAACAAAGAAAGGTAGACCGAATAATATATGTTGGACTGACGAATGCCAACAAGCATTGGAGACAATCCAAAACCATTTAACAAATAACCATATTTAGATTCTACATAACATTGAGGATAAGTTCATAGTTCGCACAGATGAATCGATGGCGGGATTAGGGGCGTGTTTGTTGCAAAAAAAGGGACAACATACTCCATCCATTTAAATATATCAGTCGTAAAGTAATGGATAGGGAGACGAGATATTCAACAATTGAAAGGGAATGCTGGGCCATAGTATGGGGAATTCAGAAATTATCATACTATTTAATGGGTGCAAAATTCAAGCTCCAGTGTGATCACCAAGCGTTAAAATACGTAAATACGACTAAATTTGAAATTCACGGGTTGAGAGATGGGCTCTGATTTTACAAGAGTAAAATTTTGACATTGACTACATTAAAGAGGAAGAAAACATTATTGCAGACTTTTTATCTCGGCAGTGAGTAAAGTAGGCAGTGAGTTGTGATCAGTGAATAGGCAGAATTCGGTCGAGTTACGGCGACCAGGAGATAAAGGTAGACACAGGACATGGTTATGACCTCCATAGTCAGGGCAGGTCAAACACGGGTTCACTGGACTTGGACAGCGAGACTGAGTCAAAAGACCTTGACTGGGGAAAGGACATGGTTACGTTTCAGTCGGGTTACGAAGAGCGAAAGAGATAGAACTGTCGTGTGGGTCCTTGAGAGCTCATGATATATTAATAATGTTGATAGTTCCATGAGATTATGAGGTGTTAAAATATTGTGTATGAAGAGTTTTTATAATTTTGTTGCGGATCATTATGAGTATATATGATTGTTATTATGATAAGGATAACCGGTGGTGTTGGATAGATAAATTGTATCTTCATAGGCTGTATTTATTGATAGATGCACTTGATTGCGATGTAAGTGATTGTAATGGGTTAAATACAATCATGCTGAAATATTGCAGTTGGATAAGTGGTTATCCCTGTAAGATTACCTCATGCTGGAGGCAATCCTGTAATAAATATCGTAAGAATTTATATGAGGAACCAGTAGAGTCAGTTAAAGCAACCTGTGTAACCTGTTAATAAAGTAAGCTTGAATATTCATGTTGTAGATATGTTATGATTTTTATTATTTACACAATGAAAATGTGGGTTATGCCAATAATGAGGATCATGTACTAGTATTTAGCCAGACCTGTATGGCATGGGAGATAAGCGGTGGTGGGATATAATTTACTACGTCCTGTAAAACAGGAGTGATGGGAAGTTTTTGGTAATACAATTAACCAAGATCCTGGTGGCAGGAATGGCGGGCTGTATTTATATCCCAATAGGACTGTTGCTATAGTGAGATCTCAATAGCACAGGTCCCGGTAAACGAAATTATTATTAGAGCAGGGATTGCACTTTAAAAGGTCCCATGAGGTGGACAAGTACTAGCATTTTTTGTTTTGCCTGATATGTAATTTTGTAATTTGTAAAAATATGTTCTTGGCTTGTTTGTTTTTTTTGTTTTTTTTTGCCTGAGATCTTGTATATATATATATAATTATTTTTTTTCTTGAGATCTTGTATAGATATAAATTTTTTCACCTGAGGTCTGGTGTATATATAGATAAGTATATTGTATGTGTATGTTGATAAAAAAAATTGACTATTGCTTGGGTCTAACAATGTAAGACTTAGCATGTGTAAATTTGTTTTGTTATTGCTGCTAAAATGATTTTTTAAATTTTTAAATTATTTTTCTTTTTTGAGACTATGTAACTATGTAATTTGATTAGAGGACTGCTTCCGTTTGATAAAGCAGCAGTAGTATGTTTCCAGGATGTAATAGATTAAGGGATAATGAATATGATTTATGGATATGATGTTATTTTATGTATTAAGGCCATTTATTCTTATGATGTGTTATGAAGGTTTAGTGATTCCATACCCTGACTTGATTTGATTGTGAGATTCTACTTGCAAGTAGAATCTAAACGGAAGAGGGGGGATATGTCAAGGTATGAGAATCACTGCGTTTTTTAGTTGTATTTTGCCTGGTCACAAGCTCATGTTTTGAGCTGTGAACCAGTTTCACGTGGGAGCGTTCATGCAAGGTCTGTCCAGGCCCACGGTATATAACTCGTATGTGTCTTGATGTGTGGAGGGAAGAGGATATGTTGCGGAGGCCAGTGGCGTAGTGACAAGTCACCGGGTGTCAGAACACGAGAATACCCCAGCTGTTAGAGCTGCCATGTTAGTCTGTAGGACTGTACGGCGGGCTAGATTATAACTAAGAGACACGGAGATATGTGATAGTGTGAAGACCAGAAGTTGTACATAGTTGACAAGTGTCTATGAATATAATAAAGATTGCTGTTGAGAAAAGGACTTGAGTTGAATTATTGTACAGCAGTTGTTGTTGTGTGAGCCTCGGGACTGAACCCTAGACACCAATACCCGACAGAGTGTCTTGACTTTTATTTGTATACATTATTTAATTTACGTTTCGTCTAAAATAGCTTTATTTCCCCAGAATAAAAAAATAAACAAATGCCTTTATTCTAGTTAGCTTATACAGGGATAAGGTCTAAATAGCTGAGTTGCTTTTTTATGAAAACTGTAAAAATTGTATAATGTGTGAGAAAGGACACAATTATAAAAAACAGTCATATAAATTCAAATTCCAATTATAAATACTAGTGATTGCTTCGTAACTATTAAAATTATATAATATTAATAAAATTTAAACATTATCAACCTGCACTTCTGGGCGTTTTATCAGTCCTACAGAAGCTGGAGTTATAATATGAGTACACGTGGATTTCAAATGGCGTTGACCAATCTTCATTGATTTTCAATGACCAGTTATAGTTCTTTTCTCCTTTTAAAAGCATCTGAAAAAATACAATTTTACAAACATTAAAATGTAAAATGAGAACAGTGGACATGTTTAACAATAAAAAATTTTATTTTCTAAACATTAATTTGAAATTTTATTCTTTTTTCTTCAAAATTGATAAACAATTTCCAATTCTTTCCTGACGTTTACTGCTTTAATCCCTGTAGAATATATCTATCTATCTATCTATCTATCTATCTATCTATCTATCTATCTATCTATCTATCTATCTATCTATCTATCTATCTATCTATCTATCTATCTATCTATCTATCTATCCATC
>MUZC01002207.1:218736-251775 GCA_002072015.1 Radix auricularia
TATATATATTATATACTTACAGATGTCTCAAAGTATGGATTCAAATTAATACTTAAATATGTCAAAGGACTCGAAGCTGGTATTATAAAATTCCCGGTTATACTTTTGCTTTCCACATCATAATAAAAATGTAAGTCACTTGCGTTGATACCTGTAGAATGAATGCAATTTAAATAAAACCAGTTAATATAACTCTTTTTATATATTATATCTATATTCAAGCATTACTTTTTTTTTATAAAGGAGACAATCGTCGATCTAACGTGACGAAAATACAAGCCAAATTTATAAATCTCGGTAGTGTACCCATAACGTTCCAAGTTGCATGGTAATTTAATAAATAAAATAATGTTTATGCAGCTTCTAATTAGATAGAAATAATATCAAGACCATGGTGATAGATATAAAGTTCAATACCACTGTAGATTTTAATTCCAACGCTACCGAAAACAAGTTTTAGGGCCACCGTCCAAAAGGAAAGTAAACGAGTTCAATGCCTTATAGTATAGAATATTGGCTACCACTTTTTTATGTTCATATTCGGTAAAGAATGAATTTGACCAGTATCGATTTTAAAATACTTTATATTAACTTCACCGGCGTCCCTCGTCCCACCGTACGGCGGAAAAAATAGATTAAAAAATATTTTAAAAGTTCTAGGTGCTTATCACATATGATTATAGTCACTGTACGGACTTAGGTAAAACAATTAGTTCCAATGCAATGATGAAAACCAAAGAACCCGTGTTGGGTCGGGTTACTCCGAAGCGACCGATTCGTCCCCCTTAATTACCTAGCAACGCCACTGAGCGGTGCCGGTTTAGGGCATGGAGCGCCAGTACGGATTAACAAAAGGTACCGCTAAGAACACATTGGACGCCAGCTCTGAGAAAACTTTCAAGTGGGAACTACACCCTAGGTAGGTCAGTGATGATGCCCCGCACTGTGGCGGTGCTTACCATTGAGACTCGTACGCTTTGCCGGGATGGCGCCGAAGTGATAGTGAGTCAAAGTAGGGAAAATTCCACCCCTCAATCGGAAGGTCAACTTAGTTGGAGGCGTTTTCGTCCTAGTGTCATGACACCCAGATGGCTGCCTCCGGAAAGTCCAATGAAGATTGCAAGCGCGGGACTGCTATCTTTCTTCGACATGTATAAATTCACGTTCTGTCTCATATATACGGAATTATATCTAAAACTTTGTTTTAAAGGGTTGTTTATTAAATCTCCTTTATTAGCTTCACCGTCAGCTCTCTCTCTCTCTCTGTCTCTCTCTCTCTCTCTCTCTTTCTCTCTCTTTGTCTCTCTCTCTCTCTCTTGGATAACTAGAGATAAAAACCAACACCGTCGTAACGTTGATAAATTTAATAAATTAAATTCCGAGGTTCTTTTTTACACAAACACTGCCGATCTCTCAATCAAAACAACTCCCTCTGCGCTACGTCAGGTTTACTCTCCTACGTCATCATCTTCCAAACAGTGCGCATCGCACGAAACACAAGTATAAACATTGATATGTCAAGGAAAACCCAATTAACCTATTATGTTTCCCTGGCACATCCCCCCACTTCACTTTAGATTGAACTCACGGAGTTAAATCTACAACCTGATATAAGGCCAATACAAGATATTTCCAACAACATAAAAAGTGTCTTAGTTGACAACTAATTCCATAACAAAAATGTTATAATTGAAAAGAGAAAAAAAAACAAGCTCGCCACACTACAGTAATTTAATACTTAAAATATTCATAACACAATGTAATATCAGCATAATACTATATTATAAGAATGTGTAATACAAATCCCTAGATTTATAAAAATCAAATGATACACCATGTTCCTCATTCATATTATACACTAACATTTGAAGCGACAATTCATAAAATATGACGACATTTTTTTGGGGGGTTGAAATTCCCGATTCCCTTGCAGATGAGGATATATTGCTATTATCGGTGCCATCAATTAAAAAAACCTGTAACTATTATTTTTTAAATACATTTTTAAGTTTCTCAGAATTAGTTTCAATATTTATTTTAACCATAATCTCATTCTTCTCATCATTTCCTTACCCCCACCCCTCAAGTCTAGACAAACAAACTCCTATAACATTCTTTTCCCCTTTGATATACTGTGCTTCGAAATTAAACTCCTGGAGTATTAACAACCACCTTGTTATTCTTGAATTAGTTTAGGTAACTGTTAATAAATACTTTAAAGCCTGGTGATCGCATTGTATAATAAATCTTGAACCCAATAAATAATAGGCCAATTTTTTTACAGCTCAAAGCATAGCTTAACACTCTCTCTTAAAATTGGAATACTATATATACAGTGAAACCTAACAAACACTGGATGTATTCCAAATGTAGTATTGCAATTACATTATCTCAGTTTTCTAGCCCTTCTGTATCCTATTTCCTTCACATCGACTTTAGTGTGCCATTTAACCTTTCCACCATTCCATTTCACTGAGGGTGATAAATTGACGAGTGGCTGATATTTATGTTGAGTAGTTTGCACACTTGTGTGTACAGGTCAGACGAGAATTAAGGTCCATTATCTTACACGATCTCTTCAGGGTAAATCAATACTAGTGAACAATGAGTATAACGCCTCACAAATGTCATCTGCTTTTACGTCTTTAATGGCACTTCCTCAGGCCAAGTATCAATTACTGTTAGGATATACATATTTCTGTTCTTTGTAATTTGTAGGGTGTCCTACGATGTCTATTGTTACTTTTTTAATGGTAATTAAATGACCTGCATATATCCAAGTTCTATAGGTTTATCTTTGCCCGAAGGGCAAGCCTTCTGACATGTCGAGCATGTCTTTACGTATTCTCTGATCTGCTTGTTCATCTTGGGCCAAAAAAACTCCGATGAAATAATAGGTTTTTTCTTTCTTACTGACATATGTCCAGCCAGGATTTACTCATGCGCGCTATTTGAGAACGATCCCTCGTCAATGGCGTAAATGTTGCGCACCCTGCTATAGATTGTTTTGTAGATTGTTTTGGTATAGTTTTTATAATTGTCCCCATTGCCTGAAAGCTATTAAATAGCAAACAAGTAAAAAAAAAAAATGGAAAAATTATACCTCATATGAAAATTGAACAAATGTACGTGAATTTACAAAAAAGAGTCATTTCTGGTGCAGATTGTTTTCAAGGCGCGTTCTAAAATATTTATTTCCTGATTACTTAGCACAAAATTTTGTGTGCGCATTTCAATTGAGCCGTGCAATCTAATATATAAAGGTAAAAGTTTGTCTGCTTATTTGTTACTAATACAAATCCACTCCGTTGGACCCAGGATGATGAAATTTTGCATGGAACCCCAATTTGACCCGGATAAGTTCATAGGCTATGTTTCAACTATAGGTGACCATCCATAGGGTCTGGGGGGGCCCATTATTTTTCTCTTTTCCTTATATGAGCAATGTAAAAAATGAAAATGACCATTTCTCCTATTTCGCGTGTAGGTGAAAGCATAAAACTTTGGGTAATTGTTAAGTATACTTCTACAATGGTAACAGGCGAAAACAATATTTAAATTTTCACTTACTGGGGTCCGGGGACCAAAATATAGTGTTTTTTTTCTTTTATTAAAAGCGGACTTATCACTAATTATCCAACTCTCCGTGTAGGTATGAACCTTGGTAAATTGTTTAGTAGCCTCTCGGAATGATTATTGGCGTTACAATATTTTAAAAGTATCAAAAAGTGGGGCCCGGGGTCCAAAAATTATTTTTATAAAAACTGAAAATCGCTACTTATCCACTTTCCCATATACGTAGAAGCATCAAACTTTGGGAATGTGTTGTGTACATTTCCGCGATGGTAGCATGTAAAAGAATATTTAAAGTATCACGCATTGGGGGCCGGGGCCCAAATGTATTTTTTCTTATATAATAACTGACTAATTACTAATTCACCAATATCCCGTGTAGGTAGAAGCATAAAAATTTGCAAAGTTATTAAGTAGGCCATTGCGACAATTATTGGCGGAAAATAATTTTAAAATTCACACGCATGTGGGCCGGGGGACCAAATAAAGTTTTTTCCTTAAATGAGCTTTATAAATACTGAAAGTTCCCAATTCTCTTATTTCCCGTGTAAGCAAAAATATGAACTATGGTAACAGGCGAAAACATAAATTTAAATTATCACTTTCCGGGGTCCGTGGGCCAAAATGTAGTTTTTTTTTCTCCTATTAAAAACTGACTCATCGCTAATTCTCCAACTTTTCGTGTAGGTAGAAGCATAAAAATTTTGAAAATGGTTGAAAAGCCTCTCACAACAATTATTGGCGTTAAATATTTTTAGAAATAAAACTCATGGGCCCAAGGGCCCAAAAACTATTATTTTAATACTGAAAATCGCAATTTATCCACTTTAAAATATCTTTTTCGTTAACGCTGAAGACATTTTACACCCGAATTTTTAAAACAAAATCTGACACACATATATATTCATCATGATCCAAACTGAAATAAGCTGTTAATTTGAACTATACATTTTACACTCATAGTGCCCCCGATCATTATTTTAGTTTTTTTAAAGAAGTTTTAATTGCAAAAACCTCTTTAGGGCTGGGATCCCGTATGACATTTTTTATCATTAGTTATATAAAAGGTAATTTTAAAATGTCTACTGAGTAAAGGGATAAATTATTGACCAGCTGTGATTTAAAAAAAAATAATAAAATTTCCAATGGGGAAAAAATTACATGGGGTAAAGAACTTGTGACGCCTGTTCCAAGACGGTTTAGTTAATATATTTAGTATATCCATCATAATCCAGTTTGAAATCAAAGGGGTTTTTGAATTAGTGTTTACCGTTTCTAAACGTTAACTTAAATCATAAATTACCGCTGCAAAGCGCGGGTAATTAGCTAATATATAATATATAAGCCCAAGTCACTCACTCACTCAATGGATGTGAGACTTCATTGTTTGATCTTAGGGTGGAGCGATAAAAAATATAAATTAAAGTCTCCCCGTAGTAAATATATATGAAAAATTTGTTTTAGCACATAATGTCAATTATTCGGAGAACGCACGATTCAGTGATAACCACATTTGTAATGAAGTAGACAACATTTTATGTTTATAAATATAATTATAAAATACTTTGTGTACATTAGATTAGATAGTTAAGCTATTTCTAAAGCATTGGGTGGTAGAATTTGTAGCGTTCAAGTGGGTATTAATTATTGGTTTATCATTTGTAGATTTGTGATGAAGACCTTGTCAAAAGAAAATGACGTAAACCTAAGGAACGTCAAGCTAGATGGCGTGTAAAGCAAACGCCTAAATCATTTGAAGCACTTCACACAAAAAAATTAGTCGCAAAAAAAAAAAGCACGAGAAGCCTTTACTTTGCTCCGCTACAAGCACTTCACTGAAGCTAACACTGCATCTCAACATCAACTGCAAAGAGGGTAGATTAATTTATCTGTGCTGAGACTCCATCAGAGGAATCTCAAGAATTGCGATATTGTGCGAAAGTGCAATATTCATAATAAATGCGACGAATATCATAGAAATTTAATTTGCATGAATGATGAGCATAGCTCAGTGCAGTTTCCGAAAGTGTTCAATGAACAGCCGAATCCAAATGGAAGTGGCTATCCATAATAACGACTTAGTCGGAACATGCAAGTTATGGTTCTGGTAGATTAAATGGACAATTGCTTTGTGGTGCCGTACAATCCTTATCTTACATAAAAATACAAAGCCTATAACAATGTGAAAGCATACAGGTCATTGTTATTCGTGAAATACATATCCTATATATATAATAATAGGCTCATTTCTGTGCGGTCATCGATAGCAATTGGTCCCTCACACTTCTAAAGACTCCCAAAGCAAATACAAACAATTTTATCTCATTTAAAAATTTAATACATTTACGAGGACGTTCAAACCGAAGTTATTTTTGTGCTATTATTTTGGTCATCATTCAGTATTATGTTCTCATCTTGCAGTGTTTCAATAAATATATTTACGCGGATGTTAAAAACCAGTTGTATTAGGTGCCATGTCTTGTTATCATTCAGTATTGTATTGCCACCTTGAGGTGTATCAGTCCTGCTAATCACTATGGCTACTCATTTTCAACATGCCACCAAAACGAATGCGTTCCGCTGTCGCTATTGAAGAAGCTGCGCCGTTTATTAATGCAAGGCGTCGAGAACTTCGTCGCAACAGGTCACGGGATGACACTGAAGGGAAACGGGAAATACACTCACAGCGTCAACGCATGGGCCGTGCTGCACTAACAGAACAACAAAGAAACAAATAAAGGGAAAATCATCGCTTTGCACATCGACGCGCAAAAGCCTGTCGCATCAACACTGTCGTTGCAGACATAAACAGATTCGACGAAAAACTACACGTACCACAAAATTGCAGCGATTTCTGTATACCATCATCTCTCCACCTATATTGGGGGTATCCATCAACATTGACTACAGTTTGATAAAGATAGAAAAACTCATTGGAGCGTAGTGCGTTGAATCTGCCTTGATCATTATTGTGGTCATGGAGAATCGCCATTGAAACAGTTGGGATTTGTCAACACCGAAGTGTTGGGCTTCTTTGAAACTTGCTGTTAAATTTCATAGAGCATTTTGCAGGTCTAAGCAAAGGCATTATTGAAAGCCATAAAGTAGCTTAACACATGCATTAATGGATGATGAATATTTGAATTTTCATTAATCAGCATTCTTTGCCTTTCAGCTTCATCAGGATTGAGTATATATAACTGAGAAAATTTCGGCTTGTCGTTGTTGTCAGGGTAAAAGGTGGCAGTTCTGTGTTAAATTTGTCTATTTATACAGAAACAGTAAGGTTTTAAGAAACCAGGAGGAGGTGCTATTTACGGGCCCATGAGTGCAAAAGCCAAAGCACTGTTAATTTAACGGATGTTTTTAATGAATTTTTTGTGATGCTTATGGTGAACATCTTTCATGAGACTCCCAATTAAGGGAGAGTCATGGATTGGTTGTAATAGAACTTTGTTTTTCGAGCAGTAATTATTATTTTTTTTGTCTTTGGACCTTTCGGCAGTGTATATTAAAATCGTCGCAACTGTGTGGTTCTTATGACAATACGAATGGCATGAGAATAGATAACTCTTGGTTGGTTCCTTACAATCCGATTCTTTCGTTAAAGTATAATTGCCATCATAATGTTGAATCATGTGCATCAGTGAAAAGCGGGAAATATCTCTTTAAATATGTTTATAAGTATCACAACTGCACTAAAGTGACTATCCAAGAGCATCAAACACTACAATCAAAACATTTCTTGATTCCCGATATTTAAGCGCCCCAGAAGCATCATAAATACAATTGTGAGGTTGCAAGTTCATCTCCCAGGGAAACAGTCTGTCTACTTTACTGAAGATAACAATCAAAAGTAATTGACAGAGCTGAGACCAAACATACCACGTTGATTGCTTGGTTTTACTTAAGCTTGCACGATGCTTCTGCAAGTCAATTCTGTACCCAGACATACCACAAACATTCGTATTTGATGACAGGACCTGACTATGAAAACTGAGGCGAAGAGGTGCAAATAAAACAATTAGTTGTATATACTCTGTAATTTTATCTTCCAATGTGGAACGGTTCTGCCTACTACTGCTGTTGCTACATGTTCCTGACGCAACCCCTTACGATGATTTGAAGACAGCAAACGATCTACTTTTTCATTACTTTAAATATTCAGCATATAAGCGAAGACTTGTTGATGATGAAAACACTTGGGATTTCACACTGCGTAAACAGCAACAGAAAAAATGCTACATCAACTAGGCGTACTGTTTACCCATCTCTTTGTTATGGAAGTTTCAAAATTATACCAGACCTATATTTAAAATATACAGACCGTCTCTGTGAAAACTCTGCCGGACATGAAGTACATTCATGAAGTACATTCAGACACTTACATAGAATATATGCTTATAGCAAATTGTAAAATATGTAATGTGTTTGGCTTACTAACAACTACTATTGCTCCTTCTACAATTTCTGCACTGTTCTTCAATATGTTGTAAGCGGCAGAAGTAGGAGCTGCAATGACAATGTCTCTTAATGGCAAACAAAAGAAAGCCTTTCAAGAAGTGATGTATGTCGCTTATTCCAATAGCAACTCTATTAAATGCTTTTACCTTGATTGGCCGTGGAGTAGTGACAAGAATTATTTGTACAAAACAATTTCTTCCATTAGAGGGGAAGGGGATGTTGCCTGGAATGTGTCATCCACAGGAATTGCAGCAAATTTGCTTGATGGTGGTAGAACGTATCATCTCCAGTTCAAATTACCTATTCCTATTTTATAAAATTCAGTTTATTCTATACGTATGACATCAGAGGAAGCTAACCTCCACGAACGTTCCAAAGCTATCTTTTGGGACGAAGTCACTATGTCTACCTCGGATGCACTTATGTGCACAGAACAGCTTCCCTAAGATATAATGAAAATTAATCTAGTCTTAGTTGGGGAAACCCTCTAAGATGTGATTTTATCAACCCCCCCCCATTCTTCCTCGTTGAAGTAGAGAAGCAATTGTTGAAAAGACACTTAAGTTTCACCCGTTACAGAAAATATTTCAAGTCTTAAAACTGGACAATAATTTTCCAGATACAGATCCCAATTTCAGCAGTGGGCCTCTCAAGCTTAGAGATGAGAGCCTTACAAATGACTACGGCTTCATGACGACATATTCTAGATGCCTAGCGAAATGGTCTGTACAGGTTACTTGGTAAAGCTAATATTTTGGCACATTTTACAAGCTTCTAATGTAAATCATTTTGTCAACAAAGTTTTCAATGTGAAAAAAACAACCCCACTCATGTTTATGAATTAAACCAATTTCTCGATTAAAGTGACGGAGAGACTGTGACATATTAAGGTACAGACGTCATTGATGACGCCCCTCCTGTAGATTCTAACCGTTACCCTGTCGAGTTCTTAAGTGGACTTTTACCGCATCCGGGAAAAACAGCGACTGTCAAAACAGCGACCGTCATAACAGCGACTTCAAAACAGCGACTGTGTCAAAACAGCGACCGTCAAAACAGCGACTTCAAAACAGTGACTGTATCAAAACAGTGACTGTATCAAAACAGCGACTTCACCACAAAGCTATTATTGTCCAACCGTAAACCTAAAGCAGTGGTTCTCAACTTTTTGACACATAGACCCCTTTTTCATTTTCTAAACTTATCCAAGGACCCCAAGTGAAAAAACTACATAAATGCATAGAGAAAAAATAAAACCTAAAACAATAGCAACATTTTGATGAAGTATTTAATGAAAACAATATATTTTGATTAATGACGCAGATTAGCATATGCTACATACTTATGTACTTATTCATATACAAACAGCTGGGGAGTGACATAAAATTGTATCAACAAACAATTTGACAGTCGCTGTTTTGAACCCGTGCCGACTTTTACTACCATGAAGGCCTCTACATGTCTTAAATTAAAAAAAGTTGGAGCAATTTGTCATTCTTTTTCTAAATTCGAACGCAAAGCGAGGTCTTCGTAAAGGGAGCCGATTAGTGGTACAATCGTTGATGCAACACATTATCATTGCCAAAAACACTCACTGGCCGTCAGGCAGCGACAACAAATTTTATTCCAAGAATTGACTTGCCCCCTGTGAAAACAGATCTACCTTTCGTGTGACGGAGACGACGGTTCCAAAGCAAACTGGCTTTCGCCATCTACAAATGTCCGTTGCCTTTTCATGCGACCGTACTTCATCTGACGATGCTGTAACAGTTCTCAGCGGGAAGCACCATATCAGCTTAGTCAATGGAAGCGATGCATTCTTCACGAAAGACGCCATCATCAAGGAAATGCTTGATAATTAGCAGTGAGTTATTTATACTGATGTGCACACCGGGGCAACCGAAGGCAAAGTGAGTCAATAAGCAAAACGAGGGTCCTCATTCCTTGCCCTGCGACGCAAAAGTCATGCAAACGCTTCTGAATAACAACTTTCAGAATACGTTTTCGGTATCGATATTTATGGTAGGAGAAGGTCGATTGTCTTGGGCCATGATGTGTGTCTTTTTCAAGCTGATTTGATGACCGAATTCTTTACAGGCCTTTGAGAAGCTTGACACGAGTTGTTGCAAACCAGATTCTGTGTGTGCCGTTTAGTGCCGCATCATTCGCAAATAGTAGCTCTCAAATTAGGAAATCAGTCGCTTTGGTTTTGGCTCGGAGGCGCGACGTGTTGAAAAGTCCTCCATTAGCTCTGGTATGTAACCAGATTCTCTCAATTCTATCCTTGAATGCGTATCGAAGAGGTACAGAAAAGAATATTGTGTTCAGTGTTGGCGTGAGTACACAACATTGTTTAACTCCGCGGCTGACTGGAAAGGCCTCTGACTTAGCTCCATGGAAATGCACTGTGCCTTGCATATTTTCATGGCACCGTCTGATGATGGCAAGTAGGTGAGAGGGGACAGCCGATTTTTGCCAGTATTTGGAATAGCCCGTTGCGACTGACAAAGTCGAAGGCTTTTGTAAGGTCCACAAAGGCAATGTTTAGTGGCATCTGCTGCTCTCTGCATTTTTCCTGGAGCTGTCGTATGGAGAACACCATGTCTATGGTAGACTGACTGGACCGGAAACCGCACTGAGATTCTGGATAGACACAGGATGCTATGCACTGTATACGTATTGGTATGACACGGGCAAAGGCCTTTCCTACAATACTAAAGAGTGAAATGCCACGATAAGTATTGCAATCACTCCTATCACCTTTGTTTTTATAGAGTGTAACTATATTTGCATCCTTTAGGTCTTGGGGGATGTAGCCCTGTTCCCAGCAGAGGGACAGAATCGCGTGCAACGGTTGAAGTAAAGCTGTCTCGGCGCTTTTTAGAGCCTATGGGTGGTATTCCATCATTCCCGGGCGCTTTTCCACAAGCTAGGCCGTCAATTGCTTTGCTCAGCTCTTAGCAAATACCAACTAAGCTTTACAGAAGTAAAGAGATAGATGAATATTTGCAGAACTAAGTGTAACTGCAAAATGGCATTTTGCGTATAAATGCGTACGGGGGGAGGGGGGTCTCCAATGAATGCGTACGTCAGCACAAAATTTAAGTTGCATAATACTAGGCCTTCTAACATTAACCGTTCAGACTGCAAACGGTACCCGTGACTGACAGAGTTAAGACTAATATGCAATAATGTTTATAATTTAATGAATTGGGAATTTCTGAAGTTTTAATTATTTAAAAGTAATTAATATTTGATTCAGACCAGCTTTCATACATTGCTTAAAATCCTACATGTGGAAGAAATCAGCAGTCCCAAGCCTGCGCTCTTCATGGGGCTTCCCGGAAAACCCCCTCAGCCTTCTGGCCCCCTAAGGGACGTAAAGACTGAGAAGCCCCCCCCCCCCGGAGCGGTCGCTGCTATAAGCGGCCGCCGGGGCGTCCAGGGCACTTGGCCGAAAACGCCTCCCTCTAAAGTGGGCCTCCCGAGGGAGGTGTGGAATTTCCCTACTGTGACTTTCTATCAACATAGTATCACTTTGGCGCCACCATGGCAAAGCTTACGAGTCTTAATAGTTTAGATCACCGCAAAGCGTGGGGATCATCACTGACCTAACTAGGGTTTACCCCCACCGAAAGGTTTCCTCAGAGATGGCGACCAAAAGCGTTTCCTAGCGGTACCTTTTGCTACTCCGTACTGGCGATCCTGGCCCTAAACCGGCACCGCTCAACAGCATTGCTAGTTAATTGAAGGGGACGAAACGGTCGCTTCGGAGTAACCCGACCCTCAACGGGTACTTTGGTTTTCATCATCGGCATTGCATCTAAATGCTTTGCCTATGATCCGTACAGCGACTGTAATCATATGTGACTAGCACCTAGCGCCTAACAACGGAATTCGGCAATCCAAGCCTGGGGTTTGTCGGTTTCAGGTCACAATGTACACCACGACCTTACTCGTCTGTCGAACCACGTAGAGGTCACCCCATCTCGACATTGCAAAAATATATCAGTCTGATTTTTATTTCCATATCTTTAAATTAGTAGAATTTTTTCTTTCGCCTGTCGTTGTCTCAGCCGTTATATAAACATAATTGGACGGCAATTTAACTTTATATATTGTTATTAGGGCTGTTATCAATTAATTTAAATTTAAGGGTTAATTTTTTAAAAATTACACAATAATTAATTGATTATTTTTTATTAAAGTTGAAAAAAAGATTTGTGACGTCGTCAAACTGAAAATTTCCAAGGAAGTAACAAAAACAGGCAAATGACATTTTTAAAATTTAAATGTAAGTAGTTCAATATAACGTTAATAAATATAACTTTTGTTATTGTTCATTTAGTAAAAAACAATGTTTACTTTTTTAAATATCATTTCCTATCAAAATGTCTTTTTTTAAATTTACACTTTTTTTCAATACAGAAGTTTTTACGAAAAAAAATGATTGTTAAAAATTAATAGTTAATTATGTAATACTAAATCGTAACATAATTTATTTTTTTAAAAAATTCAATTATTATTTGATGGATTAATATAATTTTAATCGATTAAAATTTCACCGATTAATAGTGACATTAATAGTAAATTTCCGAAGCCCTAATTGTTATATTTTATAACTTTTTTTCGCCGTCCATGAAGGAGTGTCACAGACGAGTCCCCCGTTTTCTTACTTTCTCGTGATTGACCTATTTTACGTTTCTTTGTGGGCTTGTCTAATAGTATCCTCTTTCACACAATAATTCAATTAAATAATAGCATCCAGGAAAAATGCTCTTTAATAACGCAATAACAAATATGTACACTTATTTTTACAATAGGTGACAATGTTCCTTTTACTTCCAGTAGCTTCATCTGTATCTCTCAACTTCTCAACTCCTAATTTCTAACTCTGTAGCTCCAAAATTGCGTGCAATCTTCACACCCAAATAATCAGCTCCAGTTTCGTGTACTACCTTCTCGTGAACACACCATTGGCCTTCATTCGATCCTGACACACCACCGCATTCCTTTCAACGTAAATGTCTCACGTGACAAGTACGTCACGCGATTTTGACGATTTTACCTTCCGCATCGTTATAAGGCTTATACCCCTTTCTCCAATATGACGTCACAAAGCTTTGATTGATCACCCCGCCCCCCNCCCCCCCCCCCCCCCCCCACAAATGCTTATTGAAAGTTACCACGTTTCAAATTACAACTGCATTTTTGTCATTGAAAATATGTGTTTAGAGTAAATCTTCACTCTTATATCGTAACACGTCATGACCTCATGCCATTGAAAATGTAACTAAATAAATTGTAAGCAATCCAGAGTAACTTTTATTGAAAGAAGCACATTTTGACTTGATTTGGATTTCTTAAACACCTCCCCTCGCCCCCCTTTCTCTCATCGTCTAAAATGTGTGACCCTTCTCCGCCCACACACCCAGGCGCACGACGCGTCATGTATGGACGGCCCCTTCATGCAGTGTTGAAGACATTAACAATTGAATTTTCTATTGTGTTAATGAATAATTTCAGCATGAAAAACAGGATGTTATAAAAAAAACTTTAAATGCGCCATCCAGCAATTTTTGCCTATTTTTTCTCACAACCCCGCTTGTCAAACTTCGTCACAAAAACTTAGAACAATATGACATCAAATAGCTTTGACCCCCAAATACCATTATCTTCTATACTAATAAAAGGGAAAGCCCTCATTCACTGACTGACTGACTGACTCACTCACTCACTCACTGATTCATCACTAATTCTCCGACTCCCCGTGTAGGTAGAATCATGAAACTTTGGGAAGTTGTTGGATACCGTCTGACTACGAAAATTGGCGAAGAAAGAATTTTGAAAATCTAACTCATGTGGGGCCGGGGGCCCAAAAACTTTTTTTGCTTACATCACTGAATCTCCGACTTCCGTGTAGGTAGAAGCATGAAACTTTGGGAAGTTGCTGAGTGCCCACTGTGGACAAAGTTTGGCAAAAAAGTTTTTTTAAAAATATCTCTCAAGTGGGGCAGGGGGGCCAAAATGATTGTTTCCTTACATGGGCTTTAAAAAAATTAAAAATCACCAATTTTCCTATTTCCCGTGTAGCTAGAAGCATAAAACTTTAGGAAGTTGCTGGGTAACCACTTATGACGAAGAATGGCAATGAAGAACTTTTAAATTCTCGCTCATGTGGGGCCGGGGGCCCAGAAACAGTTTTTTCCTTCATCACTAATTCTCCAATTTCCCATGTAGGTAGAAGCATGAAACTTTGGGAAGTTTTTGGGTAACCACTAATGACGACAATTGGCGATAAAGTTTTTTTTCAAATCTCGCTTTTGTGGGGCCGGGGGGCCCAAAAATATTTTCCCTTATATGTGCACTATAAAAACTGAAATTCAACAATTTTCATATTTCCCGAGTAGGTATTCCCGTGTAGGTAGAATCATGAAACTTTGGGAAGTTGTTGGATACCTTCTTACTACGAAAATTGGTGAAAACGAATTTTGAAAATCTAACTCATGTGGGGCCAGGGGCCCAAAAACTTTTTTTGCTTACATCACTAAATCTCCGACTTTCCGTGTAGGTAGAAGCATGAAACTTTGGGAAATTGCTGAGTACCTACTGTGGACAAAGTTTGGCAAAAAAGTTTTTTTAAAATGTCTTTCAGTGGGGCCTTGGGGCCAAAAAGATTGTTTCCTTATATGGGCTTTATAAAAATGGAAAATCACCAATTTCCCTATTTCCCGTGTAGCTAGAAGCATAAAACTTTGGGAACTTCTGGGTTCCTGATCACGACGAAAATTGGCGAAAAAGAACTTTTAAAATCTCGCTCATGTGAGGCCCAAAAATCGTTTCTTCCTAATATGAGCTATATAAAAATTAAAAATTTACTTATTCTCCTATTTCCATATTCTCCTATTTCCTGTATAGTTTGAAGCATGAAACTTTGTAAGTTTTTTTAGTACATGGTTCCGATGATAATTGGCAAAAGAGAATGTTACATTTCCCACTAATGGGAGCCGGGGCCCCCAAAACATTTTTTTCTGTATATGAGCTATACAAAAAATTAAAATCACTAATTCTCCTATTTCCAATGTAGGTAGAAGCATGAAACGTTTGAAACTTTTTGAGTACAAGCTCCCGACAATTGGCAAAAAGAATGATAGAATTACCTCTAATTGGATACCGGGGGCCCAACTATATTATTTCTTATATTAAAAAAAACAACTTATTACTAATTCTCCAATTTTCCATGTAGGTAGGAGCATGAAACTTTGGGAAATCGTTAAGTACCCTCTCAGGACAAATGTTGGTGTAAAAGAATTTTGAAATACACACTCATGGGGGCCGGGACTCCAAAAACGTATTTTTTTCTTATATGAGATTTATAAAAATTGAAAATGACTGATTCTCTTATTTCTCGAGTAGGTAGACTCATGAAACGTTGGAGAATTGATAACTACACTTTCACGATGGTAGCAGATGAAAACATATTTTAAAATATCTCTTACTGGGGGCCGGGGGGCCAAATGTATTTTATTTTTTAATATAAACTATATAAAAACTACACATAGCTAATTCCCCCATTCTCCATTTAGGTAGAAGATTAAAACTTTAAGAAGTTGTTGAGTACAATCTCCAATCGAAAGTTGGCGAAAGAGAATGATACATTTCCACTCACAGGGGGCTGGGGGCCTAAATATAATTTTTTCTTATATTAAAAACTGACTCATCACAAATTCAACAATTCATCTTGTAGGTTAAAATATAAAACTTTAGCAAGTTGTTGGGTACCCTCAAAACGACGAAAATTGGCATAAAATAATTTTTAAATGCACGCTCATGCGGGCCTAGGCCCCCAAAAACGTGTGTTTTTTTTCTTATACGTGCTATAAAAATTTTTAAATCAATAATTCTCCTATTTTCCAAATAGGCAAAGGCATGAAATTTTGGGGGTTTGTTAACTACACTTCCACGATGGTAGCAGGTGAACAGTTATTTAAACTAATTCTTTACTAGTTGTCTTAATAAAATTAGCATGTTGCAAATTACTTTATATCATTTAAATATTTATTTTGTAAGGCTGCTCTCTAATATCTTTAACACGTGTGAAGCCATTAAAGACGTCATTAAAAAAGTGAAGTAATCAAATATGTTAGTGGAACTTTTATTTAAAGTTGCCAATTTTGAAAAGCCGTCATATTTCTTAACATTCCTTAAACCTTTTCACAATCGTCACAAATGCTTGACCCGTAGGCGCGTGACGTCATTTATGGACTTTCCCAAAGAGTAAAACTAATATATTTTGACTCTGGCTTTAAAGGAATTTTTCAACCGGTGGGGAGAGGAGGCTAGCAATTTTTTACGTGGGCTTTGGGGGGGGGGGTCTCCGAAAATGTACGGAGTGCAAAAGGGTAGAGGGGGTACGAAAAATACGACTTCTTTGCTTTTGTAATATGTGGATGGGCGCATGCTCGAAAATAAAGTGGAAAATGAACCGGAAACACATATGCATTTTTTAAAATTAAAAAAGTCTTAGCTGGAGATTGAACCTGCGACCTTCCAGTTGTTAGATGAATATACTAACCACTATGCTACGAAAAACATGCTACTCTGTTGTTCTGAAAGAAAAAGAAGTACTTGACCTCAAATAAATTCTTCGTTGGTCTTTCGGACTCACCACGCTGTAAACTACGTTTTCTTGCAATCTGATTGGTTGGTGGGGTCAAACAGCTTTCTTCTTAGTGTCCGCATTGGTTGGACCATTATAAGAATTATATATAGAGAGATATTGGAGGATTACGACATGGTGCTTACTATTTATTGTTACTAAGGCTGTGGAAAGTAATGATTAATTTCTCGATTAATCGGTAAATAATTTTATATTTATCCTTATCTTTACAATTATTTTAATCGATAAAATAGTAATTAACAACTTTACTACGGATGAAGCATTTTATTTGAAGTATTATTAAAGGATTGATAATTGTAATAATTAATAGTTGTTTCCTTTTTTAAGTATCAACTTCACCATTTATTTTTTTATATTTTTTTTTAAAAATGTAAACTTTAAAAAAGGTCTTTTTATAAGTAAAATGATATTTAAAAAAAATTAAACATTGCTTTTACTTAATTAACAATAACAAGATTTAAAGTCATTAATATTATAATGAAATCTTGATATTTAAAAAAAAAATGTTAATTGCCTGTTTTGGTTACTTCCCTTAAAATTTTCAGTTAAATGAAGTCATACATCTTACTTTAAGCTTAATCAAAATTATTGATTAATTATTCGGTAATGTTTCAAAAGTTAAGGATTAAATTAAAATTATTCGATTACAGCCCTGATTGATATATATGTACATTTGTTTCTTGCACATTTTGAATTTGAAGTTCACGTAATAGTTTAATGTTTAACTTCAAATCAGTGATTTGGCTTTTATTTTTTTTTTTTTAAATTTTAAATGTAAATCACCCTTCGACACAAAATGTACCTTTTACATATTATGCAAGGAAAACATAGGGTGAAATATTTAAAAAATCCGAGTACAATTCATTTAGCCAATATTAAATGAAAGAAAAATGTTGCTTCAATCTCAAAGAAATCATTATGTGTAAAGAATCATCAAATACAGCTTTAAATTTGGTATTTGAATATCTCTGAGTCAAATCTCAGTTTATCACCTTTCTATAAACGATGACATCCACGGAGTCAAGTATATTGAGACCCACTTGCAGGCAATTATTCATTTTTATCTTCGTTCCCGATCAAATGATCTGAGGCCAGATCTTGCTTTTGCCACCATTTCACCCGACCCGCCAATGGTACTCTTAATGTTGCATGCTTAAAAAAGACGCTTTGATGCCATATATACTTTAATTAAGAATTTGAGACGATCATCAAACTTGCGGAGGATACCTGGCTGCTTTATGCTTATAATTCACTAATTTAAATATTTTTAAAACATATTTAAAAGTAAAATTTAATTACTTTGTAACATTTGTAATCCTTCCCCAACTGGTGGCAGGTTACGGGCTTATCGCTAGTTTTCTTCAGCATCAAATTACAACCAAAAAATATTTTACATTGTTATTGACAGTCATCAATTTAAATGTGATAAATAATTATTGTCTTGTTTGACTTTTTAAATAATTATGACAGTGCGTTTATCGGGAAAATAAACTAGAAGACAAGAAAAAAAAATGATTCTTGAAGTTAAGAAAGATTTTTGTGATCCATATTTTAGAAAATTAAAAATTAATATATTTTATACACTGAGCGAAATATATTGAAGTTCAGTGCTGCTCACTGATAAGATAACCAAATTAAGTAATTTTTCCTCTGGCATGGTAACAGTGTTTGGAACACATATCCTTTGAGCTAACTTTTTCAAAATTGAAGTAATTGAAGTTAACACTTAATTAAGACCAGATTAACTGATAAACATACCAAAGCAATTATCTTTACTCTATTAACGCTTTATAAACCAAGCATTGAATATATATATAAAACCTAATTTCAGTTTCATGAATGTCTAAGGATGCTTATGTTGTGATATTCAGGTATTTGCAAACTAGGTATGTCAGAAGTAACAAACTGTTTAAAAAACAGTAGGTCGACGTCTTTGATTATTATTTTTAATGCGAAATGTTTCATATACGTTTTTATTGCCCTTCACTGGCCAACTGCTATTACGGAAGGCTAAACTTAAACTTAGTACTTCGTCAAGATTGGTATGTGTTCCCCGAATTTACTGTGTACGCAAACGTGCCCGCCGTAAAAAGACGTTTTGTCACTTTGTTCCAGAACAAAGACTTGGACCTTGACTCATTACCAAATCATTCAGCATTGTTAGTTCGATCTAAACTTCAAATAGCGTCATAGCGTCACTTGAAAATCCAAGGCTGAGCTATGTAGTGTTCATCGATACCGGATTTTTTTCTACCACATCATGCATTAAAGGAATGAGCTCGGCTAGTCGCATAGTGTTATGTACTGTATACTTTTATTTGACTAAATTAAAAAAATAGGGATGTTTTTTGTTTTTTGTTTTATTACAAATCAATTTTCTTATAGATTATGTGCTTTTGTACGATTTCGTTTAAAGCAGTACATTCAAGATTAGCCCCATAAAGAAAAAAAAGGTTAAGTTAACCAGTTCGAGAAATTTATTTTCCATAAGACAGGGAGAAAATTTAACGTTACCAGTGACTTATCCACATAGGAAATATATATTTATTATGTTTTAATTTAAATGAATAGTTAATACCTTTTATTTGAAAGAGTTTTAAAACGTGCAATTACATGAAGTTGTGGTTGGTGGCCATCGTGATGTTAGCAGCAGATATTTATGTTTATTATTTCATATTATTTTTATCATCTGACATATGAGTTGTGTACTTATTTGTATGTATTATACACAAGCTGGCGATTTGCGAATCTGAAACAGGTCTGGAGATCTACATACATCTCTGTCAAAACAAAAGTAAAGATGTTTAACACAAACGTTAACACGGTCCTACTTTATGGATCCGAAACATGGCGAACGACAGAGACAACAGGAAATAGACTCCAATCATTCGTTAATAGGTGCCTTAGAAATATTCTGAAAATAAAATGGTAAGACAATGTCGAAAACTCCAATCTGTGGGAGAGGTGTGGACAAAGGACAGTTGAACAACAAATCATGGAAAGGAAATGGAGATGGATTGGACACACCCTTCGGAAAGATAACAGCAGGGTGAGGCAGGCCTAGATTGGAACCCCCAGGGCAAACGCCAGCGAGGAAGTCCCAAGAAAACATGGAGACGGAGCATGTTAGATGAGGCTGGATGAACAGGAAAGAGCTGGGAAAAAATGAAACGACTGGCAAGGGACCGTGCACAGTGGCGAGCTTTGACAGAGGCCCTATGTTCCACAAGGAACGAAAAGGGCAAATGATGATGATGATACACAAGCTGGCGATTTTAAAATGCACTTGTAGAACGTATTTACATCATTTCAGCATTTTGGGTACGAATTCACTTTGAAGTGAAAACTCAACGAGATATAGAATAAAGTAATATCTTCATAATAATGAAACAAAAGAAATGTTAGTTTTGTACATCGCATTAGTACCATGACTCACCAAAGTCGTCACAAACGTAGGAACAGTCATAGGGTCTAAGAAATACCGCAATGTCCTCGTCGCTTATTTTGTTTATTGAAAATTCTTTTTCTTCATACCAGTTGTAGTCCATTATTTTATCTCCGAAAATTGCTGATGCCTCTCCACTATATCCCGTATCCCAGGAGACTTTAATCATATTAAAAATTGCTAGCAATGTTTGGTTGAGAAAAGTATAAACAAAATCAAACGTCCAAATACTTCTGTATCCATTCGGCCCTGAAAATATAAGATTATAATCTTTGAAAATTATAATTGTAAAGCGGTAAAGCAAAGTAATTACTATTTTTTATCAGCTACTTTAAGAGGTTTAAAAATTTAATTTGGATTTAAATTCAATACGTCGAACTTCTTTGCTTAGAAATATGAAGCTATTAAGGAAAAAATACATACAAGTAAATATCAAACAACTAGACGGAAAGATATGTTGATACAAAAATCTCACACTGGATACATACAGATGAACCACTTTGTGAGATGAAGAAAGCAATTCCCTCAACAAAATTTTTACTTTAATTTGATAAGAACTTTTGTTTCCGGTGCAGCAAAAAAAAAAAAAATTAAAAAATCCCTACCCATACAGAGTCACGAACAGTGCGGAGTTCTATTAAAATAAATTTTTCTGTTGATAAATTGTGTTAACATTAAAATAAATTCTCACCTGCCTGTGAAATATCGTCCCCCCTCCTCCCCCCACCCAAAAAATAAATTTTAAAAAATCAACAAAAAATAATAATAATTTTTTAAAAATCAGCACCCATAATACTTTTAATATGTCACCAAATAATTATTCAAAACACAAGAATGGTAATAGTCAATAGTGCGCTCGCCTCACAAGCTGAGAGGGCGTGGGATTGAGTCCACCTAAACGCCACTATAAAAATGTTGAGAAATGACTAACGCTAAGAAAGTCCTCCGAATACCAGAAGAGGGATGGGGCCGCAAGTGCCTACAAAGCCCGAGAATGATCTAGTGGAAACATTAGAACCCCCTACGACCTCGAAAAAAGAAGTTACGGGAATTTTTTTAAAAATCCAAAAATCATTTTTTACGTCTTGAAAAATCTAGTCTATTTTATCTGTTATAAACCCTAACCATAAATAAATAGAGACCATGCAAAGTATCCAAACATTCAATGCAATCTGCGAATTTTTATTTTAAGATAACTCTACATGGAAAAGTTTGCATTTGTAAACAGTAATTTCAATTTTGACTTAGAGCAACAAAGATCTTAATTAAAATAATAATATTTTCATGTAGCCTTCATTTAGAGAACAAACAAAAAGAGAGGCTTGTAATTAGTATTCATTAAATATTCATTTGCATGAGAGTTTAAAAAAAAAAAGAAGTTTTAAAAAAAAATTAAGATAATATAACTGACGAATATTAGCAACATTTTAGTGAATTGAAATATAATTAAATTAATTCATAAATGACATACATGATAAATTTTACCTGTAAATAGAATTGGCAGAGTGATAACATTACTTTTAAATCCAAACTCATTCCAGACACAGTAAAAATCAATTAAATAAATGTAATTGGGTATATAGATGTGGCTAATAAAAGCAGCTGAGATTGAGATAGTTATAATGTATGTGTCAACTTTAATCTCAACACAGTAAGTACAGTATGGCTGGATTCCATTTTTACATCCTCCACTTGTTATTGTCGATTCGCACAAATGGATGCCATTCTAAAAGAAAAAATGAAAATGTAAATATAATGATTTGATATTCGATTCCAATGTGAACCTAGCTTCATAATTTTATTGTTCCCCACATTTTTTATTCAGCAATATTTTATATAACTTTTCTAATAATCATTATGCTGACTAACTTCAGAACGATGCTGAAACCTATATAAACGTATATATATATATATAGTTATATAGATAGATAGATAGATAGATAGATAGATAGATAGATAGATAGATAGATAGATAGATAGATAGATAGATAGATAGATAGATAGATAGATGCAACAGTATGCATACAAAGCCAACGTCAGTGTGAAGGTTGAGCTTGTTTCCTTCTCACCAGATCAGAAATTCTTGGGGAAATCTTTGCAAGAGTACAGCGAAGATTATCTTCCACAGCAAGTCTACTTCTGTATTTAGACTTGATAACCAGCAAGCTGGAAAACCCTGTTTCGCATAGATATGTTGTTGGAAATGGAAGAATAAGGCGCAACACAGTCTCAGACAGAACATGATATGACTGCAAATACTTGATCCAGAATTTTGTAACTGGCAATGTAGAAAAATTAGTTTTTGCTGCATCGCTGTTAATAAGTTCAATAAACTCCTCTTGTGCTGTCTCAGGTGTCAAGGTATGACAATCACTGCGTTTTTGAGTTGTATTTTTGCCTGGTCACAAGCTCATGTTTTGAGCTGTGAACGAGTTTCACGGGGGAACAGTGTTCAGTCCATGCAAGGTCTGTCCAGGCCCACGGTATATAACTCGGGTGTGTCTCGGCTGTGTAGAGAGACAAGGAGTTATGTTGCGGAGACTAGTGGCGTGTGACGGGGGGACACGAGAATACCCCAGCTGTTAGGATTGCGTGTTGGTCCGTAGAACTGTACGGCGGGCAAGATTATAACTAAGAGACACGGAGATATGTGATAGTGAGAAGACCAGAAGTTGTACATCGTTGAAAAGTGTCTATGAATATAATAAAGGTTGCTGTTGAGAAAAGGACTTGAGTTGAATTATTGTACAACAGTTGTTAGTGTGAACCCGGGAACTTAAACCCTAGACAACGATACCCGACATGGGGGCTGTCATACACACCAGCATACTATTGTGTTCATCACAGTGCAAGGATACATAACGTATCCATCATTGCAAGCCGCCTAAGAACCTGATCGAGAGCCAGATCATCACTGAACAGTGCAAGAGGTCGGATAGACACCGTATCCGTCTTCAAAGTCGCCAAATAGCCAGACATCGAGAGCCAGACCATCGCTGAGCAGTGCAAGGTGTCTGATACACACCGTATCCGCCGTGTAAGTCGCCAAAGAGCCTGACACCAAGATCCAGATCATCGCTGAACAGTGCAAGGTGTTGGATACACACTGTATCCGTCTTGCAAGTCGCCTCGAGAGCCAGATCATCGCTGCACAGTGCAAGGTGTCGGATACACACCGTATCCATCGTGTAAATCACCAGATATTCCGTCAGTGAGAGCCGGATCATCGCAAGAGCTTGGGGCAAAAGCAGAGACGGCTACCCAGCACAACGAACCAGATATCAGTGGAGTACGGACGGAGAGAGCCGCAGAGCCAGTGCCAAGAGGGCTGAACATTGCCAGCAGACCAGAAGCAAAAAGAACTGTGCCAATTTCGAGTGCCCAGTAAAGACTATTTGAAATCTACTGATACCAGATGAACTGTGTGAGGTGAACAATTTATTTTTTCTCTATGGATAATTATTTGCATGTAAATCTTAAAACTGTAAGTAACAAAATTAACTAATTAGGAATGTATGGTAACATATTGTAAGGCATTGTTATATGGAATATAGGAACATTTTTCTTTTTGTGAAGCTAGACTTTACATTAAAAAAATGGAAACTAGAGGAAAAAAAGGGAAGAGATGAATACAATAATGGCTGAGTTTAGAGAGATTGGGGTAAAACACTTACAGTTAGAAGGGAGAAGAGCTAAATACGTTTGTATTAGAGCAGTGCAGAAGACTGATAGAAGAGGAACGCGAGAAAAAGAAAGAGATAAACTGAGAGAGTACGAAGAAAAAGAAAGAGAAAAAAACAGAGAGAGTAAGATGAGAAAAAATTAANAAGACGTTAAGACAAAATTACAAGATTACGAGACCGTCAAGCGACTACTGTTACACCATGCAGGATATAATGGTGAGAAATATAGGGAAGATTGGAACAAGTTAGTCCCTGAGAATGACAATTTTAGAGCCTTTCACTCGAAACTAGTTAGAACGTTAGACAATTGGGTGGCAAGTGCAACGACGGAGAGAACTTTTGAGGGAATAAACTATTATAAATTTGAAGGGATAGGCCGTCAAATGCATATTAATAAATAATGCCTCCACATGCGAAGAGGTACTGACGCAAATAGACCACATTAAATCGTCAGGAGAAAATAACCTAACCAGAAAAGATAGGACACTGCCACTGGTAGGTGGGGTGTCGGAGCATAAGGGAGAATATAGAGCAAAGGCTAGGAGTCGTTCCACAGAGGGCCGAGTAATGGGGCCGTGCTTTAAATGTGGTAAGAGGGGTCACTTAATGGTCAATTGTCATCAGAAAAATGAGAATCACTATCCAGACTTTAGGCAGAAAAGGGGAAGCAATTATCAAAGGAATAATTACAGCCAAGAATGGTGACTAAACCGAGAAAAGGGGCAGACTACAGAAACACAAATGGGTTGGAAGTATGGAAAACCTCTTTAACAAATTGACGGGTAAACTTAAGGTTGAAAAATACCTGTTGCTAGGGAAAGAAGCCTCTTTACTTAGGGACACGGGGTGTACAATTGTAGGGTGTAGGAAGAGCTTAGTACCTAGACAGAACTATACCGACCCAACGTTTACTGTAAAAATGATTGATGGTACAATAAAAACGTTCAAAACTGCCATAGTTGAAATAAAAACACCTTATCTCAGTGGGAATTTTTTGGCAGCGCTTTTTGATAACCCCTTGACAGACGTGAAACGTGAGAGCAGAAGATGACATAGTATGCCATCACGGTAATGTTACCAGGGCCCAAAGCAAACGGGATAAAGGGGAATAACCAAAATGAAGACTCCGATTACAACAATACATAAAATATTAGAACACGTAAATTTAGCTGAGGAGCAGGCCAAATATAAGGGGCTATCCAAACTATGGAAAAAAGCTAATAGTCAGACGGTTGAAATCACTAATTAAGGGATAGTAACGTTTGAAGTAAACAATAACATACTTTACAGAAAGTTTACGTATACTATAGATAACCGAGTAGAAATAAAGTAGAGATCCCAAAACCATACCAACGATTAGTCTTAGAAACAGCGCATTCAACAGCATTGGCTGGACACATGTCGGTCAGAAGAACTAAATATAGAGTTTTTTCACAATATTTCAGGCCACAGATGAGCAGAAATATCAAAGAATTCATTAAGTCATGTCCTATTTGTAAAAAGCACGTACACCAGGGAGCATAAAACCCATAGAATTAGGTCAAATGGAAGTGATTGGAACACCCTTTCAGAAAGTGGCATTTGACATTATAGGGCCATTACAACTAAGTGACAATAAGAATAGATATATTATTACATTGGTAGATATGGCTACGCGTTGGCCTGAGGCTATTCCTTTATAAAATATAACAACACAAGACGTTTATGAGGCTCTACTAACAATATTTCTAGAATGGGATTCCCTGGAGAAATCCTATCAGATAACGGGCCCCAATTATCCTCCGATATGTACAAAAAATGTGAACTGTTTAATATAAAATCCAGTCACTCTTCCATTTACCACCCGCAATCGAACGGGATGGTGGAAAGACTAAATGGCACCGTGAAAAGCATTTTAAGAAAAGTGGCATGTGATGAACCCAACAATTGGGATAGATTTTTACCGGCAATTCTTTTTGCTTATCCAGAAGTGCCAAACGAGACAACAACAATGTCCCCATATGAACTCTTGTTCGGTAGAAAGGGTAGAGGACCCATGTCCATTTTAAGAAACATACTCACGAATGAAAATAAGACAGACACGGATAAAACCATTTATGACTATATAATTGACCTTAAAAAGAGAATAAAGTCAGGCATAATGAAAATACAAATAATCGCAAAAGAAAGGACGAATGCATATAAAAAATATTATGACCAAAAGACGATAGTTAAAGATATCCAAGTTGGTGACAAAGTTCTGGTGTTGAAACCGAAAAAAAGGAAATAAACTCGCTCTGTATTCTGAAGGTCCATTCACCGTCACGAAAAAATTATCGAATTTTAATGTAGAAATTCAGAAGGGACGTCATCGTAAAGTTTATCACCTTAATAGAATTTCAAAGTTTGTAGAAACTAACCGTGATAACACAGAGTCGGAAATACCGTTAGCAAACAAAAGTAGACATAACATGAATGGTGCGAGCGCCACAGTGATAACCGAAGAGGAAACAAAACCTATAAAAACTGAGGACGTGGAGAACATTCCGGTGATTAATATTAAAGATAAGTCAGGCATCAATATTAGTAACGAACTTACCGAAATGCAGAAAAAACAAATTGACGAGTTGATGCAAGAATATAAAGAGATTATTTAAGATATTTCCGGGAAAACATCGGTGGGTATGCATAAAATAGAGTTATTGGATCATAATCCTATTACCGTAAGGCCGTATCCAATATTTGTCCATATGGCACAAAACCTAAAAGAGGAAATAGAGATGATGTTGGGACTGGGAATAATAGAAGAATCACGGTCACCGTATTGCTCCCCTTTAGTACTAATTAAAAAGAAAGATGGGTCGATACGGACTTGCGTAGATTATCGGAAGTTAAACCAAATAACAAAAAAAGTAGCAGAGGTGATACCAAATCAAGATAAACTCCTGGAGCACATGAATAAATCCAAATATTCTACGAAATTAGACTTGACAAAGGGGTACTGGCAAATACCCCTTGAAGAGGAAAGCAAAGAATACACAGTTTTCCAAGGCCCTGAAGGGTTGTACCATCTCAATTTCATGCCTTTGGGTTGGCGACCGCTCCAGCGACGTTTAATAGAATAGTCAGTAAGTTATTCCAAGGAATAAAACAGGTATCTACTTATTTTGACGATATCTGTATATACACAGACGATTGGGAAAAACATATAATAATTATTAGAGATGTTTTAGAAATCCTTAAAAAGTCTGGGTTTACAATCAAACCATAAAGATGGAGATAGGGAAGGAATATATCGAATTTCTGGGACATAGAATTGGGGAAGGTCTCTTAAAACCGGACCTGATCAATATAAATAAAGTGTTAAAAATAGAACGTCCCAAAAATAAGAGACAAGTAAGAGGATTAGTTGGCCTTGTCTCTTACTATAATAAATTTATACCTAATTTTTCAACTTTAACAGCACCATTGACAGCCCTAACAAAGAAAGGTAGTCCGAATAATATATGTTGGACTGACGAATGCCAACAAGCATTTGAGACAACCCAAAACCATTTAACAAGTAACCCTATTTTGATTCTCCCCAACATTGAGGATAAGTTCATAGTTCGCACGGATGCGTCGATGACGGGCGTGTTAAATGCAAAAAAGGGACAACACACTCCATCCAGTTAAATATATCAGTCGTACATTAATGGATACGGAGACGAGATATTCAACAATTGAGAGGGAATGCTTGGCCATAGTATGGGGAATTCAGAAATTATCAGACTATTTAATGGGTGCAAAATTCACGCTCCAGTGTGATCACCAAGCGTTAAAATAAGTAAATACGACTAAATTTGAAAATTCACGGGTTGAGAGATGGGCTCTGATTTTACAAGAGTAAACTTTTGACATTGACTACATTAAAGGGGAAGATAACATTATTACAGACTTTCTATCTCGGCAATGAGTAAAGTAGGCAGTGAGTTGTGATCAGTGAATAGGCAGATTTCGGTCGAGTTACGGCGACCAGGAGATAAAGGTAGACACAGGACAAACACGGGTTCAGTTGACTTGGACAGGGAGACTGAGTCAAAAGACCTTGACTGAAAAAAAGGACAGGGTTACGTTTCAGTCGGGTTACGAAGAGCGAAAGAGAAAGAACGGTTGTGTGGGTCCTTGAGAGCTCATGATATATTAATAACGTTAATAGTCCCATGAGATTATGAGGTGTTAAAATATTGTGTATGAAGATTTGGTTGCGGATCATTATGAGTATATATGATGGTTATTATGATAAGGATAACCGGTGGTGATAGATAGATAAATTGTTATCTCCATAGACTGTATTTTTTTATATATGCACATGATTGCGATATAAGTGATTGTAATGGGTTAAATACAATCATGCTGAAATATTACAGTTTGGATAAGTGGTTATCCCTGTAAGATTACCTCATGCTGGAGGCAATCCTGGAATAAATATCGTAAGAATTTATATGAGGAACCAGTAGAGTAAGTTAAAGCAACCTGTGTAACCCGTTAATATAGTAATCTTGAATATTCATGTTGTAGATATGTTAAATTTTGATTATTTAACCAATGAAAATGTGGGTTATGCCAATGATGAGGATCATGAACTAGTATTTAGCCAGAGCTGAATGGCAGGGGAGATAAGCGGTGGTGGGATATAATTTACTACGTCCTGTACAACAGGAGTGATGGGCAGTTTTTGGTAATACAATTAACCAAGTTCTTGGTGGCAGGAATTGTGGGCTGTATTTATATCCCAATAGGACTGTGGCTATAGTGAGATGGGAGATCTCAATAGCACAGGTCCCGGTAAAGAAAATATTATTAGAGAAGTGGTTGCTCGTTATATATCCCAATAGGACTGTGGCTATAGTGAGATGGGAGATCTCAATAGCACAGGTCCCGGTAAAGAAAATATTATTAGAGCAGTGGATGCTCGTTATATATCCCAATAGGACTGTGGCTATAGTGAGATGGGAGATCTCAATAGCACAGGTCCCGGTAAAGAAAATATTATTAGAGCAGTGGTTGCTCGTTATATATCCCAATTGGACTGTGGCTATAATGAGATGGGAGATCTCAATAGCACAGGTCCCGGTAAAGAAAATATTATTAGAGCAGGGATTGCTCTTTGAGGGGTCCCATGAGGTGGACAGTACTAGCATTTTTTGTTTTGCCTGATTGGTAATTTTTTAATTTGTAAAAATATGTTGTTCTTGGGTTGTTGTTTTTTTCCCTGAGATCTTGTATAGATATAGAATTTTCACCTGAGATCGGGTGTATATATAGATAAGTATATTGTATGTGTATATTGGTATAAAAACTGATTATCACGTATGTCTAATAATGTAAGACCTCGCATGTGTACATTTTGTTGTTATTGCTGCTAAAATGATTTTTTTTTTGGAGACAACTTAACTATGTAATTCGAGTAGAGAACTGCTTCCGTTTGCTAAAGCGGCAGTAGTATGTTTTCCATGATGTAATAGATTAAGGGTTGTGAATATGATGTTGTTTCATGTATTAAGGCCAATTATTTTCATGATGTGTTATGAATGTTTATTGATTCCATACCCTGACTTGTTTTAATTGTGAGATTCTACTAGCAAGTAGAATCTAAACGGAAGAGGGGGGATATGTCAAGGTATGACAATCACTGCGTTTTTGAGTTGTATTTTTGCCTGACCACAAGCTCATGATTTGAGCTGGGAACGAATTTCACGGGGAAGCGGTGTTCAGTCCATGCAAGGTCTGTCCAGGCCCACGGTATATATTTCAGGTGTGTCTCGGCTGTGTAGAGAGACAAAGAGTTATGTTGCGGAGACTAGTGGCGTGTGACGGGGGGACACGAGAATACCCGAGCTGTTAGGATTGCGTGTTGGTCCGTAGAACTGTACGGCGGGCAAGATTATAACTAAGAGACACGGAGATATGTGATAGTGAGAAGACCAGAAGTTGTACATCGTTGAAAAGTGTCTATGAATATAATAAAGGTTGCTGTTGAGAAAAGGACTTGAGTTGAATTATTGTACAACAGTTGTTAGTGTGAACCCGGGAACTTAAACCCTAGACAACGATACCCGACATGGGGGCTGTCATACACACCAGCATACTATTGTGTTCATCACAGTGCAAGGATACATAACGTATCCATCATTGCAAGCCGCCTAAGAACCTGATCGAGAGCCAGATCATCGCTGAACAGTGCAAGAGGTCGGATAGACACCGTATCCGTCTTCAAAGTCGCCAAATAGCCAGACATCGAGAGCCAGACCATCGCTGAGCAGTGCAAGGTGTCTGATACACACCGTATCCGCCGTGTAAGTCACCAAAGAGCCTGACATCAAGATCCAGATCATCGCTGAACAGTGCAAGGTGTTGGATACACACTGTAATCCGGCATCCTTCCGTCTCGCGAGACGATGGTGCATCACCGTTGGGTTGGGTTGCATTTCCTCGAGTGACTGTGCAGTCCTATCCTTGAGTGACAGTCTTTGCCACAGTTTTTACACACGAGTTCTGTGCTTCCACACACTGTATCCGTCTTGCAAGTCGCCTCGAGAGCCAGATCATCGTTGCACAGTGCAAGGTGTCGGATACACACCGTATCCATCGTGTAAATCACCAGATATTCCGTCAGTGAGAGCCGGATAATCGCAAGAGCTTGGGGCAAAAGCAGAGACGGTTACCCAGCACAACGAACCAGATATCAGTGGAGTACGGACGGAGAGAGCCGCAGAGCCATTGCCAAGAGGGCTGAACATTGCCAGCAGACCAGAAGCAAAAAGAACTGTGCCAATTTCGAGTGCCCAGTAAAGACTATTTGAAATCTACTGATACCAGATGAACTGTGTGAGGTGAACAATTTATTTTTTTTCTATGGATAATTATTTGCATGTAAATCTTAAAACTGTAAGTAACAAAATTAACTAGTTAGGAATGTATGGTAACATATTGTAAGGCATTGTTATATTGAATATAGGAACATTTTTCTTTTTGTGAATCTAGACTTTACATTAAAAAAATGGAAACTAGAGGAAAAAAAGGGAAGAGATGAATACAATAATGGCTGAGTTTAGAGAGATGGGGGTAAAACACTTACAGTTAGAAGGGAGAAGAGCTAAATACGTTTGTATTAGAGCAGTGCAGAAGACTGATAGAAGAGGAACGCGAGAAAAAGAAAGAGATAAACTGAGAGAGTACGAAGAAAAAGAAAGAGAAAAAAACAGAGAGAGTAAGATGAGAAAAAATTAATGGAACAGAGAGAATATGAAGAAATACAGAGAGAATATGAAGAGAAAAAATTAAGGGAACAGAGAGAGTATGAAGAGAAAAAATTAAGGGAACAGAGAGAATATTAGGAGTTAAAAAGACAGAAAGAGAGGGAACATGAATTAAAATTGTCAAAAATTAAGGCGAGGGTAACGAAACAGGACATGACAGGTCAGTCGAGAGACAATCGACAAATATTAAAACAATTTTTAAAATATGATGGGTCCCAAGACCTGGACAAGTATGTGACAACGTTCGAACATGTAGTGACGCAGGCAAAAGTGTCAAAAAGTGAATGGAGTATAGAACTCCCAGTAAGACTCACCGGGGAGTTACAAACTTTCTTAATGACATAAGACGTTAAGACAAAATTACAAGATTACGAGACCGTCAAGCGACTACTGTTACACCATGCAGGATATAATGGTGAGAAATATAGGGAAGATTGGAACAAGTTAGTCCCTGAGAATGACAATTTTAGAGCCTTTCACTCGAAACTAGTTAGAACGTTAGACAATTGGGTGGCAAGTGCAACGACGGAGAGAACTTTTGAGGGAATAAACTATTATAAATTTGAAGGGATAGGCCGTCAAATGCATATTAATAAATAATGCCTCCACATGCGAAGAGGTACTGACGCAAATAGACCACATTAAATCGTCAGGAGAAAATCACCTAACCAGAAAAGATAGGACACTGCCACTGGTAGGTGGGGTGTCGGAGCATAAGGGAGAATATAGAGCAAAGGCTAGGAGTCGTTCCACAGAGGGCCGAGTAATGAGGCCGTGCTTTAAATGTGGTAAGAGGGGTCACTTAATGGTCAATTGTCATCAGAAAAATGAGAATCACTATCCAGACTTTAGGCAGAAAAGGGGAAGCAATTATCAAAGGAATAATTACAGCCAAGAATGGTGACTAAACCGAGAAAAGGGGCAGACTACAGAAACACAATGGGTTGGAAGTATGGAAAACCTCTTTAACAAATTGACGGGTAAACTTAAGGTTGAAAAATACCTGTTGCTAGGGAAAGAAGCCTCTTTACTTAGGGACACGGGGTGTACAATTGTAGGGTGTAGGAAGAGCTTAGTACCTAGACAGAACTATACCGACCCAACGTTTACTGTAAAAATGATTGATGGTACAATAAAAACGTTCAAAACTGCCATAGTTGAAATAAAAAACCTTATCTCAGTGGGAATTTTTTGGCAGCGCTTTTTGATAACCCCGTGACAGGCGTGAAACGTGAGAGCAGAAGATGACATAGTATGCCATCACGGTAATGTTAAAAGGGCCCAAAGCAAACGGGATAAAGGGGAATAACCAAAATGAAGACTCCGATTACAACAATACATAAAATATTAGAACACGTAAATTTAGCTGAGGAGCAGGCCAAATATAAGGGGCTAACTAAACTATCGAAAAAAGCTAATAGTCAGACGGTTGAAATCACTAATTAAGGGATAGTAACGTTTGAAGTAAACAATAACATACTTTACAGAAAGTTTACGTATACTATAGATAACCGAGTAGAAATAAAAGTAGTGATCCCAAAATCATACCAACGATTAGTCTTAGAAACAGCGCATACAACAGCATTGGCTGGACACATGTCGGTCAGAAGAACTAAATATAGAGTTTTTTCACAATATTTCTGGACACAGATGAGCAGAGATATCAAAGAATTCATTAAGTCATGTCCTATTTGTAAAAAAGCACGTACACCAGGGAGCATAAAACCCATAGAATTAGGTCAAATGGAAGTGATTGGAACACCCTTTCAGAAAGTGGCAGTTGACATTATAGGGCCATTACAACTAAGTGACAATAAGAATAGATATATTCTTACATTGGTAGATATGGCTACGCGTTGGCCTGAGGCTATTCCTTTAAAAAATATAACAACACAAGACGTTTATGAGGCTCTA